>OY757923.1:53110944-53372754 GCA_963585895.1 Sepioteuthis lessoniana
GAAATGAGGAGAGCTCTGGACCCTTTTAAGTTGGCATTTTGTACACTACCACGTCGTAAAAAACTTGTGGAATTACAAACAATAGTTAAAAGTTTTTCAGCAAATTCTTGTTCTCTTCTAGCAAAGTCTATAAGGGGAGACATCAGTGCCGAGAGGTCAGGAGCTTTTAAGGACCCAACTTTTAGCATGGCAGCACTGAGGCTTGTAGTGCTTCCAGTGGCTGAATGGTAATCTGATGTTTCTAATTGCATTGTTTTCAAAATATTGGATGACTGGTCATTCCACACAAATCCAGGAAGACCACCCATATCCAGAATATCAACAAATTCATCACTCTTTGTTAAAAATCTGTGTGTTTCAAAAGCAGCATATCGAGATCTTTGATTGGCTAAACATTTCAAGACATGTGATAAAGGGACTGTTTGTATTGTGTCATGGATAGTCGATGGTAAATTGTGAAGTTTAGGATCAAACATCATACTACTCCAAGAACATCTGGATTTCACGTGGCCAAAAACTGGTGACTGATTATTATATTTACACCTTTGAGCTTTTACATTGTTTACAATGGAGTTAAAATCTTCTAGGCCTCTAGCCATATTCCAAAGAATTTCATTTGAAATAGGGTTTAGCTGAGAGTGGGCAAAGACTTCTAAACCAATTTGGATCAGTTTGTAAATCCACAAGATAGCTGTATCTTGGAGCTGATAAAAGACTTTCTTTAACAATTCCAGTTCCGAATAGTGACTGCTCAACATGGGTTGCATCCATCGATGAGTTTGGATTCGCTGTTGGATACTGTTCCAGTGGTTTGTGTGAATACGGAGATCCTCACACAGTGAGTTCAGGCCACACAGCTTACTCTCAATGTCTGGTGATATCAAATTGTTGTGCATGATGTCATGTAAGGTGCATGATTCGGTATGGACCATGGACTCCAATTCATGTATAAACAATATTGCAGACTTAACACGGTACACCCAGTCATGAGTAAATTCTAACCAGGCTCTCCGTTCCATGATCCGTTGAAGCTGAACATAGTATTTTCCCAAGCCAACTCCATCACGGCAATGGACAATATTCAAGCCAGAATGGTCAAGAGATCTTTTGCATGTATGTCTTCCTGGGCAGAGTACTCTAAATGAACGACGAAGGGCCCGTAATGTTTCCTCAGCATCACTGACATCAAATTTGTTGTCATCCAAAGGAACAAATGGTGGTTCAATGTCAAAATTGATGTCATGAATTGGTGGTGGTTCATCCTCATCAATACACTTGGACTTACCAATTCGATGGAGTGAAGGTAATTTTCCCCGCATCCCATGAACTGGCTCTAACATGTTTTAAAACTGTAAATAAAAAAAAGAAATATCTTAAGTTAAAATTTACAACCCATCTATATCAATTGAAAATCATAGCTTATTCTACAGAGTTCAGAAACTTAAACAACTTGAAATCACAATCAAATATCAAAATTATTCGGATAAAATATAGATAATTGGTCCTGGAAAAAAAGTAATGGCCTACATCTTTCAAAAAATCTTATCAAAATTTGTTACTTTAAAAAAAATAACTTAATTCTTCAAGAGAATTTATTTAAAAAAAAAAAAATATATATATATATATATGAAAGTTAATCTAAAACATTTCTCTCTCTCTTTCAAAAAAATAAAAATAAAAAATATTCTGAAACCAAACTGAGCTGGAATAAAACATTAAAAATCAACTTAAAAAGTTTGCAATTGCAATCAAACACTCTTACTTAAAAGTGTGTGTATTTCAAATATAAAATAAGAAAAGAAAGCAGGATAGAAACTTGCAAGTTTCATGTTGTTGATCTTCAGATGAATTAGTATTCAAAACATCTGAGTTTATTTGTGTGCCTGGTAAAGTTCTCTTCTTCATCTTTTTAAACTGACTGCTACTTCTCTAACCAATTCTTATCCAACGCAAAAGTAAAAGATGCCGAGTTACGATGTTCATGGTTTTCATGTTCTTTTCTGCCTGCCCTAATTTGCATGAGCATCTTCACTCACCGTGGTTTTATATAACTGCCAGCATGAAGATGCGTGACCATTTATGATATATGCTCGCTCAGGGCAGTCATGTTTTTTTCAGTCAAAAAAATAAATCCTGCACGCGGAGCATATGCGGTGACGTTTGCACTGAGGTGAGTGGCAATTTTCATTCCAATTTTCACTACAGTTAGATTCAACTGAACAAATATGTACTCGTTTTTGAGTCATGTGACTGTGGTGGTATAATTTTTAAAACAATTGAAAAGCACAAAATCAAGCAATGAGTGGAATAATAATGGAAAAATATTTGCTAGTTCAGTTTGATATATACCCATTTACATTAATATGACATCTAATACCTGCAAATGTTTTTTAAACAAATCATAGTCATAGGTTGTCAGAGTTTTTAAGTAGAAGAGTGGCATTGAAGAATAGCAATTACAAGAAAGCTAGGATTACCTTTACAAATGATAACACCAACAAAAAAAGAACAAAATAAGTGAAAAATAAGGTGGTAAAAACTAAAGAAGGCAAAAACTTTTTTAATTTGATAGAGAAATGTTTCCCACCAAAAAATAAATTGCATAAAATATTCACTAAAAATGATATAAAAATTAGCTATATGTTTGTACAAAACAATAGCACAACCCCAAAAATTATAGGAAGAATAAACCAACAAAATAATCATTTGGACCACTAGTGTAACTGTAGAACAAGTGTCCATGAGAAAATGAATACCAAACTAAAAATGTAGCCAATCATTGTAATGCTATAGACTTTTCATGTTTTAGTACATAGGTTTAGATATATGTATATATGTGTGTGTGTGTGTGTATATATATATATATATATGTGTGTGTGTGTGTGTGTGTGTGTGTATAGTTGCAAGTTGATCATAGGTGTGTTCATGTAGGAACTTAAGTGTGCCTATGCAGGTATGTGTAACACCTTGGAACTATTGTGTTGATCATAGGTATATATATATATATAATAAATAAATATATATTTGATTTTATATATTTAATGTCATGGAAATTTGTCTGCGACTTTAGGTTTCATGAAGTTTTATAAACAACAATCATCAGGCAGATAACGAAAAAAAATGAAGAAATCGAAAAATACAATTAAAAACCGTTGGAATTGTGTACAAATCTTTATGTGTGCTTGTAAGTGTGTGTGTGGGGGGGGTATAGTTGCGTATTATTGGGTGTGCACATATAAGTGCTGTTTAGTGTATGTGAAGATACATACACAGTGAATAGGAGAACACCATCATGTAGCAAACTTTACTACAGTATGGCTGAGAAAAAAAATTCTTTATTCGGTTCTTTATGTACTCGTGTGCATATTTGTGGAGCTGGTTATAACTAAGGAACAAAACATCATAGCATTTCGAAGAAAATAAAGTTATTATTTGTAAGCGTAACTAGGCAAGTGTAGTATGGTAGGCCAGAATCCCAATAAATATCATGGTGGAGGGATACATTATATTGTAATATACAATGGAATATTATACAACATTGCTATTTTACTTTGGGATGTGATTTGAGTTAGATTACAATAATAATTTGTATTGGTTATAATGTGTTGATGATATATTGCATATATATCATAGTGATCCATGATAGTATGTATGTAAGAAATATAATTTTAAGACATTGCAATAATTGTTTGTATTAGCTATGTTTTTTTTTGTACAGTGATGGTTATAACTAAAGAGCAAAATGTTATAACAAAATTAAGTTGGTAGGTTGTTTGGTTTTTATGACATATCAACCTTTGTAGGTTACTTAACGTCAAATCCATTTTTATGAAAATATTTCTATTTCAAACAATTCAGTTTAGGATAAGTATGCAGTTTAAATGTAAGTACAGTTTAATTGTGAAAATATTTCTATTTAAAGCTATTCAGTTTAGTCAAGCAATTCTAATTCAGCTAATTCAGTTTAGTATAAGTATAGATTTTGTTTACACACAGTTAAATGTCAAAACAGTTCTATATTAAACAAATCAGTTTAGTGTAAGTACAGTTTCAATGTCAAAAAACAGTACCATTTCAAATAATTCAGTTTAGCATAAGCACACAGTTCAAATGTAAGCACGGTTTAATTGTCAAAAACATTTCTATTTCAAACAATTCAGTTCAGTATAAGCATGGCATTAGTTCTATTTAACCCATAGATAGAGCCCTATGAGGTGCTACCATTCCGGGCCAGAGTGGACCTGGGAGTAATGGCAATGAAGGGGTGTTCCACAATCCCCAAAGCCCCAGCATCACTGGAACCTCACCATCAGATTTTTTAGTGTCATATCCAGGACACTCGGCGGGGGGGGTCCTTACCCCTCTGCAGAGGTGCAGTCGGTGTATTTTACAGCCCCAGTCATTTAGGCAATACACAGAGTTAATGTCAAAACAGTTTTATTTCAGATAATTCAGTTTAGTATAAGTACACAGTTTAGACATCAAAACAGTTCTATTTTGAGCAATTCAGTTTAGCATAAGTATGCAGTTTGAATGTCAAAACAGTTCTATTTTAGACAATTCAGTTTAGCATAAATATGCAGTTTAAATGCAAAAATCAGTATAGTGAAGGGAGCCCGGTTTAGTTCTATTTAACCCATAGATAGAACCTTTATCAGGTGCTACCACTTCGGGCCAGAGTGGACCTAGGAGCAATGGCTATAAAGGGGTACTCTGCATTCCCCAAAGCTCCAGCATTACTGGAACCTCACCATTAGATTGTTTAGTGTCATAACAGGACACTCATGGGGGGGGGTCTTACCCCTCTGCAGAGGTGCAGTCGGTGTATTCTAAAGCCCCAGCCAACTGGGCAAATTACAAAATTAAAGAAATAAATATAGGAAATGAATATATGGTATGACATGTAAGTATAATAGGTTTGGGACGTACGGGTAATAGATGGGGAGTTGTGATGGGTATTCTTAATAACTATCTGTATTGTGTTAATGTTATATGACTTATACGTTATTGTAATAAATGATGGAGTGTATGTGGGAGATATGATAAATATACTGAGTTGAGGCCTATTACTAATGCCCAAGAAAACATAATGCCAATAGGTTGTGTGAGCGTATGAAGAATGATATGGGGATTAATGGAGAAAGGTGGTACGTACGTTGCGACAGGTGTAATGGTTGATGGAGGAAAATGGTACTTATGGTGCTTTAGGTATGATATGGTGTCATTTGTGAGTTTTGGGGGGGGGTATATAAGAGTAAAGGTGTTAGATGGATTATGTGTATAGGTCGAAGTGTAAGAGAAGATTTTTGTTCTCATGTCTGCATTTGGATAGAATTCCTGATTTTTTTGTTTAGCAGAGTGTTTTGTGATGGGTAGGTGATGATAGCTAATTTTTCGTGGGGGCAAAGAAGGCATTTTCTTGATGTCTTGTTGTAGGTGGGTGCTAGCTTTAGTATCTCCCAGGTGATGATGGGGAAGATGTTCATGTCTTTTAGGTGCCATATGTATGAGGATAAAGTGGTGTTAGATGAGTAATTTCTGTTCGTGAAAGAAAGCTTGTGGTTGTATATTCCTTGTTTTATGATGCCCTCCAGTGCACCTATGTATTGCTTGACTGAGCTGTTGGTTTTTAGAGTGGCTTTCTATACTATGTTTTTTTTTATGTAGGAATGTTCCTAGTAGAGGGCATGTGTTTTTAACCCTACAATTGCATTGATCGGTGGAGTGTGTGGTTCTGTTGATGGATTCGATTTTTTTTTGTTATAGTTTTTTATTATTTGAGCAATTGTAGCTGACCTTAATATTGTTTCTATTGAAGATTTTAGATTGGGGGCTATGATTGGGGAAGTGTTTGGTAAGTAGGTTTAGGAAGTCCCGACCTATGTTTGATGTTACACATTTGTTGTAAGGCGGGTTAAACCAAGTGATATTCCTATTCCTGTGTTTAGGTTTTCCTTTTGGAGGTGTGTATTCTAGTGTTTGTCTATAACTGCTGTATTTTAGTGCATTGTCATATATGTGTTTGTGTTTGTTGAAAATCCCGATGTTTGAAGAATTATCGGATAGCCTATGGCTGATAGATTTTGGGATTTGTTTGATAACTGAAAGTTTTACTTAAGTTTAGTGTTACGTCCAAGAAATTTACCATTTTTAGATTTATGTGTATGGTAATTTTAAATCCCAGCAATTTTAGTATGTTGGATATCCTTTTCCTGCAGCTATCTAGTTTAGGTCTGTTTGGGTTCCTAACAACGATTAGACCATCATCTCTGTATAGTCCCATATCGGTGTTTTTGATTATGTTTGATATCAAACATAATCAAAAATGTTTTGATATAACCAGAGTTACACTTGCTTGCAGTGGAAGTAGCATCCTTAGGATTTACAGGGCAACTGGTATCATTGCCACAATCAATGTGCTGGTCATGCAACGGAAGTGTCTGGATTTTGACCTGTTCCTTGTCATCATTACAATTAAGGCACTCAGTAGCATTTGCATCACACAATAATGGAAGCATGACATTTGAAGCAACACGGCTTGCCTATGCAGAGATTCACATTAGTAAAGTTGATTTCAGTGTAAAATTTGACAAATGGCAGGGAGTTTGAGTTGAAGCCTGGAAGTGGTCAGCAAGTTATGCACCAGAAAATGGAACAGGATCTCTGAATATCTGGTATCCAGTACAATTTTTTAATTAGCTACAGACAGCAGAACATTTGCATATTCTCTCAACATTGCACATATGCTAATTATGGTTTTTTTCCTCTACTATACACCTCATTGTTCTCATAACCATGATATCAACAGTCAGGGAGCAGCCCATTGGGTTGGGTACTTCTCCAAACTGGGAAGATCAAACAATCTTCAGCTGCCTGGTGAGTGTCAAGTGCACTGAGCTTTCACTGCAGCCATCTGTGATACCACTGTCATTGCTCAAGTGGTCATTATTATCACTCTTGATTGTATTGCCAGCACAGTCATTTAATAATACATAGACTTCTTCATTTCGTGGTGCAGATTCATGCTTATTCATTGGCTCTTTTATATAAGGCAACAGATGCAAGATGGTTAGGACACACTGATGACCAGAACTGGGGGAGGGCTCACATTGACCTTTCCAGTTCTGACCTTAATGAAATGCCTGATCTTCATGAGCACTGATTCCCCTCTCATATAACTCATGCTCTACTTCTGGTTTCAGTGGACATATTTTGTTAAAGCTCTTTATTCAAACCTGGTACAAATAGAGTGTGTTAAAAAGTGGCAGTCATGCTATAATCACTGTCCTTGGGTGTAATATTGTACTAGTACAATGCCTCTTGGATAGACCACTGCCAATCTGGGCCACACACTGGCTACTTCATATCTCCCTTTCTGCCATTGAATTGGCACTGGATCAACTGATTAACACTGCAAGCAGTACGTAATGGCCAATTTCACTGATTTTACGGACATGGAGGGTTGATCCTTCTAACCAAGTATGTAGTTTGTCTCAGGCCAGGATGAAAACAGTGTGAGTGTATCTCAAGTATCTTACTAGAATAGATCCCACCAGTAGATGCAGCACAGACCTGTAGAATAGGCTTAGTCTTGACCTTTAGTGATTGAAGCCACATTTGTGGAAGCCTGGTAAGCCCATCTACTTTATTCCTGTTTGACCTGACAAGTGAAATAATCAACATGCAAGCAATATTCCTTCATCAGCTCCTAGAACCAGTGCAGCCTCCTCCATATAAATATATCACAGCCTTTCTGCTGACTCATTTTGCTGGTTAGAGTATTTGAGAACCAATGGTGCACACACAAAAACTTGGTTTTCAAATAGAGGACCTTCACCTTCCACTGTATGGCCATGTTTATCTCTTCCATTGTAATGTCTAGCTCTGCAAGATTTGTGTTGAGTAACATGTAGCCCAAATCCTAGTCTGGTAAGGCAGTACCTTCTGCTACAAAAAATGACCATTTGGTACAGTCAGAGTGACTTGTGAATCTGTACCAACAGGTAGGCTGATCTAAGGTCTAGCAGCAAAACACCAAATCCTTTCTGGCACAACTAGCAAAGTTTGTTGGTGTAGACATCCACATCAGTCAGCATACTGATTCAATTCCTAGTAGTCCATTACCAGGTATACTTGTTCAGCTGTACTACTGTCATGAGTGGAACTAGTCTTCTTGAGGGTTCAAACTCCTTCTTGTTGTAAAGGACTAATCATTCACTGGTGAAGCTCCTTATCAGTCACACAGCACTCTGCCATGCATTTATTTTTAGGCAGTTGGGTACCTCATTTTTTACCCATTTCCACAACGCAGTCCACATGTTCTGTTGTGAATTGAAATCAGTGCAGAAGTCAAGTTCTTCAACAGAGAGCACTGCACATATGGAAACTGGCTAATGAGAGAATCATAGCTCTCATGACTTAGAAATAGAAATTTTGCCAAGAGTCTTAATTGTGTTGATCCTAATTAGGAGATCAAGCACTATTAAAACCTCCATTACAACAATCTTTCCATCACTGATATGGAGACTGATAATGGAGCCAATTCCACAGGTCTGCATTCCATTGCTGGTAGAAACCCCAAAATAAATAAATTGGAATATTTAAAAATCTAATGAAATTTTAAACAAGAAGGAATAGTCATGCAGATTTTATAAAAAAAATTCAATGTAAAATTTCTATAGAGATTGCAGCATAAAATACAAATGGGACTTCAAAGAAGAAACAGTGCACAAAATATTATACCATGTGATGAAATGAGGAAAATGAATAGAGTCCTTTTTTTTTTTTTTTTTAAATCAAGAGATTTCAGCATTCTAGACATAGCCTTCAGTCATCAAGTGATTGTGTCTGTACAGCATTAAAACAAATATACACCTAATGAAATCATAACCTGCAGCGACCAGTGGTAAAAATAGTATCATTATGGTTACAGGATGGTTTCTGTATGTAACGAGAGAAATGACTTACCGCAGAGTCTGAAGAGAACACAAACATGTCTCACATGCAAAGTACTGTTAGGGAAGAAACATGACCATTCTGGAGGGGCAATTTTTAGAACACCTGTCTTGTCTTCCGCAAGACAAGAGTTGCGCTCATCCAAATTTTGGCCAGCCAGGACTAGCATAAAAGCAGAAACATCAGCAGTAGCTGGGATTTTGTGGTCACCGTTCTTGCTGATGGTTGGACGAAAGTGGTAATAGGGCGAGCAAGAAAAGAAAGTGAGAGAGACGTGACTTGTGTGTCTGTGATTGCTCTCTGTGACAGTCATGAAAGGGAGTACCAAAATCCATTCCCTCAGGCAACCTTGAAGCTAAATGCAAGATAGAAGGAACTGCCAGCGGGTACTGGGCTTTTATTTCTATGCTGTACACAAATCTTTCTGTTAATTTTACCCCAAAAAGAACCAAAACTTGAAAGTCTCCTTTGCTTTCATCACATGGTAATTTAATGGTAATAAGCAGTTGTAGATTACTGCACTCAAATCTATCTTTTGTTTAAATAGACAAACTCAAATAGGTAAAGATAGAGTTCATGTATCACCAAGATGATTAAGAATTTACACATTGTAGGTGCATGGCTTAAATACTGATCATCAAATAAACCAAATAAAACTGCATAGACAGGTGCTGACTGAGAAAAGAGTTTTTATCAATTTTTCCAACATAAGACAACATATCATTTGCATTTCCATATGCAAACCAAAATAAGATATTATCAGGGATTCAAAATTTTCAGTATATCCAGTTTGATATTAGGGAATATATGTCTTAATATCAAGAGAAAAGACATCAGTGAATATTATGTGAGTTAAGGAATGGTATGATGGAAGATAATGATGGAAGAAAATTGGTTAAATTGCACACTTGAGATTTTTCTTTTAATGTTTTTGCTTGAAGCTAATTCTTCATGATTATATTCTAGCAAGCTTACACAACACACAAGAAGAAAATCAGATTATTGATCAAATCATCATGAACTTTGATTTAACTTGAGAATGAGCATCTTATCCAAAATCTAAGATTGCCATCATATAGGCAAAAAGTTCCCAACAATTTTCTGACCTAATTCTGTTAACAGACTCAATGAAATATTTCCATATGATACAAAAACTCTTCCTAAGCAATTCTTAAAAATTACAGATATGAAAGAATGTTATAAAGTATATAAGAAAAAACTATTTTACAGTATTTTGAAGAACTAAAAGGATAAATAAAGATCAATGAAGTAAATAGATGTAGTGTTCCTTTTTAAAACATTCTATTTGGTGGCTTACCACAATTGCAGAGAGAAAAGAAGAGTAAACAAGCAATCAGCACTTATTACAATTTCTTACAGCAATGGCTCTTATATTTGTACTCAGTCATGACAGGTGAAGGTCAATGCAATCTAATAATCTTATAATAAATTTTTCAGATGGATAAATATTATTTCCATGCATGGAATTTAGTAGGATAGATAAATCATACATTTTATTATAAAAAACTAAGTGATAGTTAAAAGTGGTTATATTACTGAAAATTATCATTAATAGTAAGTGAACAAAAATACACAAATTCTTTCAAATTCTAGTCCACTTAGCATATCACCTATTGAACATGAATACATTTGTATACTCAAAAGTTTTCAAACATTTATTGATGTTTAATCATTCACAACTATTTTCCTATTCCAGAATCTCATAAATGCTTTATATTCCAAAATGTTGATGTAAATTGATATCTTTTATTCATTTTCATGCTAATTTTTTCAAAATCATACTGAAACTCTCAGAAGCATTCTTGTGATCCTCATTTAGAGTTGTGACCATTTGAGAACTACGACTGAAATATTGTTGTTCTGCATGGTACAAAACAATTTACAAAAAAATAGAAAAGCATAATTGACTATTCAATGAAAGGATTAAAAGTTAAATCATTTTCAATTTTAATGTAACACATGGTTAACTCACCACAAAAATTTTCATTGATTGTTAAGATCTGCAGGACAAGTGATACAAACGGAAGATAATGTCACAAACATTGAGGATTTGAGACAGTGAGCAAAAGATCTGAAAAAGAAAAGAAAAAAAATCATTATCAGTATACTTGACAGTATTATAATTATCATTATTAGTTATAGTGATTTGATATTCAGTAGTAGTAGTCCTGTAAGGATATTTATGCATTTATTATGTTTTATTATATATTTTTAATGGCTTTAATAATCAGAGTATATGTAGCAGTAATCCTCTTCCCCATACACAAATATAAAATAACAAAGGCTTCTATTTAATTTGAGACGACATGTGTAATATAAAACACTATTTTACATGCTAGCTGACTGATGTGTAAAGAGTTGAAATTTTGTTCCCACTATTACTCTATTTTCAATTATCCTGTCTTGAAAAGAGAGGACAAAGGACTTTTGTCTTTTCTTCTCTTAAGTTGATGTTAAGGGAAAAAGGGGGCACTTTTTTCTTTTTTTCACATTATCAAAACACTACAAGCAAAGGAAATGTATGACTCTGCAACAATAAAACTTTGATCAAACTGAAGAGGTCAAACTCTGTAATATTCAAACATACTGCCTCCATAATCACTCAGTTATCCTGACCAGCTTGTCATTAGATTAGTTTCTGAGGGAGGATAGTATAATGTGATCCATACAAGACTATTGCAATGGAAACCATGGGATGCAAGGTGGTGGATGTGAAGTAAGGTGGATTTTCAATAGTCTGCTTTACCTAATACTGGGTGGAGAAACCTTATAAGTAAACAGCCAGGTTCAAAAAAGTTCAATCAGGAAGCTACTGCTACTCATCTATAAGGGTGGTGTCTAAAAAAAAAAAAAAAAACAACCACCAAAGCATTACCATGACTAATTCAAATTATATGTCCAAACCACTTCACCCCTCAGACAGGTAAACAAATGGCACACTCTGCTGAGCTTAACCCCAATGTTTGAAAAATCAGTAACAAAGCCTAAACCAAACTTACTTAGATGCAAAAGCACTGGCAACATAGCAATTTTTAACATTAGAACATCAAATACAATAAAGCAGCTACCTGAGCATTTCCAGCTGAGCAAAATATAGACATCATAAGCATACAGGAAATTAGATATTATCATAGCAAACTAGATGGTTGGTTGGTTTTTATGGCATATCAACCTTTGTAGGTTATTTAATGCCAAATCCATTTTTATACAAATAATTAGTTCTATTTCAAACAATTCCGTTTAGCATGAGTAGACAGTTTAATTGCCAAAAACATTTCTATTTCAAGCAATTCAGTTTAGTCAAACAGTTCTAATTCAAACAATTCAGTTTAGCATAAATTCACAGTTAAATGTCAGAATAGTTCTATTCCAAGAAATCCAGTTTAGCATAAGTACGCAGTTCAGTTCTATTTGACCCATATATAGGGCCCTATCAGGTGCTACCACTCCAGACCAGAGTGGACCTGGGAGCAATGGCAATGAAGGGGTACTCTGCATTCCCCAAAGCTGCAGCTTTACTAGAACCTCACCATCAGATTGTTTAGTGTCATATCCAGGACACTTGTTGGGGTGGTTTTACCCCTCTGCAGAGGTGCAGTCAGTGTATTCTACAACCCCAGCCAACTGGGCAACATAGCAAGCTAGAATTAAAATAACATCATCCTAGTAATGGATGGACTTCTGCATGGAAAAACTATCGATACCACCACTGGAAGTGTAGGAATGCCTCTCTGTCCACATGCCTTAAAATTGCTAAATAGCATAGAGAATGATATGTACTACATTTAATGGCAACCTCTTCATATCAATCAACTCTTATTAAAATCCTACCAATACCAGTGATGAAACAGACATCATCACCTTCTATCATGGGCTATCTTCCCTTGTCAAACACATTCCCAAATATGATGTTCTGATCATATGTGAAAACATAATGCTCATATAAGCAAAGACCAAAATAATAAATTCTACTTACACAACTTGCTAAACAGAAATGGGAACTATCTAGCAAAGTTTTCTTGATAACATGCTAGTATATATAAACACAATTTAAAAAAAAAAAAAAGAAGGAAAACTATGGACTTACACTTACCCAAATAACTCAAAAGCACTGCTAGATTAAATAAGAAGTGGATGAATACCACTGAACTGTGAAGCATACTCCTCTTTTGAAGGAGTATCTTCCTATCACAGAATTGTCTCAACAAAGATTCGCCTAAGACTATGCAGAAATAAAAAACTAACGGTTGGTTTAATTTTACAAGTCAACTCATCTAAAATTATTTAATGCCTAAGACGTTTTTCATTTTATTTCTTTTTGCATTTGGTTGGGTTGGTTGGCTTTTATGGAATATCAACCTTTGTAGGTTATTTAATGCCAAATCCTGTTTGTACATATATATATATTAGGTGTATGACTTCTAAATGCATAGTTTATAGAAATTTTTAAAAAATCATCCAGAGCCCATTTCTTTGCACACATTTAAATGTTTTCAAGTATTTCTATAAAACACTAGTAATTATATTTACTACAAATCACTTGTCAGCAAACAGTTAAATGGTTTCAAGTATTGCCATGCAACACAAACAATTTAATTTAACATCAGTCATTTGTTTACACACAGCTAAATGGATATACACATGATTTGTAAGTGAACAGTTTGTCGGCAATTTTATTTTCAGAAGGTTACAGGTAATATATTTGCACACAGTTAACTGGTTTCATATACTGCTGTCTAACACTAATAATTCTATTCAGCACTTCATTTATTTTAACACAGTCATATAGTTCCAAGTATTACTATGTAATACCAATAATTCAATAATTCAACTTTATTGCCCAGTTGGCTGGAGCTGTAGAATACATTGACTGGATCTCTGCAGAGGGGTAAGACCAATCCCCAACAAGTGTCCTGGATATGATACCAAACAATCTGATGGTGAGGTTCCAGTGATGCTGGAGCTTTGGGAAATGCGGAGTACTCCTTTATAGCCATTGCTCCCAGGTCCACTCTGGCCTGGAATGGTAGTACCTGGGTTAAATAGAGCTAACTGCATACTTATGCTAAACTGAAATGTTTGAATTAGAACTGTTTGACTAAACTAAATTGCTTGAAATAAAAATGTTTTTGACAAATAAACTGTACTTACATTTAAATTGCATGATTATGCTAAACTGAATTGTTTGAAATGGAACAGTTTTTGACATTGAAACTCTAAACTAAACTGAATTGTTTAATATATAACTGTTTTGACATTTAACTGTGTAAACAAAATCTGTACTAATACAGCTGAATTAGCACTGTTTGAATAAACTGAATAACTTGAAATAGAAATGTTTTTGACAATTAAACTGTGTACTTATGCTAAACTGAATTGTTTGAAATAGAACTATTTGCAGGAAAATGGATTTGGCATTAAATAACCTACAAAGGTTGATATGCCATAAAACCCAAACAACCAACCAACTAATTCAACTTTAATCATTTGTATGCACACAGTGAAATGGTTTCAAGTATTGTAATCTAACACTAATAATTCTGTTCAAGACTATTCATTCATTTACACACAGTCAAATGGTTCCAAGTGTTACAATGTAATACCAATGCTTCAATTTTTACACAGAGTTAAAAAGTTTCAAGTATTCCACATTAGTAGTTTTATTTACACACAGTTAAATGGTTCTGAATACTACTATGCAATACTAATAATTCAATATAAGCATATAGTTAAAGGGTTTGAGGTATCCCTATTCAACACCAATAATTCTAGACAATATTAGTCATTTGTTTGCACACATTTAAATGGTTCCAAGTATTGCAAGTGTGCACACAGATAGATGGGACCCTATCAGGTATTACCACTTTAGATAGATAGGACCCTATCAGGTATTACCACTTCAGGTCAGAGTGGACCTGGGAGTAATGGCAATGAAGAGGAACTCCACATTCCCCAAAGCTCCAGGACTGAAGCCTCACCATCAGATGCAGTTTAATGTCATACCCAAAATATGAAACAAATGGGTAAAGCTTTATATTATGACTGGCCTTTACTTGCACATAAAAGTAAAAAAACAAGAATGATACTTTTCAGAAGACATCTGAAAGACATACTCTGAAAGACGACAATGAAAACTTTGTTACCACCCATATAGAAGCAGCAGCTAAGTGCATACCAACCAAAGCAAAAGCTAAATGTTCCCTAGGAGTCAATAGCAGTCAGGAAAAAATGAAATATGAAAAAAGTATACTTACTTAATAAAAGTAACCCAAGAAAGCTCAGAGAGAACTGATTAAAAAATACCCCCGCTACCCCCCCCCCCAAATGATTAGAATACATTCAAGGCTAAATCAATAAAATCAGAAATTTGGTAGGAGATAGACAATCATGATTAGCATGGCAGACAGTAAATGATGTAAACAGAGGAAAAGCACCTTGAGAACAAAAGTAAAAGATCAACCAAAGAGATAACTTTCAGAAGTGGAAAGAACATTTCAAGAAGCTGCTTGGAAACCCTCCTGAAATCACTGATGAACTTCCTGAAAAAAATTATTAATGGCCCACAAGACATCAAACTCAGTTTATGAAGGAAGAACTTAATACAGTACTGAAAACAATTAAAAGCAGCAAAGCTGCAAACTTCAGCAAAATACCTCCTAAAGTATGGAAGGTAAGGAAACTTGATGACATACTTCTTTGATTATGATATGCTGTGTATAAAAAAAATCCACTCTAGAGAAATGGACAAAAGGCTACATCCTCTTTTCCTTGAGTAAGGCAACCTCAGAATCACTAAGAACTACAGAGGCATAACTCTTACTGCTGCTAAACTTTATAATTCCCAGCTTCTCAATTGTATCCAACCCAACTTCAAGAAAATTCAGAACGACTTTTGAAGAAATCAATCCACAATTTCAGATTCTTACTGTCAGATTATTGAAGGTGTATGTGCAGAAAAATCTCAAAGTAACACTATTGATTTCTTCATGGTATTTGATTCCATACACAGGGGAAAGATGAAGCAAATACCACTAGCACAAACTCCCCAAAGAAACTGTTACTGTTATAAAAGTAAAGTTGGGGACCATAGTCAAGATTGACCCAAAAGCTCCCTTTTCAATAGCTACTACACTGAGGTGTAGGGGAGTGCACTACTCCTTATAAGCATGCTTTATAAAATCATGAAAGCAATGGTTCATTCACTCAATAATGACACCAACTTCTTCAACATTATCATTGGAAACTTGCAAGGAGATTCATTAACCTCATATATATTTATAATCTGCCTAGACGATGTACTATGAAACATCAATAGATCTAACAAAAGAAAATGGTTTTTCATTAAAAAAGATGAGCAGACAATATCCTGCAGAAACAATGATAGATGAAACTTTTACAGAAGATTAAGCGTTTTTTGCCACAAATACACCAGTCCAACCTAAATCCCTGCTGCATAGCCTGGAAAAAGCAGTAGGAAGCATCTGAAATTAGTAGACCAGTTCATAAACCACAGCAGTAATATCATATTTGCTGAAAGCAATGTCAACATACCACATAGGAAAGACATGGACTGCTATTGACAGGTTATTGATCATATGGAATTTGATCTCTGATAAAATAAATTGGGATTTCTTCACAGCTGTGGCTTTATTAACATTGTGTTGAAATTTGTCAAAAAACAAAAGAATCCCATTTCTCTCCAACTGCCATAGCAATGCACACAGTCTACACCTCTAGGAATGTCTCCCTCCTTCTCTCATTCAAGCTCTTTACATAGAGCTTGGTAACTCGCCTATGCAAAACACCATGCATTTGCATAGACAAGCCAGCTACCAATTACAGTTTCCATGCCTGCCCCTCTCCACTCGCTTTAGGGGTGTCAAGTCAACCGACCAAATCATTACACGGCCCCCTGATTCTAAGATCACAAAGCTCCTCAACTCAAGATGAGGTTGCGTCTGCTTGGTGACTGTGTCCGCATATACACAACTTGCACACTTGACATATTGGGATGACCACACAGGTGCAAACACGCTTGCTCTAAGGTGGCAGATTTCCAGATTCATCTCGTGCCCCCCTCTTGTGATCACACACCATGTAACGCTCAGCGGATCCAACTTTATATACACCAATTGTGCATTATCCTCAGAGTCTCTTTCATTGTTTGATGATGGTTTTTACCCTACAACTGGCCGCAGGTCTTTAACATGGCAAGGCATGCCACCGACCTGCACTGACTGCGAGCTGATAATCTTGGTAACATGCCCCATTCTAAGCTTGTCTGTACACTTGCTGTGTGTGGTCTTAACCCACACTACGTCACCAATTCTGTATTTTCCTTCTCACAACTGTAAATGATATGTGTGCACCATGTTAGCCAGTGCTGTAGTAGGCAAAACACCATCCTTCGGTGTCACATTATACCAGTAGACTGCTTCTGGAATCAAACATCGCTTCTTGGCTGCAATCACTTTAATAGACTGGCTCCTCTCTACTATGCCATTTCCCCCCAGAACGTAGGCACACTGGAACCAAAGCCGCACACTCCACTTTCTCAGGAACTGCGAGAATTGCTCTGAAGAAAACGCTGCTGCATTGTCTGTTAATATTTCGGCCAGTGGGCTCTGATGTAAAAGATGGACTCCAATTAGCGTATTATGCTGGCAGTGTCCTGTCAATTCAGCAGTCACCAAATGGTGAAGCAGGAGGGACCACAGTCAATAATATTCAAATAGAGCTCACTGCTAACATGCGTAACGTCTATCCCCAGCCTGTTCCAAACATGGGTAGCATTCAAGTTTCCTTTTTGCCATTGCACTGGTGCTGGGTCAAGTGACTGGAATGCCTTGCACTTTTGCACTACTACCCTGATGCTCACCTTTTTAACTACTGGGTCAACCATTTTCTAGAAGTAGAGCGTCCATTTAATCCCGAGATGCCCACACTGTTCATGTATGCTCATGATCAACTCTAGGGCTATACTGAGCGCGGAAGCAGTACACAGTAGCTGCAGAGGTTCAGACTCTTTCTGAACAGTAATCAACCAACGCAGCAGAACAAGTCAATGCATCTGCTCTGTTGACTGTCAATTTAACCAAACATCCACGGACAGGTTGTACTCTTTGATAGTTTCAGTTAGCGTGGCGAGTCGCATTCGTATCAACATCTCACTCGATACCTTGGTGGTCAGATGACGTTGCCCTTCAAATTTGCTCATCCTGCGACATGACACATTCATAATCACTGACATGATTTTTGAGGCCACATTAAGACCAAATCCCAGTCAAGTGAGGCAATATCTCCACCCTTTTATTATAACAGTCAGAAAGGGCCAGAGTAGTTGGTGGACTCAGACTTGGAGGTAGGCCCTTCTCAAATTGAGGGTGGCAATGTTGCTCCCTTGCTGTCACCATTCCCGCAATTTCTGGGCACAAATGTCCACTTTGACAGTATATGCGTCTACAAACTTATTCAGTTCTCTGTGGTCCATGACCAGTCTCACTTTTCCTTTGCACTATTGCCATCAAAGGAATCAGTCCTCGAGGCAGCCCCAGCCGTTTGCTAACCAGAGCTGCAATTCATTTTCATATCCACTCCTGATATGCTCTGGAACTGCTATTCTATTCTTCAGTGGCACGGGCATTCAGCCAGCCACCCATTTCCACATTGTGGTCTATACACATGCGCTGGTCAAAATTTGCACTGAAGTCAGGTTTGTTTATTGCAATGGAGGCTCTGTGGGGCACATTCTCAGCTGCAAAGCTCACCTCACCTGAGCCGCTTATATGGACTCCTTCCAGCTTCACAATCACATCGACTCCTAGCAGGAGCTCGAGCCCTAACAAGGTTTGGTGTAGAATCAATACCTCCATGTATGTTGTTGATTTTCAGCTCCACTGTGCCGACACCCAGGCTAGTAAGGGCTTTTCCGTCAGCAGTTACAACCTTTGCTTCTCTAGGTCTCCATGAATGATACGCCAACTTGCATATTAACATCTTTGAACCCTTGGCGTCTACTAGGGCCATGCATCTCTGTCCATCAATGAGCAGTTTAATCATGGGTAGCACCCCAATGTTCACTTGCCTAGGGAAGAGACCAGCGCTGGCGTCTTTTCTCCTGAGTTATTTCCCGGGCACTCCAATGCAAAGTGATCCATCCTTTGGCATCTGAAGCACCGTAATCTTTGGCACAATTGCCATACCTGGTTGTCCATCCTCGTTGCACATCCCTGGGTGCAGCCATTATCCAGCTAGTTTCTGGGCTGCTGCAACAATTTGGTTTACAGGTCTATGGTCCTCAACCAGGATGGCTCTCACTCTCACACAGAATTGATCTAATTTCAAAGTGTCCATTCATGCCAATACCCAAAGCTGCTGTCCGACATGCCGTGGCAACCCAGTAACAAACGCTCAAGCTATTCATTTTTCAGATGGTCTTTCTCCAACCTGGCAAGCCAGTCTTTCGAGTACTGCCAGAAATTCATCAACTGTCTCTCTATTGTGAAGTTGCCACATTGCAAATTGTTCAAATGCCCCAAACGCAGCAGTGAGTGCATGCTTGATTTCCTCAATATCAGCTCTCTGCTGAGTTGCCAATACACAGCGAGAGCCCCACCCCTCAACCTCAAGGGGAGAATGCACTTGACCCTTTCTTCATCGACTAAGTTGCAGATCACCTCTACTCACTCAAGCCATTCTATAATTGGTTCATCCGATGCAGCTCCTCCAAACTCAGGAATCAACAGCAGGTTGAAAGGCCTCCTTAAAATTGCTGCTGGATTCAGAAAAAGCGTAAGTCAACATCCAAGGTTTGCCGAAATAGCTTGTGTTGAAATGTGTCATGAAACAAAAAAATCCTGTCTCTCTCCCACTGCTGTAGTGATGCGCACAGACTACATCTCCCGGAATGTCTTTCTCCTTCTCTCATTCCAGCTCTTTTCATAGAGCTTGGTAACTCACCTATGCAAAACACCACACATTTGCATAGTCAAGCCAGCTACCAATCACAGTTTCCATGCCTGCCCACCTCCACTCGCTTTGGGGGTGCCAAGTCAACCGACCGACTCATTACAGGTACTACTGTATCAATGCACCTAGACTCTAACAAAATGCATGGAAAATAGCTAAATGAGAACAACACAAGAATGCTACATGCTGTTTTGAATAAATCCTTAAAGCAACACCCCACAAAACAGCAACTGTACAGCTACTTAACTCTTACCTCACAAACTATCCAAGTAAGATGAATAAAACATGCTAAGCACTGCTGGAGAAATAAGGATGAACTCATAAGCAACATTCTTTTATGGAATTCTACACATAGACATGCCAATATTGGCCGACCAGCGAAGACTTACATATATTAACTCTGTGCAGACACTGGATGCAGTCTAGAGGACCTACCATGAGCAATGAACAATAGAGATGGATGGTGAAAGAGAATCAGAGAAGTCAATGCAATCATCATACTTGATGGTGAGTAGTATGCTGTGTATATTTTCAATGAATTGAAAATCTATAAAAAATCAATAACTAATTAATTGAAAATATCAGTTGATCATTTTAATAAAATCAAATACAACTATAAATGAATTTTATGCAACTATAAACATTAGTTTTTAAAATATCATAATTCATTATTAATATTATGTAAGTTTATAAAGCTGAAAAATAAAAAATAAACCTTACAGGATAAAGTTCTATAAAATCAAAGTATTTTTACACATATATTAAAAAAGTGTATATTACTATGTTACTACAAAAGTTAGTGGGTCTCTGTGTAACTCTTGTTGGCAATAATCTGGTAATATTGTTATTTGCTTCCCACTCTACTTATTAACTTTTAATAAAATAATTATATATATTTGAAAAAATATGTGCATGTAAACCAAAATAATATTTTAATCAATAGGTAGTCCATCTTAATATTGCAAAATCAATCTTCTTAAGCCATTGTTTTTACTTACCCCTTCAAAAGTTATATACAATACTTTTTTACTCAGGAAGTAAATATACTTTTTTTTCTCTCTCAAATGTATAAACTTTTATTTTATTTCCCTAACATATGTATATGTATATGCAAATGCTATATTGACTCAAAAATTTATTCATAAATATACAAATTACTTTAAAAAGTTCAAAGGAACATAACTATGTAACATTTTTGTTGCCTCAGGCTGATTATTCTTTGATGTAAACAAACAAATTTATGATGATAATATAGAAAACAGTTATAACTACAAAGGCTACACAAATCAGATTTAAATGTAAATGTACATCAAACAGTTTTCTTTGTATTACTACATCATAAATATCTACATCATTTTGTTGCTGTTTATATATTGGCAGACAAAACAAAGCAATGTATCCTTTTCAATCTAAAATGGTTATGCATTACAAGATACGACTTGGTATAACAAAGATATTAAATTCAAAGTTAATAAATTTATTCCTTACGATAAAATTTATTCCGTACGATAAAAGTTAAACTCTGTTGATCATCATTATGTTTAAGTCCAAATATTGCTACAATTGTGAATTTTGAATCTGGTTTCCAAGATAGTATTCTATAAATATAACTATAAACCTCACAAATTTATACTAGAAGTGAACCTTAAAACTTGAAGCTTTCAGACAAATACTTTATCAATGAACTTTAAATACAGATTCATTTGAAAGGTCATCAACGTGAAACAGATTGCTAAAGGGAAAAAAGGAGAGTTGGGCCACAACAGCAATAAAGAGAGACAATTTTTACACAAGGATACAATGACAAAAACAAGATTCAAGCTCATCAAACTTGACAGTCATAAAAAGACATTGTTTTCTTCTTATAGATATCATATTTCCAATAGACAGTGAGAAGGTCTAAACAAGAAAAGATATTGTGGTGCAGTGACATAAACAACTTGATACTTATGCTTATATTTAAGCTAATAAAATGACTAGACAAAAAGACGATTAACAATATTACCAAATACCAATGTGAAAGACACTGATGTCATATAAGCATCAATAGAAATCTCTTTGCAATAGACATTTTAAGATTTTTGATGGATTTAGTTGCTGTAATTATTTTATATTTGTTTATATTTGCAACTTGAAGAATGTAATGAAATCCTTTAATTCAAAGAAATATTTAAACTTTATTATTTTTCTTAATTTTAAGTATACCTTATCTTTGGTCTCTCATAATGCAAAATCTATTTGATAGTAAAATGTTTTAGAAATTTTTCACACAAATTTTGAATTTTTATTCACATTTTTAGTTTTTACCGAAAATAGTCTAAATATTCTAAGAGTAAGAACAAAATTAGATGTTGCATATTTAAAAAATCATGCAATCAGTGGTGATGGAGGTGGTGATAATAATGTAATGGGTAAAGAAGAGTTTGTTAGATATCGGGTGACAGTTGGTAAAGACCACCACTTGGTGTGATGAGGGCTGGTAACCCAATTCACAATGTGCATTCCATAGAGGATTGTGAAAAGAAACAACCAAAATGATTTGCGACACCACATTGATTCACTACGACACAGAATAAAGATACATGGCCCCAAGATGACCTGAAAGGGGGCGGGGAGAATAAGATCATCACCACAGATAAATCTGATAACGAACTTGGACCATCCACAGATATATAATGCTGCTGTGGACGCAGTTTTACGACCATTAAAGGAATGCGTATCCATCCACAAAAATGGGTTGCCTAAGTAGACAACCACGTAAATCTCAACCTGAGATAAGTAAATCGAGTGAAGGGAACCATAGTCAGGAGAATTACCACAGTACCACGGTTCCCTTTGGTTGTCAACCCCACACACCCAATGTGAAAAAGAATGCAATTCATATAAATTGGCCTAGAGCTAATGACATTAAATAGAAAGCCCTTGATGAAGAGTTATCTTTCATTTTACAAACAAGTCTGAAAGGATCTATCAGGGTGAAATTGCATTCTTTCACAAATATTGTGCATGCAGTGTGTTTAGAACACTTTGGATCAGAAGACCAGCAAAACCATAAAAGAACTGCCAATAGAAGACAAAGAGAGAAAGGTCAGATTCGAACAAAGGCACCTGAAAAAACGACTGAAGGAAATACCTGGTGAGAAGACTTTGATAAAACAACAATTGTCAAAGATAAAGGAAAAAATCCTTGTCATATCATGAGTGGAGAACGTAAGAAAACGGCGGTTAAAAAAAAGAAAAGCTAGACACGCTTTCAATAAGAACCCATTTAAATTCACCTAAAAATTGTTCGAGGAGGAAAAAAATGGAGTTCTTAATATACCAAAAGAAACCTTAGAAGTGCATCTACAGAGAAAATATTCCAACCCACTAGCTGATACTCCTATGAGTGATTTCAGTGAACTCAATAGACCACAACCTCTGGAAGAAACATTTGATAACTCTCCTATAAAAAAGATTTTGTTCAAAAGGCTAGAGCTAAAATTACACCAGGTATCAATGGTATCACTTATAAATTGTATAAAAGATGCCCTAAAGTTTTGACATCTCTTTGGAAACTCCTACGAGTTGCGCATATTAAAAAATTCATCGCAGAGGATTGGGGATTAGCAGACGGAATATATATATACCAAAAGAAAAGAACTCTAAACATCTGGAACAATTTCAAACAATTTCGTTGCTCAATGTAGAGGGGAAAATCTTTTTCAGAGTTATTGCTAAGAGAATGATGAGGTTCATATTGAACTACAAATTTATCAATATCTCATTTCAGAAAGCTGGAATTCCTGGTTTTTCAGGTTGCATCGAACGTGCATCCATGTCGTGGGACTGAATAAAAGCGGCCTGAAATAATAAATCCGCCGAACTTCATGTCATTTGGTTAGACCTTGAAAATGCATATGGCTCAATAAGGCACCTGCTTATTGAGAAAGCAATGGATTTCTTTTGGATCCCAGAAGATATTAGAAAGCTTATATCAGGATACTATAAATATACATACAAGAGGTTTTCTAATGCTAAATATTGTACAAATTGGCAGAAATTAAACATTGGCATAATGAAGGACTGTGTTATCTCTCCAATAATTTTCGTTTTGGTATTGGAGATGATACTAAAGATACCACTAGTAAGAAAATTGTCCCATCTATGAAGGCTTTTATGGATGACGTGACTGTAATTTCATAGTCAAAATCACACATGGAAAAACTACTAAAATGCCTACAGGGGCTTTTCAAGTGGGCAGTAATTAAGATAAAACCTTCTAAAAGCCGTAGTCTATCCATAATCAAAGGAAAATGCCAAGAAATTAAATTTACTATTGATAATATTGTAATCCCCACAATACACGAAAAAAGCATAAAAAGCATCAGTCGCTGCTATTCCCTTCCACTTACAGATTGTTACCGGTAGTAACATCTTTTAAAACAATTGAAAGATGAATAACTCTCCATTGATAAATGTGACCTCATTGCAAAAGATAAACTGTGGTGTGTTTATTTTGGTTTAATACCAAGATTAGCATGGCCCATGCAAATATATGAAGTATCGCTTTCAAGAATTGAAAAAATGGAGAGCTTAATCAGTAAGTTCCTAAAGAAATGGTTGGGAGTTCCTAAATCCTTAACAAACATAGCGTTATACAGTTCATCAACAAAACTGAAGCTAACAACAAAGTCACTCATTGAGGAATTTAAATTAGGTAAAGCACGACTGTTCAAATGCTGCGCGACTTTGTGGACCCACCTGGGAAAAGTGCATAACTTGCCATAATAACAGGTTGAAAATGGAATGCGAAATATGCAGAGGAGACAGCAGAATCTTCCCTCAAAATGAAAGAAGTAATCAGCTCTGTGGCAACTGGGAGAGCCAGATTTGGTCTTCACCCACAAGGTGGTGGTCAAAAGAGATCAGAAAGAATAAATGAAAAATGGTTTTGGAAGAGATTCATCATTTTGAGGAAAGCAAACATGTTGCCATAGCTGTGGCGCAACCCAAACAAGATGCATGGACTAGGTGGGAAAGCATGAAGGAGAAGACCATCACATGGAGCAACATCAAGCAAATGGAGCCTAAACAATTAGGTTTCCTCATCAAAGCAGTTTATGACATTTTACCTACACCAGTAAATTTAAAACTCTGGGGGTTAAGTACATCCAACCTTTGCAAAGTGTGTGGGAAGATTGCTAATCTCAAACACGTTTTAACTGGATGTCAGTATTCCCAAAGAAGTTACATGTGGAAACATAATGAAATCTTAGGGATTATTGCTGAGATTGCAAAAATGTGTTGTGAAACTGCCAATAAAATTTCATGTATAAAAACAAGTATACAATTTGTTAAAGGCAATGTTTCGAAAACTTCACACAGAAATGGGCACAAACCAACATTGCTTGATGGTTGCACGGACTGGCGCATTATTGCTGATGTAGACTGGCAACTCGCTTTTCCAACGGAAATAACATCAACTCACCAGCATCCAGATCTCATCATTTGGTCAGTTAATTCAAAGAAAGTTATCATTACTGAATTAATGATCCCTTTCGAGGCTAACATTGACTGGCTGCATCAGCAGAAATTGGAAAAGTATGAAAACCTACGTAAACAGTTTATTAAGAATGGCTGGTCAACAGACATACTTCCTCTTGAGATTGGATGTCAAGGTTTTATTTCGAACTCAACTTCTACATTTTTAACCAAACTTGGACTTTCACCAGCAAAGAAGTGGGAATATATAAAAAAAGATTCAAAACAAGACTGTAACTGCATCTGAACGGATATGGGATTTGTACAGATCAAAAACCATCCAATAAAATCTGGTAGTATTGTGAGATACTGCTGTGCCGCCCTGGGTTAGTGGTAATGACGTTTCAGCCCCAAAACCATGCCTGAACACAGGGTCATCATCTGATGAAGACTTTATTGGAAGCAAAACTGCTTTTTGCAGCAGCAGCAGTTCTTGTATATAATTTCTGGTTCTTTCATCCTTCTTTAAACTACAACATAAGCATCAACGTTTGGCCTAATATTTCATTATCCATTCTACTGCTTCAGTACAACTTGAGCAATGTTATTTTTTACTCAAAGAGTACTTTTGTCAAGTGTCAAGTTGATGTTTCTATTAAGAATAAAAAAGAATACTTATTCAAAAACCCTTATAGTTTAACAAAATGATTTAAATAATTGGAATTTGGCATATGTATATAAATATTCATATTAAACAAACCTAGTTTAAAAAATATGAATACAAAAACTTACTGATTTCCTCAGAGATTATTTGATTGAATTTAATTGTTTATCTTTTAATTTATGCTATAAATGTGTGTATGTATTTGTGAAAAAGAGAGATTTGATTGATTATTTTTAACAGCATATTAAACCATGTAGGGTTACTTTATGCCTTATATGTTCATATTTACATTTTTGTGTAATTGTTTCTTAAGAGGTTTATATATTTATTTTTTTTGGCTCACAGTCCTATCTAATACTAATAATTTGTAAACAGATTTATTCAACTAATAAATGGAACCCTAACAATTCTACCACTCCAGGTCAGTGTGGATCTGAGAATACTGGCAATGAAGGAGTAGTCTACACTCCCAGAGCACTAGAACTGAAGCCTCACAATCAGATGTATTTTAGTGTCAGACACAAGACACCCATTTTTGAGAGGAGGTCTTACCCCTCTGCAGGAGATACAGTCTGAAGATTCTAAGCCCTGCTGACAGGATAAAGAGAGAGAAACATTTTGACAGTCTAAGTTCAAAGAATATGAAATCACAAATGGAAACAATTTCAGGTATTGATCTAAGAAAGGAAATCAATAGAACAAATTATTGTGTGTATATCCACTGAACAAAATGTATATTCTAGTCTTGCAAAAGATTTTTTTTAAGTCATGAATCTATATTGCTGATTATCCTTTTTCTTTTTCCTTCAGTATAAAATAAATGAAACTTTGTAAAAATTAAAAACATTGTACAGTATAAGAAACTGAATATTCTCTTTCATATCAGGCAAATTAGAAGAGTATTTTTACCATTTTGAAAGCTATTGTCACATTTTTTTCTGACTGCCATAACCTGAGAACTACAATGTAGAGAGAGAAAGAGAGAGAGAGAGAGCCAATACATTTTATTTTTCCATTGAAATAAAAACTCAAAGTCTACCTAATTAGTTCAGGCTCATATTTTCTTTAAAAACTATATGAAAAAACAAACAATACAAACAATGAAATCAAAATCAAAGCAAAAAAAGCTCCTTTTCTTAAGGAAAGCATCAACTTAACAACAGGTTATGGCCAAAACACTGTTATTATATTTACAATGCAATACTTGTAAAAACATAAATAAAAATTGATTAATATTACCAGACAGTAAAAAGAAACAAAAAAAAAAAACCCTAAAACTAAAAAACTTCTAGAACCATTAAAACATGTCTATTTCATTCATCAGACTTGATCATTGATCTGATCAAATTCATCAGTCACAGTCATTTATGCTTGCTTGGGTACAAACAATTGACTTGCACGACTCCTGTTTTTCAATGTCCTGAGAATTATTGTACTTTGCACCCATGTCAATTTCCTAAGGTCTTTTCCCATGTTTCAATTCCTATAGAATTGTTTCAAGCATGACTTTATCCTTACTTCAATAGCAGTAACCAGCAAATTACATCCTCATTACCCTGCAGATGTATTCAGCAACTTGTGCAATTACTACTCAGTAACTGTAAGAAATAGGTTTGATGCTGTACAGGAGATATCAGAAAGATATATGCCAAATGAGACATATGTGAAAACTTTGCTACCCTGCACCTAGAAGCAGCAGCTATATGCATATCAACCAAACCAAAAGATAAACAGAGTTCTCTGGGAGTCAAAAGCAGTTTTTGAAAAAATAATAACTTGAAAAAAGCACTTTTACATAAAAGAAGAAATGCAATAAACACTAGTATGCAGAAATTCAAGAAAGCTAAAAAAAATAAAAAAATATATAACCAAAACATGCTAAAAAGAACAACTAGAATGTATTCGAGGTCAAATCAATAAAATTAGAAATTCTGTAAAAAAAAATGTCAAACAACAACAACAAAAAAAAAATGGTCTCAATTAGCATGGCAGACATTAAATGAAATTAGTAGAAAGAAAAACTCCCCAAGATCAACAAGACAGACTTGGCTACTTCATAGAGGATGAACTCAACAGTTCTGAAAACAATAAAAAGTAGAAAAGCAGCAGGTCTTGATGAAATACTTCCTGAAGTATGGAAGACAATGAAATTTGATGGCATACTTCTTCAATTATGTAACATAGTATATAACCAAAACACATTAAAAAAAAGTTAAGAAAGTTCTTAGGAAAAATCAGAATGGCTTTTGGAGAAATTGATCTATAACTTCATGACTATTCATCTAATCATCAAAGGAATATGTACAAAAAATCTTGACACAACACTTTGTAGATTTCTCCAAAGCATTTGATTCTAAATACAGAATAAATATAGAGCAAGTACTTCTCGTATATTATTTTCCAAAAGAAACTGTTACTGCCATAATGATGCTTTATAAGGAAATACATTGGCACCATTTCTCTTCATAATAGATTATGTATTTTGAAACATCAATAGATCTAAGGAAAGAAAATGGCATCACACTAAAAGGCAAGAAACAGATAATATCCTGCAGAAATTATTACTGATGCAGACTTTACAGATGATCTAGCACTTCTTGCAAATATGCTAGTTTAATCTGAATCTCTGCTGCATCTCCTGGAGCAAGTAACAAGTGGTATTGGTCTCTACATGAATTCAAATAAAAGAGAGTTCATGTGCTTTAATCAATGAGCTACCATCTCCACATTAAATGACAAGCCTCAGTAATCAGTAGATCAACTGATATACCTCCGTAGCAATATCTCATCAACTGAAAGCAATGTCAACACATGCATGGGTAAAGCAAGTTATCAACCATATAGAAATCTGAGCAGATAAAATAATACAGGATTACTTCCAAACAGTAGTAGTGCCAGCATTACTGTATGGTTGCACCACTTGGACTTTAACAAAACACTTGGAGAAAAAGCTATATGAGAACTGCACTAGGATGCTGTGTGCTGTTTTCAATGAATCCTGGAAATAGGCCAATAGGAAGGGATAGAGAAAGACAAAGAAATCTCTATTGTCAGCATGCTTTGATGATGATAATAGATTTGCCTGTTCTGGCAATGTTATATGCCCCTAATTGTTTTTTAAGCACTTAATGTCCAAGACGAAATGGATGCTGGGTGTCTACCACTCCCCACTACCAGTAAAGCCTAGCTGAAGAGCCAGTTTAGTCAATGACTAACCAAGTAAAAGGTTAGTATTATTTAAACCAGGAGGGTTATGTGGTGGTATCAGCAGCTAGTGACTTGTGACTTTTCATCTTTACAAAAAAAAAAAAAAAAAAAAAAGGCTTTGAAGTTAATGACCAAATGAATAAACTAACAGTGACATTTTGTTTACATCCGATAAGAATTGTTTTCCAACAGATTTAAAAAAGACAACAATTTTCTTTGATTGTCCGACTACGGAGAATATAAAATTAATAATTTATACAACTAATATCTATACAATTATTTTTCCTTTATATTCATTAAAAATACTTTTGATACATACTGACATTTAACTACATATCTAAATATATGTCTGTACATAGACATGTGTACAGAAATTAATGTGTTATTAATTCTGCATGGATTTAAAGAGAAAACCTCAATGTTCAATAGTATATGCAATATAAAAAAAATTTATTTGAATAAATTAATTGGGCAATAAAAATTTTGTTTACATATCCATATATAAAATAAATAATTAATGAAAAGAAAGACTTATCTCTTAACATGGTTAGATCAAGGGAGGGTACTACTTATATAACATGTCTTGGACAGGAATAGCCTGGTGGAGCTCATCCCTCTCCAAGTCAAATAATTTATACCAATAAATACTAGTAATCACTTATTAAGTCATTAAAAGAATTTGCCTATTTCTTAGAACTTTGAAAATGACACTAATTTCCTTTGACATATGTGGTGATCAGATATATGTTTTCATAGCAATTACAAAGATGAGTCATTTGTGCGGAAGTGAACGATATGTTGAGCTATATCAACTATGTATAGTCTTGATCAAAATTATTCACTTTTCTAGATTCTCCAGAATCACATGGCATATTTTTATTTTTGTATACACTATCATAAAACATACATAAAAACCATTTACAAAAATATTGACATATGGAAATATCTTTAAACTTTTTTTTATAAATGTTTTCAAATCTCTAATTTTTGTTTGGCTTCAGTAACAGAAAAAGAATGTAATGTATTTAAAATAATCCTAAACTCAACAGTAATAAAACTTGATATAAATACATATGAAAGTATATTTTATCTTAGCTTCGAAACAAATTCAATGATATTGAAGTTTTAGTTGGTTGAAAAAAGAAAAAAAAATTATTTAATGAATATTCTAAATTGTTTTAAATAATAAAAGTATATGGTTTCTGTCATTATTATCATATTTCTTATTAAATGAAACAAAAAAGCTTCTATAACATTGAAATAAACAGTTTTCCCCATTTTGCAAAAACTAGTCCTTCTCATACCAGTAATTTTCTATCTTTGGGTTGTACACTTACAAACACAAATTATATCTGTCTGAAACTGATTTAATAATGAAAAAGAAAATAGAGAATTATCTTAAAACTAAAAATAACTTAGGATTTTTGTCATTTTGTAGTTGTACTAATAGTTTCAATATAATTTTGGAGTGTGTACAATAACACATTTTGGTAAATCATTAAACTAGATAAAATTTTCACTAAAACATTTCAAAATGAAAATGTTTAAAAAAGATAACTTGTTGCATATTCTAGGTTATGTCAGATTTATTGCATATGTTCTGAACAAAATATGACACAATTTTCAAAAAGAACTAAAAATCATGTAGGAATGAATATTCTTTAAAGTTTTTTTTTTTTTTGTTGTTGTTGTTGTTGTTGTTGTTGTTGTTGTTGTTGTTGTTGTTGTAATAATAATAATGATGATGATGATGATGTCAGATAGTTCAGTTGACACGATTTTTTTAATCCAATAATCAGTGATGCATTTATGGATCACTTTAAATACTAGGTAGGTCAGTGAATATATACTCTCGACTTTTTTACAACATATACTATAAAATTAATTTATGGACACACACACACAGATAGATTGCCCAGTCAGCTGGGGTTGTAGAATTCACCGACTGCATCACTGCAGTGTGATAAGACATCCCCAACAAGTGTCCTGGATATGACACTAAACAATCTGATGGTGAGGTTCCAATGATGTTGGAACTTTGGAGTACCCCTTCATTGCTATTGCTCCCAGGTTCACTCTGGCCTGGAGTGGTAGCACCTGATAATGGTCCTATCTATGGGTTAAATAGAACTAAACCATGCTTTCTTGACTTTACTGTTTTTTGCATTTAAACTGTGTATTTATGCTAAACTGAATTATCTGAAATAAAACTGTTTTGACGTTAACTCAGTGTATTTCCCAGTCGACTGGGGCTGTAGAATACATTGACTGCACCTCTGCAAAGGGGTAAGACTCCCCGCCAATGAGTGTCCTAGATATGACACTAAACAATCTGATGGGGAGGTTCCAGTGATGCTGGAGCTTTGGGGAATGCAGAGCACCCCTTCATTGCCATTACTCCTAGGTCCACTGTGGCCTGGAATGGTAGCACCTGATAGGGTCCTATCCATGGGTTGAATAGAACTAAACTGCATACTTATGCTAAACTGTATTGTTTGAATTAGAACTCTTTGACTAAACTGAATTGCTTGAAATAGAAGCGTTTTTGACAATTAAACTGCACTTACATTTAAACTGCGGGCTTATACTAAACAGAACTGTTTGAAATAGAACTGTTTTTGACATTGAAACTATATTTACTCTAAACTGAATTGTTATATATAGAACTGTTTTGACATTTAACTGTGTGTAAACAAAATATGTGCTTATACTGAACTGAATTAGCTAAATTAGAACTGTTTGAAATACAAATGTTCTTGACAAGTAAACTGTGTACTCATGCTAAACTGAATTGTTTGAAATAGAACTGATTATTTGCATAAAAATGGATTTAGTGTTAAATAACTTACAAAGGTTGATATGCCATAAAATCCAACCAACACTCATCATTTTTATCTAATCATTTATTTCAATGCAGATTTTATTCAAGTCAGTTATACAAGAACATACTAACAAATACTGCTTTTGAAACCTAAATCAAATGAACATTAAATAGGCATTTACAGAAAATTTAGATTAATGTTTAATAAAAACAATATCAATAGTTTCCATGAACATCATTATTATAGCCAACTAGGATTAATTTTTTCCCAAAGAAGTGCTTCTTGTAGGATTACAAGTCTAGTGTAACTATCACAATAACAAGACAGAGGCAAAAATAACAAACAGAGAGAGAGAGAGAGAGAAAGAAAAAAAGAAAAAAATTCCATGGTTTTTCCTTGATACAGAATTAGTCAACAAGAACTAGTTAGCTAAGCAACATCTTCCAGTAGAATTATGATTGCATGTGGCAATAATAAGCAACTAGTGTGAAGAAGCAGCAAACTTAATCATAGCTCCTTGAAACTTTTACGGAATATGCATGTGTTGAGAACTACTACTTTTCCCTGTGTTATTGACATCAATGGAGGGTTTTCATGGCCACTTTTACTCTTCTTCATCTTCTGAACTGTAATCAAGTAGGGAGTTAAAAGTGTTCATCTTTAAAATACTGGATACAAGTGCATGTTGCTATTCTGAGATATTCATCAGTAGAGAAAGACATACATTTGGTTGCCTGCAGGCAATGGCTAGGAATAGAAGTATTTGCCATGACAAACACTACGTGTGTAGGATTCACTGACGTAGAGATTGTAGGTAAAATGGTAATAACCGATTGAAAAACATTCAACTCTATGAATATACAAGTTTTCTTTGTTTAGCAACAGACCTGCTATACAATAGTACTATAGGGCAAATCTGTTAGTACATTCATCGATTCAACCTTTTGTAGCATTCATGTATAAAAGTAATAATATAATAGTAGCACCATGTTAGTGAAATTTTCAACAGAAAACATTGTTCATGCAAAGTTGTTTGATAAAACATTTTTCTGAATAAATCTTTAAACAAAATCCAATTTTAAAATTTTATTAAAATTATGAAGATAGTGCAAAATTAAATATCATTTTATTCTAAAGTTTAACAATTTCAAATAATTATTTTAGGGAATATTTTGAATCCACAGCCAAGCAATATATATAAATATAAATGCATATAAATGAATTTTCATTATGATGTCAGGTTTTTGGAACAAAGTAAATTTAATGAAAAATATTCTATTCACTTGATGGTAACTTTTGTATAACATTGATATATTTTGTTTTTGTTTTTTGTTGTAATTTCATAACAATCTTGTATATTAGTAATTAAATATAGGCTATATAAATTGTATCAAAATTACAAAGGTCAAATAAATGAATTTCATACTTTATTCATCTGTCCTAATTAAATTTAAGAGCAGACAGTATATGTCTGTAATGAATAACCATTTTTATCAAATCATTATAAACTAAATTATACAGCTGTTCTTCTAACAGATTGACACATTGTATATATTACCATATAAAAAAAAATTAACAGATATAGTTCAAGATATGATTAATTTGATGAATTTTGTAATCGATTAATACAATTTCAATTTTAGAGACAAGATGTTGTTACTATCATGCATTAATTTCTTTTTAAACCATTTCTTTGTCATTGTTATGTTTTGTTTACCTTCAAAGGCATTTGTGAATATCTGTCAAATTTAATGACTTTTGGATTCCTTTATTTGATCTACAAATTATAATCATTAATGATATTCTACACTAACAGAAACTATTTTTTATGGTAGAAAAGAAAAGTTTGATAATTCATCACTATTTTATCAATATTTAGTAATCAATTGATCTAATATACATGAAAACTAGAAAGTAACGGATTATCAGTCATCAAGAATTAAGGCAAATATTACTGACAGAATAGAGCTATAATACGTATGTCAATTGATTGTTGTTAATTTTACTAATATATATATTGAAAATCTAGGAAGAGATTTTCAGGAGACAGAAATCAATGTAAGCACTACCGACAGAATAGGACTATTACATGTATAATACAAATGCATTGCTAATGATTTAGAGTAAACCAATCTTAGTAAATAACTACAATGGCAGCACTGACTTATGCTTAGGGAATGGGTAAATCCTTTTAATTTTATCCAATCATGAAAACTTAGTATATAATCATGTTCATTTTATTAGCCAAATATAAAACAAATCTTAAGTTTAGATTTTGCTGCACTTTAGACTATTCATTTTAGCAGTACTATTATTAAATATGTATTGAATCATGTTTCTCTTTAGTATGATTAAAGACTTAAGATTATGAACTCCAGAGAAATAAAATTGATTTCAAAACAAAAAGACATGGACATGAGTAGGGGGTTCACAGAAGAACATTACTAATGAATTCATCTTTGCTTCTCCAGTAGTGTCCCACATATCTTGTTTGTCTTACTTGGATGGTTTTAGAGATGGGAGGTAAGTGGCCATACAGCTGTTGTTTCATAGGGTGTTGCTTCCAGAATTTGTTCAAAAAACTTGTAGCATTCTTGTGTAGCTTTTTCTCTATGCATTTTGTTAACATTCATGTGGTACATCCATACAGTATTATTGACACAGCCATTTTATTTTATCAGATAGATAAGACTTCCATATGATTAATAACCGATTGATAGCAGTCCATGCCTTCCCTTGGCATATATCAACATCACTTTCATTAGATGAGAGACTGCTACCAAGATACATGAACTTGTCTACTGATTTCAGAAGCCTTCCACTCCAGTATAAAAATAAATTAACTTCTAAATTGTTTCCTAGTAGAGATATTTTATAGGAGAAAAACACTTAAGAGAAGAACAGTTTCTCTTAGACTTTTTACTAAGGCTGGAAACATAGGTGGGCACCTACTTATTTTCCAATTAAAAAAGGAAGTTATAGCAGCTCTGTAAAATCCTGAATATAAAAACAAAGATCTTGAAATAATTTATTTCCAGATTAATTATTCATTAGAGTACCAACCAGAATAAAAAAAGTTATTAGGTTTTTTTGTCAAATTCTTTTTTGGGTGTTAGTTTTGATAGCAGTGTATTCATGTACTTGTATAGGTATTAACTATATAATGAACACAGCTGTTGAAAGTGCTAACCTATTCCAAGAAAATGACAAATAGCTTTCAAAGTCATCCTGTGCTTAATTTCCTAAGCACATTCATGTACATGTAAAATACCCCTAAATCAAAATGAAATATTCACAACTTGTTTGAGTGTTCACTTCTCAGTTTGTATGATGAGGTAAAAGTTATTTGCTGCGATCATTTTCAGAGTGGTATATTATAGGTGTGAGTTTATAATGGAAACAGATTGTTCAGAGATGTGTTTCATAGCAATTACAAGCAGTAGTCAAAGATCAAAGAATAAAAAAGTCTTCCAGCCATCTATAATACAGAATCTTCGAACATGTATTACACTTTTACAAGTCAATAACTAATCACTGTGGTCTGATACAAGCAGGCTGGAGAATTCTATTTTTTAACATGCCTCTTGGCAGTATAGAGCATTTGAAAACCATGGCAAGACAAGGATGGGGGGGGGTCTTTTTTTTTTAAAGAATAATCCTTTAACCAATCTAAGAAGAATATATCTGTTCTCAATTTATGAATGATGGCAAATCATTGGTGCACATTCAAGTATTCTCAACATTATTCATACAACAATTAAGTTGATATCCATGCATATCAGGTAGGATGTATGCAAATTTATGCTCAATATCTTAACCAAGATATGTTTGATTGGCTTACTGTCAAAGATTACAATCAGCTGGACAGTATTGAACTTTTCCTCAGGAACTGAATCCATTTCCATATGTAATCCAGAGAAAGCTTTGTTTAATTGGCAAAAACAAAGAACAATTTTGTGCAGCTGATGATAGATTATCCCTTGCATTATAGAAAGCAATTTAAAAAACACAACCTCTTAATGCAGGAGTGAGTAGATCTATATAAGTTGAGTGTGTGTCATGAATGCAGACAGAAAGATGTTATTTGCTGAAAGAAAAATAACAACTGTGTAGATAAGTAAAGATGTAAGATCAAATATTTCCTCAGGTAACAAACAAAATAATCTGATATTTTGCTTGTATTCTACTCTGGTTGCTTTGTGTAAAGAAGCCAAATACTATCAAAATCTGAAGACCACAGGGAAATAGACAAGTGTGTTGGTATGGAAATTCTCCAAAAATGTCCAATGCCAGTTATAATAATCAATTCAAGTCCTATCCATGGCCAAATAGGCAGGATTCAACAACTTAGGGTTAAATTAATTCTAAAAATCACTTTGCCATCACTCAGGAAAAAAAATCACTTTCTTATTTATTGTTTCACTTAGATTTTTAATAGCAATAAGCTGATTTTTTTTTAACATGATACTTGATCAGTGAGTTTTAGAATTTAAAAATATTTGTTACACTTTCTTACTATTAATTTCTTTTATTTGTTGCAAATTAAAGTCTAATTAGATATTCTGTGCATTCTAATATTTAATGATCCTACTCCTTACACTCACAAAAATATCACAATTTATTGTTATAAGCTTTTAAATTGATGATTTGTCTTGTGAACCACATAATTGTAAAAATGTCATCATCATAATATATAAAAAACAAACAATATATAGTGATTTCACCAGACAGCACCATCTACATAGAATTGTCCTAAAAGTGGCTGGAATATAGCACAATGAGTATATTGTCAGTTACTTTTAAAGGTTTCTCTTGACTATTTTCATGCCAAACTAGAACAAATGAAGTTGATCTTAATTCTAGTCATATCCAGAAAGCTACACAATAATGCTTAACAAAGCAACAATGCATAAAAGCTAAAGTAATCATTATACTACTTATCAAGGAGAAAACTGTCTTTTGAATAAGATTAACAAAGTCAAACCATTAGAAGAACCACAACTGAATTGTGCGTATAAACATATTTGAACTCATGTTAGTAACACCTGTTTTTATTTCTACCAACAATCCTTTTACTATACATTTCTATAGTAAAATGCTGAGCAATATATCTGTATCATATATATAATTGTCCAATTCTATCAATAACAATCCCTTTTTTTATTTTTAATGTACAACATACAGATTGACCTCTTTAAATTTACTGAAACCATATTTTAGGTAAAAAATTATAAGATTCAACACCTAATTATTAAATTTTTCTACCACTAGAAATAAATGGTACATATAGAAAATGTTTAAAGTTGGCTAAAGAAGTGACTGTAAACCAATTTGGCTAAAATTTTGCCTTGGGTTCAAATGAAATTGGCACTAAAATACATGTTTTTATTTTTCTTGTCACCAAAATTTATCATTTCTTATATAATCAATATAAATGTAAGTTTTTATATATTTGTTTAATAAATCCTACCTTTTACATAAAATAAAGATATCCATTAAATATTAAAAAAAATTTTTTTTGCAATATGGTCCCATTTAAACAGTTATCTTGAGAAGCAAAAACCTGTGGTAAAATTGCTAAAAATAAATAATTAACAACACAAGTTACAGACAAAATTTTAAATGACAGCTTTCAGTATAAGTTCGGAGTAGAAAGTTTTTATTAGTTACAAAGTCTTGTTGGTTGCTGCAGATTTTTAAGACAACCAACTAAGTGATTAGTGATTTTTAAACAACTTTATACAGAGAAAAAAAATCATGTTCAAAATCAAAATAATTTTATACCCAAAACAGACAGGTTGACCTGTTTATGATAAAAATTAGGTTTTCATCAAAGTACTTTTTTCAGATGTTGACAGACAAGGGTTGGGATCAGAACAAAAATTTAAAAGGAGTCTGCATAAAAAATAATAAAAATCAGAAGCCAAATTAAAAGGAAACAGATATTGTTCCTGATTATCATTAATCAGTAAATCAAGATCTAAGAGAACTTCGATTTTTTTTTTCTTTTACTTTTCCTCCATTCAACATTACAAGCCATTAGATGTTAGTAGCTTCATAGCAAACCCAACCCATTAACTTTAAAAGTTAAATGTTCTGATGATTAAGAAAAAAAAGGAAAGTGAATGTATTACCAACCAAGAGATAGCACAATAACAACCAATTTTTTTGGTATAAACACATCTATACATATCAATGAAAGTAGTTAGACATCAGTGACTAACAATAAAATATAGCCATACTAAGACAAAAGTTTTATAATCAGTCGATGCTCTTGAGCAGAGATCTCAAAGTAAATGTCAGCAAGGTATACAGACAATTCTCTCCTGCCAGATCATCAACCTTGGAGTGCATTGAATCCTTATTCATTGTCATTAGATATATAATCTGCCAGTTCCAAACCTACTATCTAGAAACCAGATCTTCATGGCCAGCACAGGCTGTTGCCATATTTGTAGAAACAACATTCCAAACCAATGGCCCAGCATTAGAGAGAGAGAGAGAGAGAGAGAGAGAGAGAGAGAGTGTGTGTGTGTGTGTGTGTGTGTGTGTGTGTGTGCACAGCATATTGTGTTGCTACCTGGCTGCTGGTAATAAGTGAATATGTAGTTCACTGATGCTACTATTGGTATTTTTTACTTGGTTCACTTGTGTAGATCATTGTGTGATAAAAAGGATATTACTAAAGAATATTATCAATGCACAAAAATAAAATCCTAAAATAGTCACAAAAATGTTTTAAATATTATATGGAGATGATACTAAAATAATAGAATGAAAAATTTAAAAACTACCATTTTGTTTTAAATGCCAAGAAAATATTGTTGATTTTGGTTTATGTATGAAAATAGTAGACAGTTCTAAAACATTCTCTCTAAATATTGTCTCAAACTAGCTTTAACTACCCACCTAGAAAAAGGGTATTTGCAGATCATTTATAACTTCATAGTTTCAGGGAATAAGAGTGAATATTTCTTAAAAAGGAAATAGAATTTGAAATAAAATATTACAATTCTGATCATTCTAACATCAAATTAATGCTAAATTTATCAAATTGTTATGGTATAACTTATATTGAACCAATATCAAAATATATAAAGTGATGTAAAAACAAAAAAAAAAAATGAATAAATACGTCCTTGCTTAATTATGCAAACAAATGCTTATGATGAGATTGAACCTATGTGTACATGCCTATAGATATATAAATAAGTCTCTGTACATAATTTTTAATTTTCTCTTCTGTAAACTGTCAGAGTTTGATGTCAAGTTGACCATTAATAAATCTTTAAGTAGGTTTTTCAGTGATTATAGGAGGGTTTCCAAGTGGATACTTGAAATGTTCTTTTCACTTCGGAAGTCTATCATCTTGGTTGGCAGCTTTTACTCTTGAGGTGATTTTCACCTGCTCACTTCATTTACTGTCAATCATGCAAATCATGATAGTCTATCTTCTACAGAATTTCTGATTTTTTGATTTAGTCTTAAATGTATTCTAGTTGTTCTTTTTAGCATGTTATTTCTCTCTGGATTTTAAGTTTTTGCACATTGGCATTTCTTGGGTTTCTTTCACAAAGTAAGGAAGCTTTTTTCCAATTATTTTGTTTTTCCCTAACTGCTATTGACTCCCAGGGAACATTTGGTTTTTGGTTTGATTGGTATGCACTCAGCTACTGCTTCTATATGGATGGAAACAAAATTTTTATAGCCTCAGTCGAAGTATGTCTTTCAGATGTCTCCAAAGATTATCCAACTTGATATGATTGCTTTTATTGGCTAGTGAAGACCAGTCATATTATAAAGCTTTAGCCATTTGTTTCTTATTTCTGCATAGAATCAGGCAAATCTCTGTTGGGATAATTCTGTGATTGGAAGATACTCCTTCAAAAAAAGAGTATGCCTCACAATTCAGTGCTATTTATCCAATTCTTATTTAATCTAGCAGTGCTTTTGAGTTATTTCGATAAGTGTAAGTCCATAGTTTTCCATTCCTTCTTTGGAATTGTGTTTATCTACAATGCTCTACTACACAACTGCATAGGACCTAAAATTGAGAAAATACTTAGGAAGAACCAAAATGGCTTTCAGAGAAATTGATCCACAACATCACAAATTTTGACTATCTGTCAAATTCTAGAAGGTGTTCATGCAAAAAACCTCAAGGTAACAATAACATTTGTCAACTTCTCCAAAGCATTTGACTCCATACACAGAAGGAAGACAGAGCAAATACTTCTCATCGACGGCCTCCCCAAAGAAACCATCACAGTCATAATGATGCTATATAAAAACACTAAAGTAAGAGTCCGCTCACCAGATGGAGATACTGGCTACTTTGACATTGTAGTAGGTGTGCTTCAAGGGGACACATTAGCCCCATACCAGTTTGTTATCTTCCTAGACTATATGCTTAGAACGTCTATTGATTTAATGAAAGAAAACGTTTTCAAGCTGGCAAAGGAAAGAAGCAGAAGATACTCCACACAAACTATTACAGATGCAAACTACGCCGATGACATAGTGCTTATAGCAAATACACTGGCCCATGCAAAATCCCTGCTAAATAGTCTGGAATGAGCAGCTGCTGCCATAGGCCTTCATGTCAATACAGACAAAACAGAATACATGTGCTTTAATCAAAGAGGCAACATCTCCACACTAAAGTGGGGTCCTCTGAAACTAGTGAACAAATTCACCTAACACAGAAGCAGTGTCTCATCAACTGAGAATGACATCAACACCCAACTAGCAAAGGCATGGACAGCTATCAATAGGCTATTGGTGATATAGAAGTCAGACCTGACCGCTAAAATAAAACGCAGTTTCTTCCAAGCAGCGGTTGTGTCAATACTACTATATAGATGCACTACATAGATGCTAACTAAACTTATGGAAAAAAAGCTTGACAGCAATTACACAAGAATGCTGCAAGCTGTATTGAACAAGTCCTGGAGGCAACACACCACAAAACAGCAGCTGTAAGGCCACCTACCACCCATCACAAAAACTATCCAAGTTAGACAAACCAGACATATGGGACACTGCAGGAGAAGTAAGGACAAACTCATAAGTGATGTACTCCAGTGGACCCATTCACATGGACAAGCAAAGTTAGGACGACCAGCTAGAGCCTATATACAACAGCTCTATGTCAATACAAGATGTAGCTTGGAAGACCTCCCGAGACTGATGGACAACAGAGACGGTGGCAAGAGAGGGTCAGGGATATCCATGCTAGCAGCATGACATGATGATGTTCTCAAGAAAATGCTGCCAAATATTCACCATTTATGTTTGACAAGTTGAGTAAGCAGAATTTATTATTTTGGTCTTTGCCTATATGAGCATTCATGTCTTCACTATGTTCGACAAGGGAAGATAGATCATGATAGAAGGTGATCACTGGTAGCAGTAGGATTTTAATAAGAGTCGATTGATATGAAGAGGTTGCCATTAAATGTAGTACACATCATTCTCTATGCTATTTAGCAATTTTAAGGCATGAGGACAGAGAAGCATTCCTACAACTCTCATGGGGATATTGACAAAGTTTTTCTATGCAGATGCTGACCCAAATATCCATCTATTACTAGGATCATGGTATTTCAGATATTACTATAGTGAGATAGAACTGTATTCTTGTATGCACATGATGTATGTATTCTGCTCAGCTGCTGAGACTATAAGCTCAAGTAGTTAGTTTATTGTATTTAATATTCTAACATAAAAAGTCACTATGTTGACAATGCTTTTGCATCTAAGTAAATTTTTTCAAACACTGGGACAGAAAGCTCAAACAGAATGCACCATTTGTTTACCCACTTGACGGGTGATATGGTTTGAATGAAAGTCATGATAATCACTTGGTGCCTATTTTTTCTCATGCCATGCTAGTAGGATTTTGATTATGTGAGTTTTCCTTCTTGAAAAAAAAAACACAGAGTAATGAAAACAAAAACAAAAAAGCTGCTGGCCTCAACAAAACACCTCCAGAAGTATGGAAGACAAAAGAATTTGACAACATTCTACAAAACACAAAAAAATGGATGAAAAGCTGCATCTTCTCCTTCCATAAGAAAGGTGACCATGCAATCACTAAAAACTATAGAGGCATAACTCTTACTGCTATAGCTGCTAAGCTTTATAACACCCTGCTTCTGAATTTTAACTGACCTGAAGTTGAAAAAATGCTTAGGAAAAATCAGTACAACTTTCAGGGAAATCAATCAACAACTTCATAGATTCTGAGAATCAGTTAAATCATTTGAGGAGTATATGCAAAAAATCTCAAAGCAACACAATTGTTTGTAGATTTCTACAAGATATCTGATTCCATATACAGAGGAAAGATGAAGCAAATACTTGTAGCATATGGTCTCCCCAAAGAAACTATTACCACATTAATGATGCTTTACAAAAACAGGAAAGCAAAAGTTCACTCACACAATGGAGCTACAGATTTCTTTGACATTGTCACTGGAGTCTTACAAGGAGATACATTAGCACTATATATATTTATAATCTGCCTAGTTTAAGTACAACAAAACATCAATAGATCTAATAAAAGAAAATGGTTTCATATCAAAAAAGACAAGAAGTAGATGATATCCTGCAGAAACTATGACAGACACAGACTAGGCAGGTTATCAAGCACTTCTTGCAAACACACCTGCCCAAGCCAGCTCCCTACTGTATAGCCTGGAGCAAGCAAGGGCATTGACCTCTACATGAATGCAGATAAAACAGTTTATGCATTTTCAACAAGAAGAATCTGTCTCCACATTAAATGAGCAAGCCTCTGAAATTAGTAAACCAATTCTCATACCTTCATATAAATATCTCATCTACTGAAATCGAAGTCAACATATGCATAGGGAAGATGTAGATTGCTATTGACAGGTTGTTGAGTATATAGAAATCTGATCTCTCATTTGAAATAAAACAGGATTTCTTCCAAATATACCATAGCAATACTAAAGAGACTTTACATCCCCTGTTGTGACTTCACCATGGTAACAAGTTGACAAATGCAAAAATCTGTTAAACATACACCAAAGGTTTATTTACAACTGGGTAGCAAGAAAGGGCTTATAGAAACATGAGATGACCCTCAACAAGACAAAATTAAGCATCATATGCTAGTGAGTAAAAGATGAGCAGATACAGGCCTCGAATTTTTTCCTGGTTCTAACATGCTTGTCCGTTTTATTTGACACCCTCTTTGAGGCACGCCAGAGTTTTGGGCTTATAAACTTCCATCCTTTACATCTTTGTGGCTAGTGTTCTACTGACGTCTTCACTTTATCGCGTTGTCCCCTCACTTCCGTCAGTCATGTCAGAAGCAGAAACATCAACTTCCATTTCTGGTTGCTCAGCACATGCATACAAGACTTTAGACCTCCAATTTTCCTTAGTCATTCTTGACTACAACAAATGCCTCTGCCGTATTATTCAGCAACTACTGTCTACTTTATTTATTCAATTTCCTATGAGCCATTCAGTTACGTTACACAAGCTATGCTCCAGTGGATACTACAGAATGGTTGCACCACCAGGACTTTAGAGAAAAAGTAGCATGGGAACAATATGTAGAATACTATGTACTGTTTTGAACAAATCTTTGTAGCAATACCCCACAAAATAACAGCCGTATACCCACCTGCCACCCATTTCATAAACCATACAAGTAAGACAAACAAGATATGCTGGGCACTGCTAAAGAAGTCAGGACAAACTCATAACATTCTCTTAAGGATTCCTACGCATGGACACACCAGTGATGATCAACCAGCAAAAACTTACTTAGATCAGCTCTGTGCAGACACCGGATGCAGTCTACAGGACCTGCCAGGAGCAATGAATAAGAGCAAGAGAGAGATAGATAGAGAGAGTCAAAAGGTCTCTGTGCTATCAGCATGACATCATGAAGATGATATACATATGTATATATTATAAATTGAACTTATATCAAAAGAGATTCAATGAATGTCCAAAGATAGTTATTTTTCTTTTAATTATTAATATATATCATAATTTCATTCTATGGTTATACACTGTAAGTCAGTTGTTGCTAGGTTATGATCAAATAAAATAATGAGAAAATAAAGGTTAGAAGTAATGGTTATTATGATTAGCCTTCTCGTTGTTTTAACCATAAAACAGGATCATAGATAAATCATGCAAATATATTATACCGGATCGAGTCATGAATAATTTTTGTTTTTTAAAAGGACCTAGTAACTACACATTTCAATATTCCAATGTTTTAAATGCAACCAGCAATTACCCAATTAAAAGTGCCTTCATTGGTCATTTTTATTTCAGTAATAAAATGTGCATATCATAATTTAATCTAAAACAGAGGAAATGAAAGTGCATATTTGACATGTAAACTTGTGGGAGTTTAAAATACAAAAATGCTACAGAAACAGCTAAGAAAATTTGTAGCGCTTATGGCCAAGGTGTCATTATTGACAGCCAAGTTCAAAACTAGTTTTCAAAGATTTGATCTGGTGATTTGTCATTAAAAGATGAACCTAGACCAGGATACTCATCAAACCTCGATCAAGATACTTTAAGAGAATTTGTGAAATGCAATCCATTTAAAAGTACTTGAAAATCAGCCCCTGACCTCAACACATCACAATCCACAATCTGCCACCACTTATAAAAAGTTTGGAAAAGTGAGCAAGCTGGTTATTTGTCTTCGTCATACTCTTAGTGAGAAGAATAAGGAAGACCACCTATCCACAGAGACAAGTCTTTTTTCAAGGCAGAGAAATTACCTGTTTCTCAAGAATATCATTACAGGTGATGAAAAATGGGTCTTTTATGACAATGTTCAATGCAAAAGGCAATAGACTGAAATGGATAAATCGCCACAGCCTACTCCAAAGGCAGAGCCTAATGGAAGAAAAGTTATGCTGTATCTATGGTGGGATCACTGTAGTATTATGCATTTTAAATTTTTAAACCACAATCAGACACTCAATGCAGACTTATACTCTCAACATTTGTATGAAAATCTTCTAGGAAAACAATCAGACACTCAATGCAGACTTATACTCTCAACATTTGTATGAAAATCTTCTAGGAAAACACCCAACACTCATCAAAAAGAGAAAAGTTGTGCTTGTCCATGATAATGCATGGTCACATTCAGCAAGAATCACACAAGAAAAAATATTTCATTTAGGCTGGTCTGTTCTACCCCATCCACCATATTCACCAGACCTTGCAACAAGTGATTTCTATCTTTTTCTTCTCTAGAAAATGCTCTGAATGAGAACAAATTGTCTCAAGGTGAAAACATTAGTTGAAAATTTCTTGAGTTCAAAATCAGTTATAATTTAGTTGAAAGAAATCAAGCAACCTGATAAATGGCAAGAGGTAATTCAAAATAATGGTGAATATACTATTGATTGGAATTCATTCATTGTTAAATTATTCATGGTTGGTTGTGTTTTATGGCATATCAACACTTGTAGGTTATTTAAAGCCAAATACTCTTTATGCATATATATTGAATATATATTTTGTAAAATGCTATGTAATACCAATAATTCAATTTAACATCAGTCATTTGTTTGCACACAGTTAAATGGTTTCAAGTAGAGTAAATGATTAAATATTTCTATTTGACCCATAGATGGACCCTAACAGGTACTACCACTCTGGTTCAGAATGGACTAGGTACCCAACATTCTCCAAAGTCCAAGACTGGAGCCTCACCATCAGATGATTTTGTGTCATATCTAGAACACGGGGGGGGGGGGTGATTCTTACTCCTTTGCAGAGCTGCAGTTGGTATATTCTACAGCCCCAACTGACTGGGCTGTAAATTATTCATGAATAAATTATATTTTACAAAAACAAAAATTATTTATGACACAATGCAATATATACATATATTTGGATATTAGCATTTGATTGACCACCAAACAGTCCTTTTATCATCCACTTTTGAAATACAGTTTAAAATCTGCCCGAATATATCTTTCCAATAGAACACATTTCCTGAGGTAAAGTTTATTTTTCTTAGAAGGAAGTAGGTAATTTTCCATTAAGAAATAGAAGATGAATCCTAGTCATTATTTTACAAATTATCAAGATTTAGATTTGATACTGAGATTGCTGCTTTAATCACTATATTCTTCAAATGCATAATCTATTTAATATGTTATTCTTCTCTGTAGTTTGAGATCCTAAGTTTCAGACATTCCTGCAGGCAAAGGTAATCCATTAGCTAGTCTAAAAAAAATCTAGCTCTATATACTAAGTAGATCTATATTCTAATTTTCCCAGTATATACTAAATACTGTTGATACCATTTTTCAATTACGAAAGAACCTTGTGGTTATTTTCTGGCTTTAACAGATATATATGAGAATCATTCAATAAATAGAATACTTTTTTTTTCAGAATTTTCTTCCATTAATGTAAACTCTGCATTGTTTAGAATTGGTCTATAGCAAAAAATATTTTAATCACATAAAAATATTTGTTTTTAGGTTATTCAAAAGGGTGACAAACCAAACAGGTTAGGTAATTTAATTTAATGAAGCAATATCAAAGCTTCTTCCAAGTCGGGACCCTGCAATAGTGTGCTACAACTGCAATGGCCAGGGCCATGTAGTGAGAGATTGTGCAAGCAGGAGACAAGGAGTGCGTGTGCACTGTTACCGTTCCAATAAAGCAGGACATATGGCTCGGAACTGCTCAAGAAATGAGGATGGGGATGAAATGGCTTTGATCTCTCCAGACAAACTATGAATGAGATGCTGCTGGTCATCCGAGTCCACGCCAATGAGATGCCATGCACAGCACTCGTCAACTCTGGTTGCTCTCAGACCATTGTAAGTGCAGGACTTTGCCACATTTGGAAGAAGAAGAGCATCAAAGTGACCACTATAAGCAGTGAAATGTGCAAGTGTCATGGAATAGAGACAGTAAAGATCCACACAGATACTGGGAATTTCGCTGAAGTCAATACGCTAGTAGTACATGAGAGGCCATATGACTTCGACCTGCTGCTGGGTTATGATGCTATCAAAACCTTGGGTGGTATTCTAATCACCCAGAGGGGAATGGTAAAGTTTTGCGAGGAGGCCCCTGTGTGCAGCACTCAAGATTGACCAACCTGACTTTGGCGTTGAGTTCAACCAGCATCAGAAAGTGTGGACTGCCTCATGGAAATGGTTGAGAAACAGGGAACCAGTCAAGCTCCAAAACAGCATTACTGAATACCATGTGCCTAGCCAAATAAGACCTGCATATGAAAAGGAGCTCTACGCATGAATTAACAATGGCTGGTTGATTCCCTACCTCCATGAAAAACTTGGACCTCTTAAAGGCTTGATACCATTAATGGTGATTGTGCAGGAGAACAAGACAAAGGTAAGGCCTGTAATGGACTACTGGGAACTAAGCCAGCATGTTGAAGTATTTATGGCTTATGCTGATGTTTGTACCAACAAACTGAGAGAGTGGCGCCAGCATGGATCTAATGTATCCTTGCTGGATCTGAGAAGGGCCTACCTGCAAGTCCGGGTCAGTGAATTGTTGTGGCCATTTCAAACAGTAATGTTTGTTGGCAGAAGGTACTGTCTAACCAGACTGGGCTTTGAGCTAAACATGGCACTGCAAATAATGAAGACAATCATTGGTGTAGTGTTGTCTCAAGATGAGAATGTAAAAGATGTGGCATCTACGTACCTCGACGACATTTACGTGAACAAATATATTGTGCAGTCAGTACATGTTAGAATGAAATTGACCCAGTTTGGTTTGATTTGTAAGGACCTAAAATAGCTGGAAAATGGCGCCCGTGTATTGGGTTTGGATATCGATAGAGAGCAAGGAACCTTGCAATGGAGGCACAGAACAGCAGTTCCAGAAGTATCTGATGTCTTGACAAGACGTGCTATTTTTTCCCTGGGTGGTAAGCTCGTTAGACACCTGCCTGTATGCGGATGGAAAAAAAGCACAGGGCAAGCATAGTCACCAAAGGTTGGGATGACAAGACTACCTTGTTTGTTCATATGGTGATGGAGACCATAGCAAGAGTGAAGAAGAGCGATTCCACCAGAAGAGATTGGTGTGTGCAGGGAAAAGAGATGAACACCTTGGTTGATGCTAACTCCTTGGCGATTGAGGTCTTATTGGAAAAGAACAGAGTTGTAATCAAGGACGCATGCTGGCTGCAGCCAAGGAATGATGCTGCACATATTAATCTGGCAGAGCTGGATACTGTACTAAAGGGCATCAACCTGGCACTCCAGTGGGAGAGTCAAAAAACTGCATATGCAAATCAACTCCTTATGCATGCACCACTGGGTGTCAGATACCTTGACAGGCAAAGCCAGGAAGTGTACAAAGACAGCCAGCAAGATGCTTATAAGAAGAACCCCAAAGATGGTTTGACTCCATAAAAAAGGGTGATGAGTCTGCACTGCTGGTATATGCTGCTTCCATGGAGGATCCAGACAGAATAATGAAAATACATCATTTCAGTGGGCACTCTGGTGTACAAAGGACCTGCTATTTTGTGCAGTTGACCAATCCATCAGTGTCTACAAGTGCCGTAGTCAAGGAATGCCAGACATGCCAGTCCATAGATCCTGCATCAGTCAAATAGCAGAAAGGAAAGCTGGGAGTAAGCAGCACTTGGCGTAGGCTGCCATAACTCATTACAGCAGCCAACATTTCCTCACACTTTTTGATTTTGCTGTCTGGCGGCCATTGCTGTGGCAGGACTCTGCAAGTATCATCTGCCAATTAGTCAGTATTTTACAAACGAGGGCCACCAAAGGAGATCCTTACAAACAATGATACCCTTTCTGCAGCAGAAATTCGAGTGCTTTCTGGATGAATGAAGAATCTAGCTCAGATTATGATGCATGCATGTGCCAAGTGGCAATCGCATAATGGAGGTGTCATAGATGTGTAAAAAGGATCACCACCAGAAAGCAATGTACAGTTGTGGAGGCCATGTATAGATATAATGCGACACTAAAGAACGATGTGTCCATTGCAAGTGCACCTGCCAATGTAATCCATAGCTACAGGGTTCAAATCAAAGGGATCAATGTCATGTGACCTAGGCACTAGTCTGAATAAGTTTTTTCAAAATTTTTTTTCCATTTTTTCACAGTCTTGCTATAGTTTTCTATGCATTTTTTCTTTACCCATTTTTTCATTCACCTCCTGCAACAACAACAGCCACCTATAGCAATCTACCATTCTTCCTCCTAAGCTGCCTCAAGCAACCATGGAGGAAGACTCCATGAACAGCCCCAAACCTGTAAGCCCTCCTCAAGAAGCTGGAAGAGCCAGTAGCATGTCCCTCCACATCAACACTGGAATAGCTATCACTACCAGCCTCGCAAATAAACAAGGAACCCTTGCTCCTGACCAGTTCCATTCAACCAGGACAAAAAACACCAGGAGATTGGCAAGCATAAAATGAGAGACCTTCAAGGAGCTTTTGAAATTCACAGGCATCCCATGCCGGTACTTCTGCCAGTGAAGTTTCGCTACTTGGGATGTCCTGCTGCTCTCCGAGGAGTTGGCCATGAAGCTGGCAAAGAGCAATGTCTCCATTAAACACTTCCAGCTTCAGCCAGAATAAAGAGGCATTGTGTGTAGCATCCCAGTTCAATTAAATGGAGACATCTTTGCCACTTACATGAGTGCCTATGACAAAATCAAAGAAATGATAACAGTGCACTTGGCAGACAGGATGGCACACAGTAACTTCATCTTGAACATCTGCATTAATAGGGAGGGATTCCAGGCCATCCCACACATATTGACCTATCAAGACCAGCAGATAATGGTCATCATGAAGGGCAGGGGGCCACTCTGTTAGTCCTAAAAACAACTTGGTCACTTATCCTGAACCTGTCTGCAAAAGTCAACCAACAACATCAACGACAGCACCTGCCCAACAACCTCAGTGTGAATGTAACTGAAGTGCAAGAGACTCACTTCACTTGCGCAGCGGACTGTCAGGTGATGGAAAATGACAATGTCATCCTTTACTTCCTCACGCACCAAGTGCAAACCATCTTAAATTGATCTTCCCTTCACAACATAGTTCTGCTCAAGTTCAATCAGATCGCTAATGACTAGTTGCAAACAGTTCGCAGGGTTATAGGCCTATCGTCATCTAAATCTGAGCACAAACCCATCCTGGACTTGATCGATTCGATATACCAAAAGGAGAACTGTCGTACTTCTTGCACATGTGCGCCCGTTGCATTTCATGACTTTGTTGGGAACTCTTTTTAACCTAGATCTAATAACATATCCCATGTAGCGCTCACTAGCCACATGCTCAAGGTCCTGTCTAGCTAAATCTACATCAAGGGAATACCTCCCTTCCACTGCCTGGGAAAGCTTATCTTCTAAAGATTTTGCAACCTTGGTCCCATATAAGTTGAGCTGGTGAACACATTTGGTGGCAAAATCTCTAATTTAAGAGATCCCACCACTTATTCCTGGTAACCACCCCAACTAATGCCTGCTGAACTAGGGATTCCGGAAGTCTCGTATCTCCAGTAAGGAGGTATTGAACTTCCAGTAGCTGGCTAGACTAGGCCTATTAGCTAACCGCAGACTGACCCTAACAAGCCTACAGTCAATCCACACTACATAGTGGAATGTGGGACACATAAAATCGGTGTCAGCTCTTCTAACTAACACTCTGTCTAGATAAGATCTGACACAGATAGAGGGTGAACGATCTGGCCACATCCACATCTAGTTTCCAGACTGATCCAGACAAAACCTGTCAACCAAGTCATGGCACCGAAGCCGCGCTGATCAATTTGGATCAGTTCAAGGCCTTCGATAGGATTGACCATTGGTTCTTGGCAACTGTTTTGGAAACCACTGGATTCAAACCGAAGTTCTGCAAATGGAGGTACAGGTGAACAGAAAGTTCTTGGAGGCTTTCACAATCAAGCAATCAGTCCAGCAAGGTTGCCCCGTCTCCTCTTCTCACTTTGGTATCCACGTACACTGATGATATCACTGTCTTTGTGCCCTGCTGTTTGAACATAAAGGCAGTGAAGAAGGCGGTTGCGAGGTACGAGTAGATAGCTGAGGCCAAGATCAACTTTGATAAGAGCAATAGGTTTGCAGCGAGGTGCCTAGAGGGGTGGCGATTCCCTGCCAGGGCCTTTCCGCTGGAGTAATGGACCCGTCCTCATCCTTAGGGTATGGTTTGGGCCTGGCCTCCAACTAAAGCAAAATTGGTTGGAAGTACAGACCAGGTGTGTAGCTGGCTTTGAAGGCAGTTGTCCTTAAAGGGCAGGGTGGAGGTATGTGCTATGTACATCTTCCCCTTGAACCTTTACCGTTTGTCTGTACTTCCTCTACTTAAGAATCATTGGTTGTCATTTCAATGATTCCTCTCCAAACTACTTTGGGAAGGCCAATGATCTGTAAACACATCTGTTGTCAACATCCATGCAATGAGGGTCTAGGTATGTCCGATGTGGAGAACCACTGGTTCACTGAAAGATTGGCTTACTTGGGCTGATGTAGAGACAAAAGGCAAGCGATGTCTTTCCTCGCCTTAAGTCAGACCCCAAAGCTGAAGGCTAATGTAAGCCGAGGGGTGAAGCACCGTTTGTCTACGACTTCCATGAGGCCCTTCGCAACATTCCTTGGTCCGGTGACCTTTCTCGGCCTTGAAAGGATCTGTATCAGGAACTAGTAATGGGCTCTACTTCAGATCCTCTAGTGGATTGGCTTGCTGGTCGATGGAGGAAATTTGCTTACATTGAAATTGGGCGCCAGGTTCAGGCTTCTTGAACAACTCTGAGTTCTCACTCACCTGGCAGCTTGCACAGAATACGTTGCCCTTCTTTGCTTTGAATTACAAAGTGGGCCTGGTAGACATGTCCAGTTGTCCTCACTGCTGCAGTGACTTAGAAGAAATGGCTGAGCATGCTTTCTACTACTGCGAACGAGTTTGCCCGTTTTGGAATCACGTTGGAGAGCGGAGAGTGGACAGCCAACATTGAACTGAAGCAGCTCGTGGAGCTCAACGTTGGTTACATTGTAGACAACATTTTGCCTCAGTTTCAAGGTGAGAAGTGAGTGGTGTTTCTCACAATCCTTGCTGTAGCTCGAATGGTGATTTGGACGACGCAAAAGAAGGATTGTATGATGGTGCAAACTTCTCTCATCATGATCCAATTTTTTTCTTGGGGCATCAGCTTTGGGTCAAAATTAGATGCGATAGAAAACGCTTGGACTGCATACCATTCGACAGAAGGTGGGTGCATGCAGCGAGCCTGGTCATACGAAAGGGAGCAATGTTGGAGTCATCCTTCCCTCCTCTTCCAGCACATGGTGACTACGGACCGGCTCCTTCGGACCCCAGCCCTGATAAGTAAGATAGCTTGTCTCCCTAATTCCCAAGTTAGTAGTATGTTGTGAGTCATTATTCCCGTCATCTAGTTGTTAGCCGCCAAGATCTTCCCCGCCCCTATTCTTTGTTGTTCCTCAACCCCCGACCAGCCCCACTTTTTTCTGAAGATCTTGGAATTTATTAATTGTATTCCCATTTCTGTAACCCAAATAAACTTCCCGCACCGCGCCCTACCCTGCGTTTCTTTTATCGCATTAGCCTAGTCTCCCTTCCCCACTCGGGAAGGTCCGGCTTGTTTTCGGTCCCCAGGGAGACAGGAAAACAGTCGGTCTCCATTTTATAGATGGGGGGATGGGAGGTTAACCAAACGGGTTTTTTTTTTCTTTCGTTCTATTTATTTTTTTCTTTCGGGGTTTTTCTCCCATTCCCATCGTCTTTTCACCAATTGTATATATCATTTGCAAATAAAATTCATGCATTTTCCATCCAGTTTTAAGTAGGGTTTTTCTCATAGAGTAAATGCAGCATTTTGTGCCCCCCAAAATTGTTCATAAATCCCTTTTAAATAATTTTGGAAATAAAGTGACTTTTTTGTTTTCTGCAGACCGCCAGTTTGAGAGACAGAGTGAACGAAGAAAAGCGACGAGGACATATAATAAGGCGGAGCGTGAAGAGGAAAGTCGGTAGGGAAAACGAATCACGGAATCCATTTCCTTCCGTTGTACGATTGCCTACTAATTCGGAATGCTTAATAATCGACTTTGATCCAACAACTAATAATCATAACAGCTTTATTCCTAATTAAAGAAGGGGACAAATAATTCTAATACCAACTATAGCTTTAAAAAATATTGAGTTTATGGATAGACAGTAAAATGTCAATGTTAGATTATTATGACATTACAAAATACAATTTTTTTATAGTTTGTATTCTTTATTTATGACCGGACATTGGCATAATGGTTAGAGTGTTCACCAATGGCCCGGGAGACCTTGGTTTAATCCCAGGTCGAGTCATACCAAAGACTCAAAAAATGGTACTTGATGCTACCTTGCTTAACACTCAGCATTATAAGGTAAGGATCAAGGGTAAAGTGGATCAATCCAGGGAAAGGAGTAGCTCCCTCCCCTACACCTCGGTGTAGTAGCTATCGAAAAGGGAGCCTTCGGGTCACCCTCGAATACGGTCGCCAACAACAATTCTTTATTTATAGGTTTAACAATTATCCAATAAGAAGAAAAAAATAAAATTTAAAAAAAAAAATCGAAATTTCAATCCAATATTTTTTTAAGTGATAAGCAGGCTCTGGTGACACTTTTCTTGCATCCAAGACTTACAGTATGCACACCTAAGTAGTAAATACATTTAGTTTTTTTTTAAATTGTTCCTTTTGTTTTATGGAATTTAGGGAAAAGAATTCATTGCAATTTGCATTTGTTGAATAGAGTCATCTGATATTCTACTTTTTTTCAGTGGGTGCATAATATGAATGTTTTATGAATCCTATGTGGTTTCTTTCTTTTAGTTAAGAGTGACAATCAAGTAGCATTTACCTCTTCTCTTTATTCCTCACCCCATTGGTGTAACCTTTTCTTACCTGTCAGGTATGTGAATTATTACTTCTACTTTACACAATTCCAATCATTGCTGAGTGAAAAATAAATCCTGATAACCATTTTCAGGTATACCAGATAGTTACAGATTGAGAAATATAATTTAATACTGTGAAAATCTTCTTGAAAAAATGGTAGAAATAACATAACTATTATATAGGATTTTATATGTCAGAAAATACATTTAAACAGTTATACGCATAAGAAATTGTTATGATGATGGAGTAAAATTACAATTATATTCAACCATCAAAAGGGAAGTTGCTTCACCAATTCCACTTTCATATTCAGTAGGTTTTTGTAGTATAAAAAAAAAATTTGTAATATGGGATTTTTCCCAACAATAATTTTTTTTAGTCTATGGCTGGATCTTTTCTGGAATCAGTTTAATAAACTGCCAGTATATATTGCTATGAAAAATAAAACAATCCATTTACTTTCGATTGTTTAAATTTTTAAAAATGTTTATATATAAAATGTGTATGTAAGAGCTGTTTGTAAAAGAATTTGAACATACCAATCAAGAGAATATATATATATATATATATATATATATATATATACACCACAACAGATAAGGTCAAAATTTCATTTTATACCTAACTCTTTAAGAATAAGAGCAGGAAGCAAGAAAAAAAAATGAACTTTGACACCTAATTTGACTATCAATCACATTAGAGATGAGCGAGTTCAAAATTGTAAAATAGTTTACCTATACTAAGAGAAACCAAAAAGTTTGAGGTTTTATGACTATAATTTTATAGATTGAAATATAATTTGATATTCATACTAACTGCATGATATTAAAGGGAGAATTTATTAAATGCATCAAAACTTTCACTATCAAAATATATAGGAAATATGTAGATAATAAATTTCCATAGTAAATGTGTAAGTGTGAACAGATATAGTGAATATCATTATTAATAAAATGTTGATCATTTGATCTATGTTCTGCTTCAAAATCTAGTTAAGATACTAACTTTATTTTTGGTGTCTTTCCACCTCACAAAATAATTTGCATTAGCCCACTCTTGGGGAGTATTGATCTTGCAAGAAAGCAAAAATTATTCACAAAGCTATAAATAAAAAAGAATTTTTTTTATATCACCATAGTAAAATTAGCACCAAAAAGAAGAATTTGATGATTTAACAGATGAATTTTATAAGTTTTGATCTGAACTTGTTTTGGCATTCAAGCTTTATATTATAAATGGAAATTCAAGAAAAAAGTTGTCAGGAATTAATGCAAGCATTACTGACCAGGCAACCATATGTCTAAGGATATTAGTAAACACTTATAGATTAAACACTATAGAAAAATCACAACAGTAAATACTATAGGACTATCATTCAGGTGCCTTTAGTGTGTATGTAACTAGAAAACCTTTTAAATAATCAATAATAGAAACCATAGCAGAAGACTAAAAATAAATAAGATATTGAACAAATAGAAAATATTTTCATTAGTAAAAACTACCATCTTAATCTTTTTGTACATTTCCTTACTTGAGAAAAGTTACCTAAGAGAAATATCTGTTTATTGCCTTTGTATCAACAACACAATTCCCTAGTCAATTCTATAGTGGTGGTTGGCCAATGTCTTTGGCTGGATTTTCCTAGTGTGTGCTTGTATAGACTATGTCTTTCAAAACATATACATAGATATAGTGTTATATATGGAGACTATCAATCTTATTCAATAACATCATACCAATCTATCTTCAACTAAGATTCCTAATAGCAAGCATAATATTTTATAAAAATCTAAGCACCAAAGAGTGTATGAAATATATTTATCAATCCATTATCTGGTAAGTATTTGTAAATCATCAGTGTCATGATTTCAGATCCTAGTTTCAAACAAATTCTACTTCAATAAGTTTTAAATATAACAATATATTTCTTCATAATGGATTCTTAGATTAAACTATAGGATTTATCTAAAATGGATTCTACTCATAAATCAATGAAGTTGACTTACATTTTAGAGATATTAATAAAACATACAGATTCAAACAAAAATTTTGCTAATAATGTAATATATGAAAAAGTTGCAAGTGCTAAATTATTCCTCAGATTGCAACCACATTCCTTTCTAAATAATATTAAAGGCTCCCAAGATAATAGGAGAAAACCACAACCACTCTAAAGTTTTGTTAGCTTTTTGATCTTTTTTTTATTAACACATTTCAAAGTTAAGTTTTATACAGATGAGATATTTATAATTTTAATACTAAGAAAACAATTCAAAATTTAATCAGTTCATAGTAGAACACTAGATAAATTTCAAACGAGTACAAATAAAATCAGTTCATGTGAACATATCATGCCATAAGGAGCAGTTAATTTTTGGCTCTGTTTTTTCTTATAATGACAAATCAATTGAAGAGCAGATTATATGTACATTAATCTCTCATGAATATGGGTAAGGCCTTGGCACAGAATAGTTGCCCATGGAGAAAGAATAATACACACATGCTACTTAGATAATTTAACAGTTATTCAATTTAATTGAGATACACACACCTGGCTGATTTATTGTTTTCAGAAGAAAATCAATTACTGATAAGATAAAAATCAAATAAAGGATGGGTGAAAAATGTGCAAAGATTCAGATTTAGTCATAAAGGACAGAAAAAACAATAAAGCCCTTATCTAAAAGTGTTTATGATACAAAATAAATAGCAAAAATAAGAATTTCTACTTTCTTATTTTTCACAATTTCAGTAAAAGATTTTTTCCTGTTTTATGGAGGAAAGTTTTTACTTCTGTATGTATAACATCAAGAGCTATTGCATTTGCTTATTGATAAGACTATTTTTAACAAATGTCTCCCAATCACGATTCTTCCCAATCCTCTAAGTGTACAAATTAAAGATTTAGTGAGTTTCCTATCCTACCAGTGCATTAGATACAATGTAATTATATAGACGAAAGTGTTTCCTATAAGCAACAAAAAAAGTCTAAAATCAAAATTCCTTCGTCTATAAACCTATAAACTAATTTCTTAATTGCAAATAACTAACAAATACATATTCAGCATTATCTGAAATTATGTGACAACTAACTGCCAATGTTCATAGGGGACACAGACGAAAAATGATATGTTGGTCTATATCTAATACAGCAACCATCTTTAGATTTATTCAAGCAGTTGAAGATTATGAAAAGAACAAATGCTATAGTGTATTTATTATAACACAAAACTGAATCTTTATTCAATATTAGTTGATGAAGCAGTAAGAAATAAGCAGCTGAAAAAATTTAAAGTGAAAACATTTAATAAGAAAAGATAAAATAAATTAGGTGAAATGAAACTACTGGAGTATTAAACTTATTACAATTCATAAAATGTCCACCATTTATACACCTAAAGCTCCACCATTTTTGGTCTGATTTCAACTGAACTCAAGAATTATTATGGTCATTCCAGGAAAGATTTTAAATTATATTTGGAGATCTAGATTACACTAGTTTTTAGGCAAAATCTGTCTCTCATCCTTACTGAATATCTTATTGTCCCTTTTGCTGTTAAAGAGATTTTTGTTTAATTACATTTTCTGATATTTACAACTGTGCCAGAATGCTATCTTATTAACTGGTACTAAAAGGTTGTCCTATCGTGCTGCTAGGCAATTTTTATCCTTCCAAAAGCCATGTCAGTGGAAGTTGTTACATAATCATGAAGCTGCTGGACCATGTAATTGATACCAAACAGGTAAATAGACCCCATACAGGCAAGTCATTAATGAGCTCATGTATTCCCATTGTTCTTAGTGATAAACTGTTTCTCTTTGTCATGCAAGGAAGATAGCATTCAATTGTAGTTTGATTTGGAATCACAGCAAACGAAGCACAGGCAGAAACTATTACAAATCAGTATCAACCTAAAAAGTGACTTTTCACATGAAGAGAGTTGAAAATCCAGAGAGGCTTTGAATTGTCATCAAAGAGTTATGAACTATGGGATGTAGATGTTAGGAATAAGATCACAGCAATGAAACTATGAGAAAGCTTTATTTTGATAATTGAGAATTTGTCAGATCTATAGAAAAATGAAATGACCTATGTTATATGACAAAAAACAGCAACATTTTAGGATAAGAGTTTGATACTTTGGGAATATATAAAAAGTAAAGATTCAAGAAAGTTGGTTAAAATTAACAGTAACTAAAATAGTGCCAAATACATCCAGTTGCTGAAGGAGTTTTTGATAACAGACTTGAATGAAGGTGAAATTTTTCAGCATAGCAGAGCTCCAAGTCAGATTGTATGCAACACAAGAGAGGCTGACTGATGAAGATATTACTGCATTGAAAGAACCCTATAACATCATTGAGCAAATGAGGACAGAACTAAAGAGAAAAATTTGTCAGAAGAATCCACACAATCTTGAAGACTTGTGAGAGCTTAGCAACAGAGAATGACATCTGTGAAGATAGTAAAGGACTTATATGCATCTCTTCCCGGGTGCATTGAAGCAATTATTCAAGCTAAGGGAAGCCACATGAAATATTAACAATGCACAGTGACTTCTTGAAATGAACATTATTTAATAAATTTTCACTACAGACATTTTTCTATTTTAACACACTTTATCTAGCTTGGTTTATGAGAGTGGCCAAAAACATTTGCATGGTTCTTTTGGGAAAGTCAGTTCATATGTTCACCTCTCATTCAGAACCCTTACAACAAAATGTGAGATAATTAGGTATGAAAATGACCCAACAGGACCAATGTTTCATCTGTAAAAACATGATGCAAAACATCCACTTATAAGCTAATCATTATTAGAAATTTACAATGATTTAAAGTGGTCAAAGACTTTAGCACAGAATTGTAATTTGAAAAACACATCTGCCAAACCTTTTAGATAGAAACCCTGTAATAAACAGATGAAAACACCAAGAAAATAGTTCAGTTTTGGAGTATATAAAAGTGTGATTATCTTTAAAATTATATATACTATTAAACTACTAATCAATTTGTCTTGAATTATTTCACAAATTATTTTGACTAGTATCTCCATTCTTATAGCTTTTATCATTGTTTCAAAGATTTTCTCCATTCTTAGTACCGTCTGAAATTCTGAAATGAATCACTGTCATTAATCCATGAATTATTTGAAGCCAATATCCTTATTGGTCTTCAGTTTTACGAAAGTTAAAGATTGCTACCCACCAACAAAAAAAAAAAAAAATTACCATAATTTTATAATTACACGATTTACTATTTATTTTTTACTAAAACATAGCACTGAAAATTAAACTCTTTAATTCTATTAAGTTTTTGAATTTTCAAATCAATGAACTGAATTTATTTGATATATTTTTTTCTTTCATTTATCAACCAGCAAAATGATCAACTTTGGTAACATGAAATGAAATGTGGTCCATAATAGATAAGAATTATGTTTAGGACCATCAAATGTGTTAGAGGTTAATTCCACTGATTCAGAAAGACATTCTTAAATTTATATGCATTCTCTCAACACAAATGACACCATGAGTGCTTATATATACACACACAATGAATTCAGTAATAAGAAACAAAGTGGGAACATCTCAAACAAAACAAATTAGGAAAGTACTAATAGCTTTTCCTTATATTTCAAACATTAAGCATATATTTAATGACTATATTGGAAGAGAAAATGAAATATCAAAAAAGAAAAGAAAGAAATCTATATTTTTGAGACGAAACTTGATGATTTTTATCTTTAAGGGTTTTTGGACACTAAAGATTAAGACAAGAGTCCGAAAACCCTTAATGATAAGAAGTATATAATTACTTGATTTTACAGAATGTACCCAATTGTATTCAGTAGACAGATATTAAACATTCAGGTTTACTGATGTATACTTCATTGCATAAAGAAACTTATGTTTTTGTAGATAGAGCAATCATAGGAGCCAAAGAAAAATATATGATTAATATAAGGTGTTAATATGGATAATAAAAAAATAAAAAGTAAATAATTACAATGCCTTTATCATTGGTAGCAAAAAGCAGTTCTGTAATATTAATCATTAATTTTGAAGAACCTCATTGGATTATTATTTTAATATTGGATGCAGCCAGTTATATTGTTAATAAACATACCAAAGTTTAATTGAGTGTCTAAAGTGGTGCAATGACTAGTAAATTCATCTAACAGACAAATTTGCACATGTTACAAGTTCAATAATTACCATGTGCTCCTCACTTGTAACTTAGTGACAAAGTTAAGCTAAGTAAACAATCATACCAAGGTTTAGTTGAATCAAGTAAATGCGAATGAGTGATAAGAACTTTCTTTATAATGATTATAAATTCATCTGAATCCATTTATTCTAATTAAAGCAATATACTTATTCAAATAAGATCATGTACTGTAGAGTAAAAAGCCCCTAATTGTTGTGTGTGCAATGTTGTGAGAATATACAAATTTTTTTCCATCTGCTGCCAATAAAAAAAATTTGTACTGGATAAAAGAAGGCTATTATTTTTTCAACAATGAGAATGGCCAATTAGGGTGTGAAAGTTACAATAATATCCAGTATGTTTCACATCCCTATTGCCAAGATTTGTATAAAACCTGGACCTCTATTAATCAGATTGTTAAACCTTTGTCATACACTCTGTGAAGCCATTGAATCAAATATTCTGACATGAAATCTTGAGTATATAAGTATTTAATTTGGAGAATACAATGATTAAACCAAAAGTTTCTGTTTGACATTATGAATATACCAGGAATAAAATAGTAAACCTGTATAAACCTGTAGCTACTGCGACGAAGATAATATCTCAAATTTTTTTTATTTAGTTGCGGCATTTTATTATTACTTTTAACAATCAAGATCAGAGAAACACATACAGTTTCTATTTTGGATAATAAAATTACTCTAAATGATAACTTACCAATAAAACAGTAATGTTCAATTTAACATAATTCAAAAGTCAATACAACTAGTGATAATTTTACGTACAATTTTTTGTATATATATTTTTCTATTTCTTATGTTTAATTGCACTAATTGCAAAATATATCCTGTTTGGTAATACTGAATTTGAGACTAAATTATAAAAATAAATACAGACAGATTCCACTTTAAATAAAATAGCAGCTTCTATTTACAAAGATTGTCTTCAGAACCCTTTTTAAAACTATTCTGGTATGGATTACAAGTAAACTTAGTAATCCTCTTTTTCTAGGTGTTCATAAGGACCAAGCCAAACATAGTTCAATAATGATAGCCAAAGAGGGTAATAAGTCAAAAAAGAAAGAATAAAAAACCCCACCCAACTCCCTACACTAATTGTAAAATAATTATAAATATATCTACTATTCTATCGGAACATTTCTATATATGAGACAAAAGATGACATACATAAGAGAATTTTTAAATCTTTAACTAAGCACTTTAAGTCAAAGTCAGAAACCATCTTTATGTTGATGGTGACAGCCAGTGAAGAATAGTGTAATTGACAACATTTTGCAGAAGATGGCTTATTGATGATGGTAATGTGACAGAATAGGATGTAGAGAGGATGAAGGGGAGATCAACACCCCTGCCCCTCCCGCTCATAAATCAACAGGCCATAGGAAAGATTGTTGTGATGAGAAGGCAGAAACAAACCATTAAAGTGGTGGTGGGGGAATGGTAAACCAACTATATCTCCTTGCACTCAGTAACCTGTTGAAGCAGTGGAAGAACAGAAGCCAAGGTCAGTCAAGAGGTGTGATTCGGCTAGGTAGTGGAAAGGGAAAAGAATGATTCTAATTGGTTGGCAGCATCTTTGCGCCAAGAAGCCAGCACTTGACAGTGAAATTTAAAAAGAATCTTCAGTTTTTGTGTTAACTAGCATCAAAGTCGTGATGTCACCTAAACTCCAGGAAAAAGAAAATCACCTGTAAAAAGGTAAAGTCTTGGGTCTGAAACTCGTCACAGATAAGTACAGCTCAAATTATGTTTTGTTTTAAACTTCAGAAAACCATTTTCTTTTTGTAAATCTTAAATATGGAAAGCAGTGTAGATTCTAAAGACTTCAAAGAGCTTTAAAAAAATAAGGTTGTCTATGATAGACTAACGTTTCTGCTCATATATAAAAAAAAAATATGTTAAAACTGAAAATTTTTACTTTCATAAGTTGGTCATAATATTGTGTGAACATTTTTGCACGCCCCGGTCAGGTGTATAGATACTTTGTCAAAGTGTGGAGAGAAGGAAAGAAAAAAAAAGGAAAGAACTATTGAAAGACATTATTTGTTGTTCTTTTACAAAATATTTCCAGTGTTTGTGAAGGCAAAAAGAAAAGAAAAGAAAAAAGAACAGTTTCTTGTATTTCCACACCGTTTGTTTTGATCATCAAAGATAAATGGATTAAAATATTTGTTACATTTTCTATGCATTCATGTGTTGAAATGTTCTTGATTGCGTTCTCTTTGTTGAAAATGACTCTTGCATGTGAAATCATTCCGCTTTCATTAATCCTCGCTAACCCATCTCGTCCCACCCAAAACAATAGTAGAGTGGATTTAGGGCCTTATCTACAGTTAAATGTAAAATAACCTATAAGTTTATTTCTCGAGATAATATGAAGGGGTTGGAGAAAAGGAACTTGGTGGCATATATAAAAACGTGTTGGCAACCCCTTTACCAACGTCACTTTTATGTGTTCAAAATTTTTTAAAAAATAATCTTTGTTTGTTGTTTGAATGTAAGTATAATTAAGTTATAATCAATAAAAACTAATTCAAATAAGGGATATTGTAACTCTCTAGAATTTAACTAAAGAAAGAAACAAGTTAAAAGAACCTAGTCTTTGTCTAACAGTATTATGATTAGAAATAATGCTACAATTTTTCTGAGTTGATTATGTATTTTAACTAACATTATGGAATCTTTAAAATTAAAACTAAGTTTAATTCCTAAATTATTTTGGAGTAAGTAAGTAAGTAAAGTTAGCGACCATAGTCGAGGGTGACCCGAAGGCTCCCTTTTCGATAGCTACTACACCAAGGTGTAGGGGTGGGCGCTACTCCATTCCCAGGATTGCTCCACTTTACCCTTGAACCGTACCTTATAATGCTGAGTGTTAAGCAAGGTGGTATCAAGTACCATTTTTAAAGTCTTTGGTATGACTCGACCTGGGATTGAACCCAGGTCTCCCAGGCCATTGGCGAACACTCTAACCGCTGGGCCAAAAGTATTACAAAAATCTCAGTTTGCCTATGATTGGTCTATAATATCAAAGATTTATTAAGTTAGTCCCTTAAAATAATAAAAAGTAATATTTCTTCCACAAGTAAAAATTTCAACTTTATATTTATAAGTTGAAAGTATCTCCTTTGTCCCAATGAATATTTCTTATTAAAGCAAGAAGTGGCTTGAGAGAATCTCAGTTCTGCTATTTTTCAAAGTAAATCTGTGTAGATGATGTAGACTTTTTATGGAGATTATGAACAAACTGAACATAAATTTATTTTTTAAAAATACATAAAAAATTTTTAAAAGTCTGTTTCACCAATTTGTAAGTAGAATTTTTACAATGAAAAGTTACTGTGCCACAGAAGTTGAATTTTGAGAACAGATTACAACATAAGTAACTGACCAATCTAAACTACTAATAGACTAGGTTAAATGACATTCTTTATTCTACTTTTCGGCCAAATTTGACCAGCTTCCCATAATTGAGTGTTTTTGTATATAAGCTAAGTATACAAACACCTCCTTGTGCAAGTGAATTATAGACAAAAAAAAAAGAAAAAAAGGTTTTAGAATAAGTCATTTTTTCTCCTGTATCATGGATTAAAAAAAAAATTATTTAAAAAAACATATATAAATAAACATAGATAAAATTGTAGATAAATCAATTTTCTTTTGCTCAATGCATGGTTTGACAGGACTTTATGGGTTTATAGAAATTTTATAAGTATTTTTCAGATAGAACTCACTGAAAATTTAAATATCTACTGCGTTTTATAGTGCCATAAGCATTGCTACTACTATAAGCTCAAGTGATGAGTTATGTCTTTTTTAATAATTTCATGATATTCACCAACAAATTTTATATATACACAACAAATTTTATGGCTTTATCTTTAATATTTTTGGCAGCAAATGGGTTTTGTCAATAAAAACATAATACATTGTCCAAATATTTTCAGGAAAATCACAGTTTTTCCAACTTAAAGTGCTTATATTTCAGAAAATCATGGATGGATTTTGATCATTTTAAAACGTAAAATTTTACATCAATCTACATTAGATAAATATCTTACTTGCAATAGCAAAATATCATTTTAAATTTTTTCACAAGCATTGCTACTCAAACCATCTTTGTTCCACCACCATTCAATGTGTCTTTATTTCATCACTGACATGTTATAGTGGGAGAATGTTGAGTGAATGATTACAACTATCAAAAAAAAAAAAAAAAAAAAAAAAAAAAAAACAGCATAACATTCCATACAAGCATTCAATTCAAATGATAGACCTTATAAATGGTTTAGTTATTTACTAAGTACAATACAAAATCAAATGGAGGAAAAAAGAAGGAAACTGGATTATATTAATTAATCTTCCTAATGAGAAAAGCTTGCTTGTCTAAAAATAGAAAACCATCATTGAAAGTCCTAGCTTCTACCTGAGCTTGAACACCAAACATTAACACCAGTGAGAAACTATCTCTGTCACCAAACAAGCCTATGTTATTTTTGACAGTCAACAAGTTTAGCTTAGTAAACCACAAATTCACAAGTACAAGGTACCCAGTGAGAATGAAACTCATTACATAAGTGAATCTGGATTTTACCCAGGCTTAAATACAAGCAAGAAAATGCAACTATCTCCTTCACTAAACAGTCATTACATTATAACATCAGAATTTAAAATCAAAATGTCTTAAAAAGATTTTAGAGATAACCTAATTTTCTAGTGACCAATCAGCTGGGGCTGCAGAATACACTGACTGCTTCTCTACAGAGGGGTAAGACCCCCCTCCACCAACAAGTGTCCTGGATATGACATTAAACTATCTGATGGTGAGGTTCCTGGAATGCAGAGTACCCCTTCATTGCCATCACTCCCAGGTCCATCTGGCCAAGAGTGGTAGCACCAGATAAGGTCCTACCTATGGGTCAAATAGAACTAAACTGTGTTCTTATGCTAAACTGAATTGTTTGAAATAGAACTGTTTATATGTTTAAAAATGGATTTGGCATTATTAACCTACATTAGTTGATATGCCATTAAAACCAAACCAAACCTAATTTTCTGCTTAATATTTACTAAGCTTTTCTTAGTACAGCCAAATGAAAGAAAATGGAATTAGGAAGATTGTGTTTACCACTCTTTCAAGTGTTAAGGATCTAATACAGGTTAAACACTGAGACCAGGAGTAAATACACAATCATCTTAAAAAAAACGCCAATTCAAACAGGATTTTAGCCATTTGCATAGTACACTTATTTCCAAATTTTTATTAGATTTTTACCAAGACTATTAAAAAAATATTCTTACCTAACTTTCTTTAGTCATCAGAATTAATCTACCAACAGAATTTGGATAAAACATTTTAAAATTTTTAGTCTACTATTTTCTGGCATTGTAGTATTTTTTGATTAACATTAACTGATTAATAGTATACATTACAGCTAATATTTAATTTTAAGTTTATAATTTGTCATAACTTGTCACAAGCAAAAATTATTATAAATTTTGCAAGTGATAATACTGGAAAATAATTTAAACTAATAATTTTTAATTTAATCTACCTAGTCCTTTTATAATTGAACTTCTTGATACATTTTAGAATAGCTTTATACTAAAAATATTAAAAGATTTGAAAATTAGAAATTGTCACTTGACTTGATATGAAACTTACTTTCATGAAAATCAACAGAAAAAAAACTAAGAAAGAAAAAGAAATCATTGCTTTGTTTCAAAATTCAACCTTCTATACAAATGAATGCATTCAATAACCATCTATTTTTACAAGATGTAGCAGTGCTTACTGATGCAGAAGTAATGGCATTTGACTATCATATTATCTGTAAATTAAACTCTGCAGAAAACTGAGAACTTTAATGAATAGAGTGCAGAGTTATTGGAATCACTCAAATATAGAGCTGACATAGTCAGCTACATGCAGACATATATCCACACAGAGAGTACAACCAGAGATGTAATGTACGCTGGAGACGATAGCAGATGAGAAATTAAAGATCAACATTCATAACAGCTAATGAATCATGCAATTTAAATTAGTTCAGTTGCATGAACAGGAAAACTTATTAAAGTTAATATATTATAGGTCATTTTGTTAGAGCTGCTAGTTCTTAAGGAAATTTACAGTATTAAAATTGGCCAAAGTTTTTATAAGACTTGAAATGGAAAACTATTAAAAAAGTTTGTTTTTTTCCACACTATAACTTCAACTAAGTTCTTACATAAGATTGTACCTTGTAACTCTGACACATCACAAGGAAATGATTGCAAGATGAATGCTATAAATAGAAAATTTAAATTATAATTTATTCAATTAAAAAAAAAAAAAGAATTTTCTCTGAATTTGGTCACTATCTGAAAATAGTATTAAAGAGAATAGATAATGTGTTAAATGTGCATTATTAATATGTAATTTATATCTTTTTCCTATTGTTTATATTCTTAACAAATCATGATAGTATTTGTAATTATTCTTTTTCAGCAAATTTGTTTTCATACATTTTTCTATCAGCAAATATAGTTGTAAAAGAGAATGATGCACTTTTGATAAAGTGTTGATGCTTAAAAGTAAAAAAAAAAAAAACATATTTGGAATGAATGCGAGATGGCCTGAGAAGTTAATTTAGTAAAAGAAAATATTTTGAAATTTAAATCAAGATTTTAAAAGGAATTTTTAGATGTTAACAGTATTTAAAGGCTCGGTTTTTGTTAATTAATTGTAATATCAAAAGCAAGACTAAATGTGATTTCTAACTTACTTGCTCAATATTAATGAGATAAGAGTCTTAAATTTTTCATTACTATTACATTTATCTGTCATTTATCTATTTTTTGCTTTTTGGGCTTGTAACATTTTCATTATCATGGGCCATATAGTGTACTTTACTCACTAAAATGGCTCTATTTAAAAGGCCAAAATGAATGAATATAAGATGAAATTGTAAATGTGTTCATTGGAACACACGGAATAAATCTGGATTGCTGTATAAAATATATTAGTTAAATAAGAATGATTTTTAAAGTTAACACAAACATCTATCCATAAGTTATGCAAAAAGCATTTCACTTGCATTAGAATTTGATGAAAAGTTAATTTGAGATTGTTATTTAGAGTGCCTTTGATACTTTAATATTTTGAATAAACAAAGCCAACTTTAATAACCAAAAAGTAAAAATTAAAAAAAAACAAAAAAACTGGCATTCAAATATTAAAATATAAAAGTTTCAAATCCATTAATTCCAAGTCACTTTGATAAGAAAGAGATATTTTCATGTGTTTCTAATTATTTAGCACCCATGGAGAGGGTCTAAATAATTTGAGATATATAAAAAATGATTCTTGATAAATCTAGTGAACTTCAGATCTGACTTTGAGATGAATAGGATTCATTTTAGTCGGTTTTATCACAAGGCCCAGCGGTTAGAGTGTTCGCCAATGGCCCGGGAGACCTGGGTTCAATCCCAGGTTGAGTCATACCAAAGACTTTAAAAATGGAACTTGATACCACCTTGCTTAACACTCAGCATTATAAGGTACGGTTCAAGGGTAAAGTGGAGCAATCCAGGGAATGGAGTAGCGCCCTCCCCTACACCTTGGTGTAGTAGCTATCGAAAAGGGAGCCTTCGGGTCACCCTCGACTATGGTCGCTAACTTTACTTTATAATAAATAACATGAATTTGGAATCAAAAACTGAAACTTTATCTAAGACATCCACTGATTAAGATAAAAATTATAATCTTTCATGAAGTAGATGCACAACTATTTGGTGTACTTACATGTTCATAAATACTTTAGAATAAAAAGTTGCTATAATTCATTAAATATCATGAAACCTTCAAATAAGAACAAATTCATATCCACTTATATAGAAGACCAGATTTTTTAATAGCTGGACTAAGTCAAAAGCTACCATCTTTGTTTTCTTTTTTGTTTAATTTCTGATAAACATTTAACTGATAGTTGTTTACTGACAGTATGAATAGACACAATAAAAAGCAACTAAAATTAAGATGAAATAAATAGTATAATAAATACTAAACAATAGTTGAAAATTAATTACAATTTTAGTTTTTAAACAAGCTTGTTTTTAATATCCTTGTAAGAAAACAAGAGATAAGTATAATAAATTCTTTTACAAACTACTTCATAAATGAATATAAAAAGATAGGTACAATGCACTTTGTATTTCATTAAAAGGAAAATAATGCAGTAGAAGACTGAATCAGAAAAATGAAAATATTCTGCTTAAATCAAGAAAGACATTCAACTTCAATCTGCAATAAGTCTTATTAATCTGTACCCAAACCACTCAAAAGTCACCTCCTCGCCCAGATATTATCTCTCACCATTTCTTCTATCCAACAAAGTTAATGAACTATCTAATCAAGACATCAATCAGTGAAACTTAACAAGAGTTTATAACATGGAGTTAATCAATCCACAAATAATTTTGCCATGGAGGATTTTATTAGAAACATAACATCAAAGAAGTCTTTTCTATTCACCAGAAAAAAGATTTAAATTCTGATTAACTAAAGATAGAATTTTATCCTTGGTTTTCTTATTCTTCTAATATCCTAATATGAGTATATGATAACACAAAAGTTAAAACAAAAAAAAAATAAATAAAATAGTGGTTGTAGCAACATTATCATCAGAAGTCACAATGATATTTATTTATAAACAAAGCAAAGTATTTCCAGAAAATCAATTAAATAAGAGTTGGGGGGGGGGGTTAATTAAATAAAGAGTGAGTCTAGGATGATCTTTAAGCACTAATAAATTAGCCACTTGTCTGACTTGAATCAAAGACAAAGTAGTTGCACAATTAAAATCATATTCCTGGCAATATTTTTCAAATAATTAGGATGATATGTTTGTTGATTTTTTCAATGTCCTTTGATAAAAGCCAGTAAAATTTCAAATTTACAACCAAAACTAATTATCCGACGAGACAAAAAAATGTTAAGAAAACTTACTTTATTTCATTTGTATTTTTTCTTATTTCATATGACAAAAAAAAAAGTTAATTATTAAAAAAAAATCAGGATCTTTCCAGCTGCTATCACAAAATAGAATTAACAATCACCACCATCAGCAAACAGAAAAAAGCAATAAGTATCCATCTTTTCATGCTGTTAGCAATCACCATTTCTCCAAAGATGGGGGTAAGAGAGATCAGAGTAACAGCAGCAACTGTGAAATGGGTAAAGAAAAATAATCCCAAAAAAAAAACCCTCTATCTTCAATTCAAACAAAAAATGATTTTCATTTGACAAAGTTTTGAATATTTTAACGTAAAAAAAAATTTCTTATGATTATATTTTAATGTTGCTTTTCATACTACACTTTTATTTAAAATACTTTGTTACTAGAGAAATGCAGGCAAACAATAATTGCAAGTAAACAAATCAATACTACAGCCAGAAAAGGATATTCACTAAATCTGTGGCCAACACCAACATATCTGCTCTAAACTAAAAGTGGACACAATTATTACATCACATTCAGAGCAACAAAAATCATAATGTATGAACAATACATGTCCAACTGACTCATAAAATAAAAAAATCTTGAGAATAACCCATTGAAATATATTTCATGAATAATTTTGATTGTTATTTAAAAGTTGAAGCAGAAAACCCTTCCTATACATATCTTTTATTCAGTAATATCTTACTGACAATGATGTGCTCTTAATCAATTAGTTCCCTCTACCAAGTCAATCAAACTGGATGCTGCTTACTCTTAATGTAGCCTCTCAAGTAACATGACCACCTTTGTAGATGACATGGCATTAAAATGAGGCCTTTTTGTTTCATTGCTGCTGTTTTTCAACTCTGAAAGTGTTTGTTTTTTTGTTTTTTTTTTGTTTTTTCCTTTCAGCCTCTGGTTCTGCCTGTAAGTCAAAACAAGATACTAACTCCTTTCCAGGGGGAATGGTACTAACTCATCTCTTAAGTAAACAACACAGGTACAAGCAGTTTGAATTTTTCATACTATTTATTTCGATGACAAAGTAGGAGAGAGAAAGAGAGAGATTTTGGCCCTTGGTTAAAATTTGGATGGCAACAACAAACTTTACTCTGTGTCAGGCAGAATTCCTTCTGACCCAGCTATTCAAAGAACTTAGCTCACCTACTGCCTTTCAATCTCTCTAACTAAATGATCCCAAAAAAGAATCTTATTTATAATGACTAAGTCATAAAATCAGTGTTTTTCTATTTCACTAGTTTTCTTGTTCTGATACCCCAATGTTACTTGTAAATCTGATAATTCTAATGTCTTTGAGTCACTTTAAAAGAGATAGGTTAAACAGGTGGTGATATAAAACTACCCACATCTGTTTATTAGCCAAAATTCAAAAAGTAATAAACACCAATCCCTGCTTGCAAATGGTTCAAACAGACAATTCATATTTGTTTACTCCCTAAAATTCTACAAGTAATTTAACAGTTTATGTTGTTTGTAACAGGTGTTTTCTTTTTTCTATCTATTCTTAGAGGAGATGTATACAGTAAAAACTAAATTGCAAAATAATTTAAGTGTTTTTCTCTATGGATGGAAATCAACGTTACTATTATAGATTTTTAACAAAACCTAATCTACAATAATTGTTCTAACAGTAGGTACAAATCATTTTCAAACTAAATATTGAAGAGGAGGAGGAGGAGGAGGAGGAGGAGGAGGTGGTGGTGTTAAGATGAAGAAAGAATATTAATACTAACACCAATAACCCAAAGTGGCTCTCATTGAAAATCAAGTGACAGCAAGTTTTCTCATTGTTGTTGTAGCAATAGTAGTCAGTGTCTATATGTCAATATCAGTTTCTACAAAGCTATAAATTTTCAACAAGAAAACGAAAATTACTATATCTGAGGAATAGGCTAGCAGACCATTGCTATTGTATTCAATTCTCACAGGGTTCCCCATATTTTTCTCCTTGTGTTAAACTAAGCTAAGCTTAATAAATGATTACTATACTCATCAAATTTCGTCAGAAGTTTTTAGAGTGTCATTTTCTGTATTTTTCTAGTAGGATTTATTTAGACAAACAACAAAGATGCAACTTCAAAATGGATTTCAAAAGCAGCACAAAGTTGAACATGATACACCACTAGAGCGTTCAATATCTTCAGAAAGATTATTAACTCAAATCTTGATTCAAAAATAACAAGAAACAAACAAAAGAAACAAACCAAGAATGCAAAAATGCAAAACCCACGAAATAAACAAATGCAAAATTATTTATTTACTAACATTTTTATAAAGACTGAAGCATTTAACCATCAATTACAGAAACAAATTCATTCATATATAAAGTATATTCTTAGATAAAAACATATACAAGATTAATCTTAATAAATTTTTAAACACAAAGTATTTTTAATGTTTATCATTTAAAATGTTTCAAGTTATAAATTGTTGTGAGGTTATTAAATTAACTAAAACAAAATTTTCTATTTACTGTTATTTTTTAAAAATCACTACTCTTAATTTTTATACTAAAAAAGTGCAATTTGTTTAAAAAAAAAAAGTGTTAGCACATATATAACCCTTAAATAAGCACACTAACAATTTTAATAAAAAGTTAATTCTCTTCTAAATCAAAGATACCATGATTTCATTATTTCTAATATAACCAAAATGGTTGGTTGGATTTTATGGCATATCAACCTTTCTAGGTTATTTAATGCCAGATCCTGTTTATACATATATAAATATATGTGATCTGTATAGGAATAGCTTGTTGTTGGCTGGTGGATTTTTACAGCATGTTAGCTGTCTGGGGCCTTACTACATCCAGTGATTAGGGAGTGGTCCTAATAACATGTTAGCATTGTGTTCAAGTGGTATTTTTCATATTCTTTGGTATAACCTTGTCTCTCTCAAGAAAGACAGAATGTCATCTATGTTGACATTCTTGAACAAATCACTCAAATTATTTACATTGAAAAACTGCTTTCTGGGGAGAGCAAAAGCTCTACATTCTATGATGGTTGGTTGGTTGGTAGGCTTTTATGGCATATCAACCTTTGTAGCTTATTTGATGCCAAATCCTATATATATATATATATATATATATATATATTAAACCTATGATTTGTAAATGAATACTTTGTAGATTAACTTTTTAAACAAGCCAGAGCTCATTTGTTTGCACACAAATGGTTTCAAGTATTGCTATATAACACTAATAATTCAATTTAACATCAGCCATTTGTCTGCACACAGTTAAATGGTTATACATATGATTTGTAAGTTAATTGTTCATAGGTTTAGTTTGGTTTGGTTTTATGACATATCAACCAATGTAGATTATCTAATGCCAAATCCCATTTATACATACATATTAAATACATATGATTTGTAAACATTTTGCAAACAAGCCTGAACTCATTTTTTACCCAGTTAAATCATTCTATTTACTAATAATCTCCAGCTTGCACAGTTAAATGGTTTCAAGTATTGCTATGTAACAGTAACAATTTAATATCAATCATTTGTTTGCACACATTTAAATAAATAAACAATATGCAAGAAATTAGTTTGTTGTTAATTTCATTTTTACTTTTTAAATGGAATGGTTTGTAGGTAACATTTAAAAAGAGATTTGCACACAGTTAATTGGTTTCAAGTATTGTAGTTAATTATTATATCTTCTAGATTGAGGTTGGAAACTACACAGTCAGAGTCACTATCCATACTTTCTATACTAAAGGATCTTTGTAGGGATTTTGTTGATCCCTGAGCATTGCACTAATTATTCATTCTTACAGGTGACTTTGTTCTTGATGTTGAGGGGACTGTATTGGATTTGGCTGATAGCAGTTTAAATGTGCTTTATGGTCTTTCATTGTTCACTTTGGTGTTTATATGTATTTTTCCAGTTTGGCCAAGGGGAGTCCAACTTGTATTAGAAATGTACTAGGTGGGTAAACCCATTCACCTTGGTTGAGACAGGGATACACGACCAATATACTTGAGCTGGAAGTAGTTTTTGAGCCCAAACCAATTTCAGTTTTTCAGTAAACATTACTAATTACCATGTAATTTAGCAGTGGTGAAATTCCAATTCTCTCAATGTAATTGACCCTCAGCCATCACCTTCAAGGACCTAAGAGATAAGAGTCAAAAGCTTGCAACAGGTACAGATTGAAAAAATACAATCGGGACTAGACATAGGTGCTAGGGCTAGGATATTATTAGGTATTGTTTATTACTAAAATCTACACCACTGAAACAGTACCAAAAATAGAATTACATAAAAATATGTAACGGATGTATGTGTTTTTGTTGTGTTATATATTCATATAATCTGTAAGTGAACCTATTCCATCTCTACTATTAAACAAAACTCAAACCTATTCTAACTGGTCTTCAGCCAGATGCTTTAACCACTAAACTAAAAATTTGGGACCATGATTCAATGCTGATCTGCCCAATTGCTCTTATCTCTCCTATATTTGAAATCTTCACTGTTTTACTCCTTAATATGTTTGCCTTTATCATTAAACCAGATGAAATGGCTATGCAATGCTCAATCAAGTAAAAGATTTGGAAGTACAGCAGCCATCTGAAAGAATAAATTTCAAATGATTCAAACTGCTCATCCAAAAATTATTGATGAATAATAATGTGCTCTTAGGCAGATATCTGCCAGCCAAAGCAATAAGCAACAAAAAACATTATTGAGACATTATAAAGAAACAGTATATTGTAATAACTAATACCAAATATATACACAGTTACATATGCATGACATACACTCAAAGATAATGGAGTCATTAATATTGTAACTAGTTCAAAAGAATATATTAAATGACAGAATCAATTAATCCTTTTGCTATTAATTCCATAAATAAACCTGACTAAAGCAATTACTAAATATACAAATCAAAGACAGGTAAGCCAACAAAACATCCAGGTTCTTGGTAACAACAAACACTATCCCTTGTGCTATTTGGATGGATTCAGAGATTTTTTTTTTATTTTGTAGACATTGGAATTATAAAAATGAGTCTTCTTCAATGTCAAATAAAATGCCAGTGTTGCAGTTAGTAGAAATGTATGTAAATAGAGATAAGAATTTACATTTTTTATACAAATGCTAATAAATATATATGAAAGAAATACGTTAATAATTAGTTCTGTGAGGAGTTATATATATAAGGGCTCAAGACAAACTTTTTCACAATTGTCCTGAAATCAAAATGTTATCAAGTCCTGAGTAGCATAATAAAAACACCATCAAAACATTTAGGAAATAAGTAATGTTTATTTTGGTCTAGTTAGGCTTGAAATTATGGCAAAAGAAGAAATAAATCTCACTTACTTTAATTGCCCAGTCAGCTGGGGCTGTAGAATACACTGGGGCTGTAGAATACACTGACTGCACCTCTGCAGAGGTGTAAGACCCCACCCCCAACAAGTGTCCTGGATATGAAACTAAACAATCTGATGGTGAGATTCCAGTGATGTTGGAGCTTTGGAACACCCCTTCATTGCCACTGCTCCCAGGTCCACTCTGGCCCGGAGTGGTAGCACCTGAAAGGGCTCTATCTATGAGTTAAACAGAACTAAACTGTATACTTATGCTAAACTAAATTACTTGAAATAGAACTGTTTTGATATTCAAACTGCATAGTTATGCTAAACTGAATTTTTTGAAATAGAACTGTTTTTGACATAGAAACTGTACTAAATAGAACTGTTTGACTAAACTGAATAGCTTGAAATAGAAATGTTTTTGACAGTTAAATTGCGTACTTATGCTAAACTGAATTGTTTGAAATGAAACTGGTTTTGACACTGAAACTGTACTTATCTTAAACTGAATTTTTTAAAATAGAACTGTTCTGACATTTAACTATCTGAAAACAAAATCTATACTTATACAAAACTGAATTCGTTGAATTAAAACTGTTTGACTAAACTGAATAGCTTGAAATAGAAATGTTTCTGACAATTAAACTGTGTACTCATTTGTATAAAAATGGATTTGGCAATAAATAACCTACAATGATTGATATGCCATAAAACACAAACAACAAACCAACCAACATCACTTACTTTAAGACAATTTGTCTCCAGATCTTCTGAGGTCGTCTTTAACAACTTACTACTTGAGCTACTGATTAACATTTTTTGGGAGGTTTTTTTACAAGTCTTAATACAAAAAAATGGTTTGAAATAGACATGTCCTTCCTTCCCAAGTGAAAGGATTCAAACTGGATTTTTATTGGTATATAAATTTTGTCAAAAAAGTTAAATTTACAATATTTTCCTTGAATCAATAGTGCGATTGTTTTATTATCATGCCAAATTGAGTTTTTTCATATCTTTCTGCAAAAAAGTTTGAAGTGGTACCAACTTTTAAAGAGCCCTAAGGAAATAGACAGTTTCAAACAGATTAATGAATTGAAATTTTGTTTTAGACCTCAATTAAAATAAACAAACAAAAAGAATAGAAAAATTACTATTAGCAGCAAAAATTATTTTTTTAGAAAAGGTAATTTTCAAAATGGAAAAAATTACATAGATATTATAAAGAGAAAATTGCCAAAATATTAATTTCAATCATTGATAATCAGAGTTGTGGAGTCAGTAGCTTGAGCCTTCACCCCCAACTTCTGAAATTTTAGATAGTTTGACTCTAGCGAAAGAAATATTCTTCTTTCACTATAGTATTTATTTATGAACTATTTATAGCATAATGATTTTAAATGAAAAGGGGCATGTTTTTCAAGACACAGAATTTAACATTTCTTTCTGTTCTTATTTTTAAATGAACAAAATCTAAAGAAAAATTGAAAATTTAAACGCTTAAAAAAAGATAGAAAAGTCAAATTTGATAACAAAAATAATAAATAAGCATAACTTGGTTTTGTATTTTTCTGTGTTCTTGAAACTTTTGTCTAATATATTTTTTTTGGTAAATCAACAAAACTTTTAGTTCTTAATAAAGAAAAAAAAAGGAAATATGATATCATGATAAGCCAAAGTCAATTGAAGGAACCAGAAAAACATAAAAGAATTTGTGAACATTATAATAAGAAATGTGCAAAAAAGAGGAAAGGGAGTGATAAACAGAAAATAAAAATAAGTTACTTTTCTTTCAGTGAGATTATTTTGGTCTAAAACAGTTTTCTCAAAATTCTCTATTTTTTATGCATATTCAAATTAAAGAAGAAAAAAAATGACCCCAAAATGATGTAAAAATCCACAAATATATTTCAACCTTTAATAGTTAGTTAAATTTATTTTAATTTGAAAAGAAAAATTGCACCATGGGGTGAACATGATGGGCTTTGTCCCCAACAAATATTCTAGTATCCTTGGGACAATGGGATACCATTAATTTCAGGCCTTGATATAATTTCAAATATTGCTTGACCTACTAGAGATTCAACATAAAACATAAAGTAAACTTGTTTTTGTTTTTGTTTAATGGCATATCAACCTTCATAGATTATTTAATGCAAAAGCCATCTTTGTAGAAAAACAGTAGGGGTACTATTTAACCCTTAGTTTGAAAGGAAACATATAGTGCAACTAGAGTTTAAAATCACTAACTACAATGTCACAATCCAACAGGTTAACAACTATGTCCTTAGAATTCCCTCTTAAGTAAATTTCAGTTATACATTATAAATAAACCCACCATATTTATTGTTTATGGTTATGGAGCATGTTTATTGTTTATAGTACTTAAGGACTATAAATCTTTATTTATGATACATAGAAAATATGTAGTTATACTTTTATATATATAAACATAGGTAAGTATTTTCATACATACTTATGCATATGGATCAAAAGACAAACAAAAAAATAACAAATAAAAAGAAGTGTCCAAAATAGTCAAATGAAAAGGTCACTGCAAAAGTTCAGGTCTCAAATCTTGGTATTCTAGCCTAAACATCCTAAGAGTTGAAAGGACACTTCTAAAAAGAAGCTTAAGTTAAGAGTTAAGTTATGACATTCTCAAAGTTTATCATCAAATCTACAACTGGAAATGACAAGATTAATGTCAAAATTATTAGGGGAAAATGCCAAACATCTCACACACACACACACACACACACACACACACACACACACACACACACACACACACACACATACATACACACACACACACAATGTACAGAGTGACCTTTACTGTTGGCTTATTTATTTTTCTATTCGTAACTTTGGCTAGGATAAGAGTGCAGTATCTGTACACTTTGGAGAGGATTAGAGTGCCACTCAGCAGCACTTCTGCTGAAGAATTTTTGAATATATATCTTAACTGAAAATTTTCTTTGAGAATTTGATGGTTTCTGAAAATTCTTTTTTTACTGGTGACTTCCACCATAGTGACTAAGTACAAAAAAAAGGCAGAATCAATTATTTAAGATGATATTTTTTAAAATATTACAAAAAAATAGAAATGGGCAAGACATCTGAATATTAATTTGCTTTTTTTTTTTAATTTATCAACATTTAAGTCATGTAGCACCAATTCTTTTTTTTTTTTTTTGACATAGCAAATGAGACAATGCAACAGACAGGGTAAATGTATTTTTAGCCAACAAGCTACAAAGATGATACATTTTAAAATAAACAGAGAGAAGTTGCCAGACTGCAATGTGATGTGCTAGTCACAGCAGTAGAAAGATTCTTTTTAATTAGATTTGAACTTTGACATTTTATCAGTTATTAGTGACTACACTGCCTTGTAATAAAAACAAGATATACATGCAATATTTTACAGATAGCTTAAACAAAAAAGATATCAAAATCTTTATCAAACAATTGAGTTTAACAACAAATGTTTTAATCTTAGCAGCTCTACTTTTCTAAAAGTTGCTTCTATTCAAGTTATTTGTAACATCAGAAACATCTTACAGTTAGATATTTCCTATCATAAATTGAATTATATGTTTAACACTTTGCATTCAAAATAATTCAATCAAGAAGCAGAATATTTTTTAAAGTAAAATTATATTCTAAATTTGCAGAAGTTATGAAAAATTTTCATTGGGAAAATGAAAATGTCAAAATACATATTGCTTGTTTTAAAAGATTTGTATTTAAAACTATTCAATGGTAATAATCATTATAGTGATGCACATATTACAACAGGGGTATAGTAGATAGCAACAACATAGTAAACAAGTTTGAAGTCCAGCCACACTATTACATTGACTAATAATGCCCTTGGGAAAGCTATGAACTCTCTAATTCCTCATAAAGCTATGTATTAAATAGTATTAGTACTATCCTTCTACAAGGATGTCTTTAAAATTAAATAGCCTATGAAGATTAATATGCCATTAAACAAACCAAATCATATTACAATATTTCTTAAAATGTAAAATCTATATTAAAATTCATGCTTTTACTTTGTAATTTGTTAATTGTTTTTTATGTATTCTTTATATATTTTCTTATAAAACAATACAAATATTTTTGCAGTATCCATCCAAAATACAAGATTTTCTTTTTTTTTTTTCAATTTTGAATTTCAAAAATTTAGGAAATAATTCACAATATTGAAATGTTTGGATAAAAAGATACAGGAAATGAAGTAAAATTCCCAAGTCACTGAAAAGAAATCTGTCTAGGGATTCCAAACAACAGATTCTGCTTAATAATGCTAAATGGTATAACCAAATGAGAATTTCTCCTCAGTGGTCTAACATCAAAAAGTTAGAACACCAGTCCACAAAAGACAATTTCTCATCCAACTATGAACATTCCTTTCTAATCCACCATTTCTCATATCTGTGAAAACTTAACTAATGTAAAGTTTCAAAAAGACACCACTCAAAATTTACAACAACCTTTTATTATGCCAAGCTATAGCTGACTGACCAATCAATGGATACAGCTTCCTTTAAAAATCAAAGCCAGATCATTTTAGTTTTCTGTGATTTTGCTTTATATATATATCACTGATGCATAGCATTTAATTTGAGGTAAAAAAGTTGTTATTTTCCTTTACACCAGGCACAAGACACTCTGACTAGTCAACATCTCTGAGGCAATTTTTCACTATGGATAGTCATAGTTGGTCAGTGTAAGCTAACTGTTAATACTTACACTTTTCTAATTAACTGTGTTACAATATACATTTAATAGCTGTTTATATAACCTGTCATATCAGAATTTATTAAATAAATGCATAAAATTTTTCATTCTCTCAAATAATTGCATATTTAGTCACACAGTAAACTTAAGTCAGACGGTAAAATAAAAAAAAAACAACATAATAATAAGATTGTATTTTAGCACCAACTGCTTTTGAACTTGCTATATAGTAGTAAGATACAAATTTTTCTTATGTTCTATACAAACAAACCAGGTATTTCAGGTAGGATAAAAGAAAACAAAGGAAAAATGATTAAACATCTAATTTTGAAGTTTTTAACCTAGCATTCATTTTAGTAAGCTTCAGCACTCAATCATTATGTTGTGCGTTGAAAATCAAGAAGGAATTGTCAATGGTCAGAAATTAAGGCAAGTAGTATTAACAAAACAGTATATGTATGCTTGCCTCAGAAGTATTGTTTCTCACATGAACGACATCAAAATGGATGATAAAAGAAGTGACCTTGGAATAACAAATAAAATCAATGACATTATCAAGAAAAAAATGTTGAAGTAGTTTGATCACATCCTATACAAAGGCAATGCCAGCTATGTCAACCATTCATACAAGAATGACTTTACCAATAGAAGACCCAAAGGAGGACTATGAATGTGATAGTGCACACAAATAAAAGAACACACAGAACTACTTCTACTAACAGTAAAAAAACTGAATAAAATAAAGCTCTTGAATGGAGAAAATATGTGTGAGGAACTCTCATAGGATTCTGTTGATGACCACCACCTCCACCAACAAAATCACCATGGTGATGATGATGATAATAATAATAATAATTTACAAAAAATATTAATATTTATATTCAAATCTGAAATAATTTCTTTTATGACCTTCCAAATTTCAAAGAGTTTAGAACTACTCAATCACAGCCTGATAATACATTAGTAGACTAGATAAAACACAGCCCAATGAATAGTGTAATGAAGCCACCACAGGAGATTTTGACAATGAAACAGTTCAAATAACTTAATCAGAAATTTTACTTCAGAAGTTTTTTTTTTTTTTTCCTTTTCCAAATTACCATTATTTAAACTATTACATCTAAATTAATGCTTTAAAAACAATACAGCTGAAAGATCAATAATATTTTACAATGATAATGAGTTGTATATCTTCAAGTCAAGTTGAAATTGGGTAGATACTATGAATAAAAACAAAATACAAGTTTTATTAGTACCTTAATAAAGTTAGAATTCTAAACCAAAATTACATAATTTACTCACTGAAAAGAAAGTTTGATTTGTTTTAGCAGGTAATTTACTAAATTGTCTTAAAGTATGAAATAGTTTTAAAAATATGCTTCATTGAAAGATTACGGATGTCTACAGCAATATTTTATCCCAAGAAAAATCAAGGAGCAAAATTACACACCAGATTTCCAAATAAATTGGATACACAATTTATTATATACAGATAGTGTAAAAGAAAGTTCTCTAAATTATACAATTGTTCTCAAGAATAGGAAGAAATAATAACTTATTGACTTTAGATAGCTGCATCTTTGTTTAAGCTTAGGATTGTCTATAAAAAGAAAACTGGGAAAGTCAGATAAATCAACTTTAACCTTTACCTTCAAATGTTCAACCAATAAACTATTTACAAACACATAAACTTGCTATTTCCATGTAAATCAATGCACTAATCACATACACAGTAAGAATAGGAGTGGAAGGAAGGAAAAAACTAGTTGGGCAAATTATGAATCTTGTCTAAAGCATTAACTTTATATGCAACAGATGTTTTTTAATCCATGTAAATACACAATGTACAAAAAGTAATGTTTTGAAATTAGAAATTAAAAAAAAACAGTTTTTATAGTATTGATACAAACATTTTGATATTATTTGCATGCTTATAAATCAATGAATAATATAGAAATCGATCTTTTGGTTCACTGTCAACAGGTTAGGATCCAACAATTCTTATGCTGTGCAGAAAAGAGAAATAAACCTGATACAGATTTATTCTAAAAAATTTCTGAAAAAACTTCAGATATTTACTGCCAGTCTAAAAAAATAAATGCAAATATCAGATATACATGTCTTTGTAAAAAGGATGTTTTTTATTAGACAATTTCCCTATATATTTATCAAAAATCAAAATAACTTTTCAGGAAACAATCTTGTATTTTCTTTATGCAGTTACAGAATATAACTCCTAATCTCCAAAGTCTGAAAACAATCTTATTGCTAATATCTAAAGGACTCTCTTCATAACTGGTATCTACAATACAAGCATATTAGATAAAGCACAATATTTGGATACTTTCTTTTTCTTCAGTCATATATAAACTGATAAATACAGAACTTAACAAAATGTTACTTAATACTGCTCATAAACCATAATTAGTAATGTTCCAAAATGAAAAGTTATAATACAAATGTTGGTCTGGTAAACTGTTTATCTCCAACAGAGAGAATTCAAGAACTATTCAAGAAAAAAAAATTAGGTTATTACTTATACTTGTGATCTGAAAAGAGATGAGAATTTGAACTTATTTGTTTTATATATTTTTGCAGACACTGGACAAAATTAAATCAATAAAACACTTATCTAGCATGCAGTAATACACTAACCTATTATTTTTTGACATCATTCAAATGATAATGATTATTTAAAAACATTTTTATGTGAAGCCCGTTTTGTTTTAAGATAGATAACATTATTCTACACATAAGGAAAATCTGTTCTTTGATTAAAAGCATTCAACACAAACAAAAACTTTTATTTCTTTTATAGACTGAATGCCACCAATGATGAGAAAACAGATTTCTATAAGGTTACTAAGTGAGATGAGAAATTATTCTATCATTGCGCTGAAGGTAATTGGGTTTATTCCAACCATCACAGAGGAGGAGTTTTATGAACTATAATTAATCTAAGATAGAAAATGCAGGCATTGGACTAAAACAACAAAGTGTTTTGTTTATTGTATCATCTTGTTTAAGCAAAATGACAAATCATTTCAACAAATTCAATATTATACAGAAGGTGTAACTTCAACCTATAAAAGCAGGGCAAATGGACTTTCAAATAGTTTAAATTATTAGTTAGGTACACTTAACTGTAGAGTAGTGTGTACAATGACAGGTGCTTTCTGGTTGAGCCTTAATTTCAGAACTAATCATCATCCAATTATTCCTCTCAACCAGAATTTGCCAAGACAAATTTCTGTGTTTATATAATTAAGAGAAAGTTTGAAAAAATATAAAGAGATATGCAATCATATATTATAAATTATAATGAAACACAATTTAGTTTGCACAAAACATTTTTTTTTCATTCTTAAAGGATAATAAAAATCATCATTTCATTACTTTTTCTTCTTTCTCTAAATTTTTGTGATGAAACATGAAAATTTTTATTATTTAGAGTATTTGGATTATTGTCTTCATTTTTATGGCTATATTCACACAATGTATCCTTTGGCCTTCTTCAGATGTTTGTCAAACACAGGACCCTGCATGGAACTTTGAACGAGACCCTTTATTTCATCCACAGGGGTAAATTGTTTTAATTCTGTTAACCATAACCAGGTACAACTGTTAAGTATATGTACTGCCTTATAAGTAGTCAGGAATAAACCTGCAACCTCCAGAGAAATTCATTAACCAAATGTCAATAGCTATTATGCCACATGTCCTGCTATACAATTCATAGTGAATTTTTGGGACACATAAACCTAATGTTTTTATAAACAATATGAATTATTACTTATTACTATTATGTACAACTTTCTACTTTAGCTTGTATTGCAACTTTTTTTTTCTTTTATCAAGCCTTTTTGACTATTGGTTCCCATATCATATTCATCTCTATACTTGGTCAACTCAACAGGCCACTATAGCCCAACATATGTGCTGCTTCTTTAAGATGTCTTATTCTCCAATGTTCTTCTTTATCTATTATTTTGACTTCTTCCCATAAGAGCAGATGGTTTCCCCTTTTCTTTCCATATATGGTCACCCAAACTTGATTTTTCAATTTCACCACATACTACTGCTTTTCAAAGTTCTTCTAGCCTTACTTTATGAGAGTACCAACTGATGAGACACTAACAGTGGCACTGGATAAGATGGCTGAAGATCCTTCAGTGAAAGAACGTACCTGTATCCCAATAGATAATCTGATAGATATTGACTTTCTGTGAGGAAACAACCTACTTTGGAATGGGGTCTGACATATACCAACAAGAATAACTGGCAGTAGGATTACCATTGTCCCCAGTATTGGCCAGCTTTGAAGCTTTGAAGAAATGCCATTAGGATCTATATCACTAAAACCATTATTGTAGCTTAGATACATAGAGGATACATTAATTCTCTGGTCTCATCATGAAGATTTTCAAACACTACTGGATCATGTGAACTCAATCTAACAATCTATACAGTTCTCTATGGATAAAAAACAAAACAACAGGTCATTCTTTCTAGATGTATTATTAACTCACACAGAGCAAGGATTTAGGTCATCTGTATATCAAAAGACAACCTTCCTCGGACAGTAACACAATACACACCATCCATGTAATGTAAAGAAAGGAATTGTTTTTTACCTAAAATATCAAGCAAAAGCCGTTAGTAGTGACACCAAATCATATCAAGAAGAAATGAATAGCTTAAAAAACAACTTCCATCACAACAACTACACAAGGAGCATAACATCGGCTCCAAGAAATCTGGGTTAAACGACAGAGAAGAATACCAGAAAACTCACCCCAGTCTGTCTGCCCATGTCAAAAGCCTAACCAAAAAATTCAAAAGGTATGTAGTCCATATGATATCAGAACAATATTCAGGAGTGGCTTGACTCTTCGAAAATACCTCAAAAAGCATTAGTACAAGGTAAAATTGAAACGTCAGGTATGGCTGACCATATATGGAAAGAAAAGGGAAACCATTTGTCTTTATGGGATAATAAATAATAGATTAGGATGAACATTGGAGAATAAGACATCTTAAAGAAGCATCACATATGTTGTGACCTGCAGAGTAGACCAAGTATAGAGATGAATATGATATGAGAACTAATAATCAAAACGTCTAGATAAAAAAATACAATATGAACTAAGGTAAAAACTTGTACATAATAGAAATAAGTAGTAATTCATAGTGTTGATAAAACCAATAGCTTTACAAATACCAAAAATTTACTCTAGACCCATAGCATAATAGATATAGACATTTGGCTGATGAACTAAGTGAAATCATATACAGGTTGCAGGTTCAATCCTGACTACAGGTAAAAATAACAAGGAATACTCACTATAACTTAACACTTGTATCTGGTTATGGTTAACATAATGGGAATAATCTACCCTTGTGGATTAAATAAAAGGTTAGGTTCAAAGCTCCATGTAGGCTTCAGAGTTCAACAAGAAATATCTAAAGAAGGCCAAAAGACATTAACCAAATGTTGGTTGTGAATATAGCAATAAAGATGAAGACAATAGTCCAAATACTGTAAATGATAAAAAAAATTCTCTATATACAAATCTAAACTCACACTAAGTAAACAAGTAATCACAGGTAGGTCAATTATTTTGGTAAAAGCTTCACAAGTTTTGAACATATTCTAAGCATTGTGTGTTCATTCTTATAACTGAACATTTCTATTCAAATAATGAATGAGAAAGTTTAGATGATGTCTGGGGTTATCAATGATTGACAAGTTTTTATTTGGGGTTATTTTTTATAAACTTCTGCTAAAATAAATTCAAAATATTTTCCAATCTCAGGTAAATTCTTTCAAATTTTCTAAACAAAAAAAGATGTTATCTCAACAAGATGATTTCATACAACTTGAAATTGATTGAAATCTTGAGTACAATGACAAGGAATTCATGGTTTTGAAACATAATCAGAATTTACAAATATCTCTGAGAAGATAAAAGAATCCTGGAAATGACCTCTATTAAATAAAAAAGAGACTACAAACAAAAATCAATGTTTACAAAAAAGAAATCAACTGCATATGGTACAGTAGTGTTTAACATGAAACTTGTTTTTGTTTTGATATTTTTACCATTTTTTTTCAAAAAACATTCTAATTGATGTTCTATTTTTAGATAAAACAAAACATTATTTGTCAATAATTCAATAAAAATTTCATTCATTTTTATTACATTGCTTTGAGGCAAATATAAAAAGTTTTTTAACTCATGATTTTTCACAATTTATACTTGCATGAATTCAAGTTAAAACAATAGATCTGAAGTTGTAAAGAATGTAGATTTTGTATTTAGGGACAATAATGAGAGTGAAATAATTTTTTAGAAAATCTATTGATTGGAACCCTTTTAAGTCATTTAAGAGTGATTGGTAACAGAATGAAGATTGATAAATGAATTCCAATTGAGCTGAATGAAAAACCAAGAGAAAAAAAAAATCTACATTCAAGTCTTCATCAATTATGTTTAACTGTATAAAATACAATTGATTCATTCATGGATTATATTACCATATGGATAAAAAAAAAATGGATTAAATAGGGCCCGTCAAGCTTTTTCTCCATACGCTTAGTGTTCATGTAGTGAAAGTAAAGTTGGTGACCTTAGTCGAGGGTAACCCAAAGGCTCCCTTTTCAATAGCTACTACACCGAGGTGTAGGGAAGAGCGCTACACCTTTCCCTGGATTGCTCCACTTTATCTTTGATCCTTACATTATAATGCTGAGTGTTAAGCAAGGCAGCGTAATAAAGTACCATTTTTAAAGTCTTTGGTATAACTCAACCTGGGATTGAACTCCAGTCTCCTGGACTATTGGCAAACACTCTACTCATTATGGAGAAAAAGCTTGATGGCAACTACACAAGAATGCTGCAAGCTATATTGAACAAGTACTGGAGGCAGTACCCCACAAAGTAGCAGCTGTATGGCGACCTACCACCCATCACGAAAACTATCAAAATTAGAAGAACAAGACATGGAGGACATTTCTGGAGAAGTAGGAACAAGCTCATAAGTGATGTACTCCTGTGGACCCCTTCACATGGACAAGCAAAGGCAGAACGACCAGCTCGAACCTACATACAGCAGTTCATTTCCAATACGGGATGTAGCCCTGAAGACCTGCTGGAAGCAATGGACAATAGGGAGGGGTGGTGAGAGAGGGTCAGGGATATCCATGCTGATGGCACAACTTGATGATGATGAAATAGGACCCAGTTTACCTAACACTAATAGAAACATTTTATTCCATAAGTACGTCACTCACTCAAAGTTGCAAAAAATAATGTTACTAAAGTTGAATTAATAGAAAATAACCACTTTATTGTATTCTTCTCATTCACTCAACTTCTTTCCTTCAAATAAGTATTTATTTTTTAAACATTTCAACCATTTCATTACAGGCAATAACTTCTCCAATCAGCATCAAATCGAAAATAAACTTTCAATTAATTTATCAATTCTTTGAAAACTTCTTTAAAAAGGCAATTGGCAATTTGCTACCAAAATAAATATACAATGGTTGAGAAGAAGTAATTTGATTGTTAAGATTTTTCTCATCAATTTTTTCAGTCTATTTTCTTGAATAAAAACTAAATGGCAGTTTTATGTTGATCAACCAAATATATTGTATAGGACACGTTTTTTCCAAATTTCCAAGCAAGGTTTTTTTTACAGAAGTCATCAGAATTTTATGGGACTTTTTTTATGTTATAAATTCTTCCCCAAGCTATAATTACACCGATTCCATTTGAGACTGATAGATCTAATCTATCTATTCTCATTTTATTTGCGGTTGTTTTGGTTAAACAATTTTCATAATAATCATTAAGTTTTGGTTTTATCAAGATAGATATATGCTCAATAAACAGATAAAAGAGAAAACTTTGACAAAAATTGATATAATCATAAAAAAACATTTCAATATCTTAAAACAGTGCAAAAATCCTGTACCTATTTCTTTAAAAACCAATGTTTAGTAACTGTTCCTTTTAATTCATTTAAGTAATCAATAGGTATAATCCATCCATTCTGATTTCACAATTTTTACTGTTTTTAGTATTTCATAGATAATTGAATGAGAAATAGAAAAATTAATTTATTAGAGTCCATAATTCAATAGGAAGTTAACTAAATGACAAAATCACATAGGAACAATTCTAACTCATAAAGCAATTATTTTATGTGCATGTACTTAGTGGTTTAATAGACACAGCAAATTGAGTTGAAATTCTGGACAAGGCTGTTTGCATTTTCACAGAGCGCTAATACCTTTGGGAAAGGTATGAATGCAATTATTCTCCCTACAGTTATAGGTAATATTAAGGCAGATGGGGCTCTTTAATTTTGCTATGGCAACCAATCTAGGAGAAAAAAAAAACTCTAAATTCAAAACAGCTAAAATCCATTTAAAAGTGTGTGTGTGTGTGTGTGTGTGTGTGTGTGTGTGTGTGTGTGTGTGTGTGTGTGTGTGTGTGTGTGTGTGTGTGTGTGTGTGTGTGTGTGTTAGATGGCTTGTAAACCCATTGGATTCCCATTGTCACAGTGATTCATATTGATGGATTTATACTTCTGTTCAGGAAGGAGTGAATGATTCTAAAACCATGTTCCAGTACAAATGCAGACCTCATAAAATCATCATTTATTATAGCAGTGTAGTCAAAAAATCACCCAAGCTAAATTTGAATTAAATGAAGAGATAGAAAAACAAACACAATCAGCTATAAATGCTCTATATATTTTGACTGGAAAAAAAAAACAACAAAACTTTAAAGACAGAGGCACGCTGATATTGATTATTTCATCTAATCAAGGGCAATTGTAAGTTCTCGAATATCCAAAGTCCTTAACTTCAAAACATCAATATAAAATCTTGTTCCAATAAATTTAACTCATATATACACAAACAGGAAATAGAAGAATTTTCATAGAAGGCTTTTACCATCAGATATCCTTTCTGCCTCAAATTCAAAAATGAGTTATGAGATTTTTTTCTTAAACGTAATACAGTTATTATTAATCAAATGCTGTAGCTACAAAGTTAGATCTAAGTACATTAGGTAAACTAATATAAAATTTTACTAAGATATTTTTTTTTTAATCTTTCTTTTATTATATAGTTTATTTAAGAAACTTTTATCAAATATATATGCTTTTGTAAAATCTTTGAATACTTGATTGTTTTTCAATTCCACATGCAATATTTGTACAACATTAAATTTATTATAAAATATTGTACAAGACTTTTATAAAAAAATACACCATAAAACTTACAAAATTAATTCAATTAAAACAAATTTATCATAAGTAAATTTCCTTTACATATAGCATGTATACTTTTCTCTAAGATGAAAATTCATTTAAACTTTTCTTGAATATTCTTTTTTTTACAAAAATTCCCAATTTTAAATTATTTTAATGGTTACAATAAATGTTGATCTTATGGTTAAAGAGAATAGTTGGAATGTTACATTAGGTTCTTTATGAGATTTTAAGGGACTAATTCAGAAAGTGCAAAATATGACAACAATTCTTCAGTGAAATTTAAATATGTCCCATATAGGCAAATTGTGATAGCATTAATATTTTTGTAATTAGTTAGGGTAAGGAGTATATCTTTACAGAAAAGTAAATATTTTTAATATCCAAATTATATTTTATAAAGATTTCATAGAATTAAGGCAGTTGATTAACTTCAAAATTATTTCCATAAATTTGTATTAAAAAATAAAATCTTAATTATTGCAATCTTATTACATAATGAATTAATATTTTACCTATTAAAGAATTGATAAATTATGAATAAGAAAAATGAAAATTCTGTATATTACTTTTCCTGGGTTAATTTTGTAGTATAAGCAGGGTTCTGTTGAGCTGTTTTGTTTTTTTTTTCTAATGGGATTTTTGTCATTGGATATTTTGTTGCATTGTGTCAAAGAGAGTTACTTGGCATAACTGATCTCATTTCCATGTAACCCAAGATAGGTAATACTAGTTGATTTACTTTCAGAGAATAATCCACTCTTCTTCACCAACTACTGTGGTATACCAGTAGTGAGACCTTTGCCAAGAAATCTAGCAATGCAATACTGCAAGATGTGGGGTCATGGCTTTCATCAACACATCAATGCAAAGTAAACACATCTAGACTCAGAATTAATTTCAATTGAACTTCTTGATTCCATTTTCTATGCCAATAACAATTACACCACATGACACATAATTGTTAAGAATTTAAGTTTGTTTTTTGTTTTGTTTTTTAACTACAAATTTGTCAAGATAATTAGAATAAGTTAATGAAATAGATCCAGAAGTTTATAAGTTACTATTATATGGAATAAAATTCAAATTTTCAGAAAATATAATCAAATCTATGATAAGTACTTCATAAAATGCAAGAAAAGAATTGAAAATAATATGCAGATTTGATTCAGTAACAATTTGGTTGGATATTTCTCAACAAAACTTAGCATTAATTTTTCAACTTGTTGCTACCATATTTCATGAAAGTAAATGATTTTCATCATCATATCAAGAAATCTTAATTTGAATTAACACTGAAAATCATATCCAATCCTAAAATAATATCAAATTATATCTACTATAGAAGACCATCAAATAATCTTTCATATCAACTATTTTTTGGCTTTTAAAGATTGAGATATTTCAAAGTGAGTTGCTATGGGTTGGTTAAGTTCCTACCAATTATTAAGTGAACCAAATATCATCTAACTCTCCCTCCCCTTCTCTCTATCAATAAATTAGCTTTAGTCACACATTCTAGATATTCTGTTTTTAGGAGAGAGAGCATTGTTTGTGTATTTCTACCCTTAGGATGATTTTACAACAGTTATAATATCTCAATAAAGGTAAATTTTGTTCCTTCCAATTTCTTCAAAACTGTATCAATATAAAGAGTAGATTTCAATGTGTATATAGTACATATTCAAAATCTTTTACAAGAGGCAGAATCATTTTATTTTCAGCAAGATGGAAAATAGAAAAGGTCAACACAAAAATAATTAATCTTTAAAAACAATAGTGAAATTTTCTCTTTGACAAGAAATTTTATCATTCCAATATTAAAATTGTATACAATATAATTTCAATATTTTCTTGTTATGATTTGATATGTAGTCAAAAAGAAAGTTCTTATGTTTTTCCAGATGTAAATCTTTAATGTCTGATTTTTTTTACTTTGTGTATAGGGGTGGGGGCACATGCATATATATTATACAGATAGGTATTATTTAAAATAACTATATAGATTCTTTTTACTCAATACATGATTTTATGGATAGAAGAATAACTTAAATTCCATTTTGATAGTTTAAAGGACTAAAAAATACAAATATCTTTTTAAAAAATCAAAATAAGAAGCAGTACAAAAAAGCCACTAACTTTTATTTTATTCAATATTTATGAAACAACAGCGTAGTGTAGTATTCACTTAAGTTTTACAGTTAGTACAAGCATCATCTGTTAGAAGGCAGTTGAAATGAGATAGTCTAGAAGTTGTGTGCACCTGAAAATTCCTCAAATAGTAATATTATTATTCTGTTTAGCAGTTAAAAGTAAAGAAACTAAGATACTTGTATCTATTATTATTTTGGTTGTGTCATTCATTCATAATATTGTTGCAAACAGTGACTTGAATGGAATTTTGTGTGTGTTTTGATTGGCACCACAAAGAAAAGTCGGAGGAGCTGCTAAATAGGTAATCTTCCTCATCTATCATCTGTTCCATCTCCCCCACTTCTTACCTACCTAAATCTCGTACTACTCCCCTTTATTTCTTTCTTTTTCTCTCTCTCTGTATGTGTGCGGAGGTGGTTTTACGTTTTCCTTCAAATGATTTAATATACTCCTTCTCTCTTACCTTTAATCTTGGAAATTGTCCAGAAATTCCTTTTTATTATTGTTATTTTTGTTCTACATGTTTCACAAACGGACTGGTGTCCGTGTCTGTCTGGGCTAGCAGGCTCTATCCATGTCATCACTGCAACGTTATTGTAGATAAGTATCAGCTGCACACATTCCTTTAAAATAAATGAATAATAAAAATATTAAGAATAATAATAAAACGGTCAGGTTACTTTTGGCAGATTTACTAAAAGAAAAATAATGCAACGTGTATTGCTTAACAACAGCTCTCTCTCTCTCTCTCTCTCACATACACACACACACACACAATTAACAATAGCAACAACGTGAACATGTTGGAGTTGGAAGGAAGAAAGATAATGTTGACTCTGCATTTTTATTCTTTTACCAGAGAATATCTGACGAGAGACATATTACCAGAGCTCCCAATGCTTGAAAATGTTAATTTCGATAAGCCAAAAAACAATTTTTAAGTAACCAGTGCCTAAATGAATGTATACTATTAAAATAACCGGGAAAAAGGGATTTCTATAGTATTGAAGCTGTGTGAAATGATAAGATTTTGAGAGGGGAATTAATTAACACGTACATATACAACTATTAGCAGTGACTAAAAGCAGTTATAGTAGTGGAAGTGTACGTAATGTGTCTGAAATAAATATATTTCGAAATTTTAAAAAGTGGTGAGGAAGAAGAAAGTGTGTCAAAAGAAAGAAATCCAATAGTCAAGTCAGGTCTTTCATTTTTACTTGCCACACGGATCACATGTGCTTCGTTGAATTTAAGTGAGACAAATATTGATGATGGGACTAGAGAGACTGCGGATACACAGAAGACAAAGATGTGGTTAAGCTTTGTTTGTTTTTGCTTTAAATTAAAAGAGTGAATAATGTCATTTGTGACGATAAAGAGGAGAATAAATATGCAGTTTAAAATAATGAGAGTAAAAAGAAACAGCTGATGATAAATAGTAAAAAAAAATGTGGGCATCATTGTCGTCATAGACATCAAATTTTTTTTTTTTTTAGCTTTCCTTCAGGCTTCCCGCAGCTTCCGTCATCGATTTGATCAAAACAAGTGTTCGATCAAAAAAATTTATCGTTAAAATTCATTTTCTCTTCGAAATTATTTTTATTTGCTTCTAGCTTCTTTTTAAAGGAAATCCTGTTCTTCTCGCACTCAACTCCAAGTATTCAAAATTTTTGCTCCTCAGAAAAAAAATAAAGATACAAGAGAAACCAAAATGAAATTGGATTCAATAGCAATAACAAGCAGTGAGGACGTTCGTAAAGGATTAACGAAGGGAAAATGAAAGAAGAATATAAAAACGAATCATCTTATTGAATGAAACAGACATTAGATCATCTTGATTATAAAATTTATTTTCATAAAAGTAAAATATTTTCCGTGAGATATTACGAAACTTAAGGAGAAATAATGAGATACCGTTACCCTTTTCACCAACCTCTTGCAGTTAAAAACAACACCACTCTGTAGTTCAAATAATTGATCAAGGAAATTTAAAAGACCCTATGAAATCTTATATTTGTGAATTAAATATATCTATGCACCAAATAGCGCATTAATTTTTCTGGGATAAAATAGCTAAGTGTAATTTCTAATAATACCAAGACTAACAGATCGAAATATTAGTAAATATTTTAGTGAAAGCTACAAATCCACTAACTAGAGATTTATTCGGAAATAGAGAAATAAATCTTAAGTTAAAGGATTTATACTGGCTTGAAAAAGTTCCCCAACCAGACAAGTATCACTGATTGAGAAGTAAACAAACTTAAACAAAGCTTGAAACCCAATGACGAGACAGAAGAAAAAGGAGGAAAATAAAACCGGTTTGGGGTTTTTAAAAAGAACGCATGATTGGATTTTTTTAAATAAAAATAATCAAAAGTTTTAAGGCAAATAAAGTGTCATTTGCTTTGTGCTGGTGCTTTCAATAGTAAAACCCTTTAAACAAACAGAATAATTACAAGCACAACAAGCAGAGTAATAAACAAATTTACCTTAGATACTAACTAATAGTAATTTTTAAGTAGTTATCTTGTAAAATGTACGGTAGGGTCTATTGGATTTCAAAGTAGTTTTGTTGGGTTTTTTTAATAAAAAGAAAAAATGGTCAAGTTGCAAATCAACTACGTTAGAAACTCATAGCGACTAGTTTTAAGATTTCTTCAAAATATAAAGATTTACGTACGAAAAAGCAACGAAATGTGTTTCTTTAAGATGCAAAGATTAGCAATGTAGTATTAAGTATAAGGAAGACGAAGCATTATTTGTCACGTGAAAACTGCTTTCGCTTGTTTATTCTTGTTTCTCTCACTACAGTCAATTTGTTGGTTCCATAATTTTTTCCTTCTTCCTTGGATTTAAATAATACAACATATTATAGCAAAAAAGGGTTGCTTAAAATGTATAATAAACATACGTTATACAATTTATGGAAATATTATGATCACTGAACGAGGATATCCTGATTGTTATTTAAATGTTGTTAGTGTTGCTAGGTAGAGCAATCGTTTGAGATTTTATAGAGAAATGAGCCATAACGGGTAACTTAAAAATATACTTTTCAAATTTTACCCTTTTTTTATCATGAATACTTCAATTGAGCTAAGGACTTCAAGCGTGATCTCTTACAACAATTAAATTACTTTACAACAAAAAATAAAAATTTAACGATCATTTATTCATTAAAAGATGAATGAGTGAGTAGTACCTTAGCAGCTCCTTAAAAAAAGTGCAATGAGTCATCCACAAAACACGGCAAAAATGAATAATGCCCAAAAAATTATTCACAAATAGAGGGTGGGGAAAAAGTAATTAAGTTTTAACTAATTAAACCACATGGCGCATCAAGAGTTGAAACTCGTTTATAGAAAAATAATTGAGGTGCTGCATGTTACACAAAAGAATAGATAATCTTAAACTACGCTTAACCACTTTCTTTCGTCATTTGTGTTTTTCTTTGAAAAGATAACATTAAAAAACATTGGACGAATTTTTATAAGAGAAAATATGACCTAATGTGACGTGAGTTTGAGGTTCAAAAAAGCCCATATTATACCCATCAGTTATTTTGTCAAGAAAACGTGAACTGCCTTAATTTTCAAAGACATTTCTCTCCCTTAAATTTGCTATCAGCATTTAAAAAATGTCTTTTCTACGATTTAGGAAAAATATACTTCAAAGTATTTTTTTAAATTCATTTTGATTATTTGTTTTCACTGCGTATCTCTGAATTAGGAAAATTGAGAAACATAAAGGATTTCTTCTTAGCATGAAATGAGGGCTTGCTCAAAATGAGTTATGTCCCCATATATTCATTCAAACAATTAACATATCTACAAATTTGTAATGAAAAAAGGAAATAACATAACACCAAAATAAAAACAAGATTTAAAAAGAAAACAAGATTAGGGAGGCTTTTATTTCGGGATATAGATAATTCTTTTAGAGTTCAATTTAAATAAAAATCACAAATTAAATAAATAGAATAGAAAAATAGCAAGCAAGAGACATCAAAATTGCAGCATGGCCCATCATACTCCACATTTTTCTTGTCAAAAACATTTCTACTACTAAATTGAGCGGGGAAATTCATTTTTTATAACACTTTTCTAATAATAATTGTAAAAGAAAAATCTGAGGGTATCAGAGAAATGTTTGATTTAAAAATCATTTCCTTCTTTATTCAAGAAGAAAAAAGTTATTGTTCATTCATTCGTTTTGTTTTTAATCACTCTTTCCTTAAAAGCTGGCTCAGCGGTAGAGCGAAAGACTGATATCTAAAATTTTGTTCATCGCAAAGCTCGTAACCATACAATTAGAGAGAGAGAGAGAGAGAGAGAGAGAGAGAGAGAGAGAAGGAACTTGGCTTCTAATCAAGAATCTTGTTTTTATCAAACGTTTAAACGAAGTAAAAAGATGACAAAATTCGTCAATTTCTTTGATTTTTACTACATCACAGGAAAAACAAAACAAAACAAAAAAACAATAATTCACAAAAAAGCTTAAAGTATTAGCTTTCCTTTTTTTCCTACACAATACTGAATTTTTATAGTTTTTCATTTAATTTTAATTAATCTTATGGTTTGAATGAAGTTAAACAAAGGGTCTAGAGGGTTATAGATTTAAAAATTAAAAATAATTATGTTGGTAGAAACTGCGAGTGAGAGATAGTTTAAGGATTTGAGGAGATTAAATTAAAATTGATTTTATTTTTTACTATAATTTGAATTTTTTTCTTCTTCTTCTTCTTCTTCTTCAAATGGTACTAACTAAATATTTCCATTGATTTCTTAATTTAAATCAAGAAAGTTGCATAATTTTAACACGAAAGAGATAAATCAGCAAAGAAAAATTTAAGTCTCGGATTAAAAGAAAAATAAATGGATCTGGGAAGAAATTTTTTCCTGGGAAAAATAATGTATGGATCTATGAATAAAGAGAAAACTTAAAATCTAAATGGGAAATTTTTTGCCAACAAAATTTATAAATGGATCCATCGCAAAACAACAGAAGAAACATTATTGAAAAAGAAGCAATGTCATAAACTTATTCTTGTCTTCTTACAGGGTTTCATCAAGCGAATGTGCATTATTAGAAACTTTTGACAACATTAATTTAATTTCCTTTCAAAATATCTAAAATAAACCCTAAAAATTAATCTAAGACTACATTTTCATTTTTCAATACATGAAAAATTCAGTTGCGTTATTCGATTATACCAGTTGTCAGGAAACGTGTATAAACATGTGACTAATTTATCGTAAGTCGTACTGCATGTTTTAAAAAGTGAGTTTTAAGCCGATTCCTTTTTTTCTGTTATATAGTCCTAGTTTACTCATGCGACACAAATAACCTCCTTGGAATTAAAATTATTGAATTTTTACAGAACCTTTAAAAACACTGGTCCAGGGGATGTTATTATTTTCAACATTTATTCATAAAAAATAAGCGCAACCCACAGCTGATGTACATTTACAAAAAAGAAAAAAATGGCAGTTTTTGAACGAATATAGACTTCTCTTGTTACTGAAAAAATAGAAATGTCCATTCTATGTGACAGGTGTATAAAAGATATGAAACACTTAAGAGTCTGAGGAAAAAATTAAATTTCTACATTATCTTTATAAAACCGCCATTTTTGCGAAGGATGTCGGCCCGAGATGAGGATTATTTGGGGTTTTAATAACTTAAATAAAATATGTTTAAAACAGAAATATAAAAGAATTTGCTTAGAAGTATTACTAAAAGCTGATTGAGTCTGATGCGTGATTAAATTGGGATTTTTTTTAATCAAAAAGATTTTTTATCTTATTTTGTTTTTAAAATTTTTCATGTTATTCAAAAGAAATATACTACAAAAAACTTTGATAATAAAATATTACAGAAAGAAAATACGAAGCAAATTTTGTATACAGCTAAGAAGAAAAAAAAGTAATAAACAAGAATTAAAAGGAAACTAGCAATCGAATCTCAGAAGTCGGTGAGAAAAAGAAGAAAACGATTTAGCGAGAGCAAAAAGCATTTTTAAAAAGTCTCCCTCATTTTTTTTTAAGATCGGAAAGAAATATTTTTTTCAAAAAATAAACAAATCTTAACATTAACAATGATTAATTTATTTTAATTTTACTGTTTTTGACATCGACTTTTTTCTACTTAAACATTTTTATTGTTTTTAAAGAAATATCATAAAATTATTCATATATTTAAAAACAAATACCTTAATACCGGCTTTTTTCTATAAATAAATAAACATTAACCCTTAATTTAAAAAAAACAAAATCAAACAAAGATCGAAGATGACAATGTTGCATCTTTTAAAAAAATCAAGTGACGGACACAACTTTGGGAAAAGTTTCTCGCTCGGAAACACATTTAAAAGAAGGAAAAATAAACAATCCAACCAAACTAACCGTTTATGCTTATTTTATCGAACAGTTATCATGGTCCTCCTCATTATTATTATCATTATCATTATCTTGTTCTTTCTAAAAGTCGTCTGCTGGTATTCCTTCCAAAAAGAAGCTGTTTACTCTGCCATCCGCCATAGTGTTTCTAAGTGTTTGTCCTTACCGGAGGGAGCAATCTGGAACAGCGCATGCACACGCGCACCCATTGACCTATCTCACTCCTACCGGTAACAACTTATCACCAACAATTCAGCAGAAAATACGCTTTTATCATTTGCTTCACCTTTCACTCTTCTTTCTCACAGTTTGGTATTAGGTACATCTCCATCTGGATTCTTTACCACCTTTTTCATCATCATCATCATTATGACAACATATATATATATATATATATATATATATATATATATATATTACTTAGAATGGTGTAATTGCCATTCGTTTAAAAATAAAGCGATAGTAAAAACATTAAAAAATAAAAGCATGTATATTATTATTTTTATGTTCAGCTTAGCAAATGACAACTTGTTCACTCAGTTATTTGCAACAGAGTAGTGAGTTCAATTTTAACCATGTAGCCATATACTTGTGGCTTCATGACAAAACTAAATTATGCTTAGTCAATACTCCCCTTTTCCTTTTTCTGCTTGTTCACATACACACACACATACGTATATATATATATATATATATATATATATATATATATTAAAATGGTGTAAATGTTCAAAAACTAAACTGACGCTTTAATTTTTTATAACATGACAGTAAACAGTAGAAAAAATAGTCTAGGGCAAATATGATAATATTAATAATTGAAAATATCAATAGTTGAAAATATTACTTAACCTACGACTCCGATTTTCCCGATTTGGCTTATCAGTTAAATTCAGTTTTGTAATACAAATAAAGGTACCCTTTTTACTCTCTCTCTCTCTCTCTCTCTCTCTCTCTCTCTCTCTCTCAATATATATATATATATATATATATATATATATATATATCTCAAAGAAAGAAAACTCAACGAATAGATACTATGCCATTATAGGTTTATTTCAACAAGTCGCAAAAAGTGGCTCGTCTCCTCAGATGACTTAAATAGAATGTGAAGGAATATACACAAACATAGATTATCGAGGGGGGAATTTTAGATAATTTTTTAAATGAATAATTAGAATAAGATAATAATAATTATTAAAAGAATACATTATATGTGTATGTGTGTGTGTATGTGTGTGTGTGTGTGTTGACTACAAATTAGTCTTCTTTCATTGATAATCACTATGCCTAACATTTTTTGAGAGTGTTTTTATTATTGTATGCGTCCTCGAAGCCGTTTTGAAGGATTATGATCTTGCAGCACATTTTTGTTTATCTCTCCTACTATATGAAATCTACGATTCTTCTGAATAAATTCAACTTTGGAACGAAATTTTGAAAAATTCTACCAGCAAATGGGGATAGAATATCCGAAGACATACCAACAACCGGACGACAAAGAAACCAAACAATTTTAAAGCAAAGTATAGGAACCAAGGAGACATAAGAGAAAAGCCGAATGGATAAGGAACATAGGAATAGAGTGATAAGACCTCGAAGAAGGACTGAAGACGAAAATACACCTTGAGTCACTCAGAGTAACACTCAAAAAAGTAACACGGAAAACGCTGGACCATAATGGCATACACGTATATTGCTTTAAAAAAATTCACTTCCATCCATGAAAGACTGGCAATTGAAATGGATTGATGCTTACAAGAAACAGATATACCCGAATGAATGACAAAAGGAAAAACCATGCTGAGCCAAAAAGACCCCCCCAAAGAACCGCCGCTAACAACTACAGACCATTAACGTGCTTACCGAAGACGAGGAAAATACTAACGGCACAAATTAGGGAGGAGATTTACTACTCGTTAATAAGCCATGGATTGTTCTTCGAGGAACAGAAAGGATGCCGCAAGGGAACCAGAGGAACTGGAGAGCTACAATATATTGATCAACACATCCTCAAGGACAGCAAAACGAGACGGAAAAATGTAACTGTGGCGTGAATTTACTACAAAAAGACATTCAATAAAATTGGATAATATACTGTCAAAGTTATAAAGTTTATCGAAAATACCATGGGAATCTAGAGAGTCAAAATGTCAGCAGAAGGAAAAAGTTTAACTGAGGTGAAAATCCAGAGAAAGAGAGAGAGAGAGAGAGAGAGAGAGAGAGAGAGATTCTAGGGAGATGCGCTATCACCAGTACTATTTGTAATAGCGATGACGCCACTCAATCACATACTATGGAAATACACAGGCGAATACAATCTTACTAAATCGCAAGAAAAATCAATCACCTAATGTACATGTATGACATCAAACTGTTTGCCAAAAATGAAAAAGAATTGGAAACCTTAATACCGGCAGTAAGGTTATACAGTCGAGATATAGGAATGGAATCTGGCATAGAAAACTGTGCCATGCTCATAAGAAAAAGCAGAAAACGACAAATGACGGAATGAATAAAACTACCAAATCAAGAAAAATCAGAACGCTTGGAGAAAAGGAAACTTACATATACTTGAGAATGTTGGAAGCGGACACCATTAAACATGCGGAGATGACAGAAGAAACAAAAAAAGAATACCTCAGGTGAACGAGAAACCTCCTCGGAATATAACAGAAAACTCATTAAAGGGATAAATACCTGGGCTGCACTCCCCGCCTCGTAAGATACTCAGGTTCGTTCTTAATGTGAACGAGAGAAGAACTTAAACAAATAGACCAGAGAACAAGGAAACTAATAACGATGCATAAGGCCTTACATCTCAGAGATGACGTAGACAGACGGTATGTGTGAAGAGAAGGAGGAAGATGACTTACCAGCATTCAAGATAGCGTCGATGTATCGATACGACTAGAAGATTACATTGTGGGGGTACTGTGTTTGGTGAATATTTTTGGTCTCAGATTTTGTGGTGATATGTTTTGTTTGGTAATTTGTTCCCCCACAATTTATGTTGGTTTATATTTGAAAAGGCAAATGAAATACACGCTCTGAAAGACGCGGACAAAATAACATTTAAAACAAAGCAGTACAAACAAAATAAAATTTATATATCAAGAAATACATGAAAAAAGAAACATTACAAATATTCTAATAAAGTTTGTTGAACATTCATCTGCGTGTGTGCGTGTGTATATGTAACTAACACGAGTCTGTTGAATATTCCTGTACGTGTGTGCGTGTGTGTATGTAACTAACACGAGTCTGTTGAGGAAAAAGACTAAATATTGAAAGTGTCCTGTCGACAATAAAATATATGTGGAATAAGTAATTCATGTAAGGTATCGATATATAAAAATATAACAATGAATTCTAGGAGGAACGTGTCTTCTCCCGTGTTGGTTGTTTGTCTCTTTCGGGGTTTGACGAAATTTCTGAGGTTGTGTTCGAGGCTGGGAAAAGCCTAACCGAAAAGGTAGAACAAGAAAGAACAAGGTTGCAGAATGTATACATTTTCGTGGGGTTTACTGCTGGAAGTCAAAATGTAAGAGAGAGTGTGTATTGTCTCTGGAAGTGAAAATGTGAAAGAGAGTGTGTTGTCTCTATAAGTCGCAATGGAGAGAGAGAGAGAGAGAGAGAGTGAGTGAGTTCTTGGAAGACGTGAGTATATATAGGCAATATTTGTCATGCAGTCGGCTCCAAATGCGTGGGTCAAAATCAAAGTTGCGGACGTAGTTGTGAGCACTAACCATGTGACTTTCTTGACCAATAGGTTCCCGAGACTGGTTAGTTTACCGACGTCCGCCATCTTTGTTTCGGGAACAAGTGGCATCACGGCCATTTTAGAATATAGGAGTGGAAATCCTTTAACATAAAAAAGCACGGAGGAAGACTGATTACTGCTACCAGAAACAATACAGACATCACAGGCATCAAAAGAATACAAAAATGGGAGGAAAAAAATTGTGTGGACATTTCAAGCGACCAATAAGTGAAATTTCGCACGTGAAAACTTGGATATAGCTAAGAAAGGGAAACCATAACAGAGATAAGTGAATCTTTTCTGATAGCAACAGAAAATAAGCCATAAGGACTATGTCAAAACAAGATTAGATAAGACACAAAAAATAGCGGATGTAGGTTAAGTGGTGAGAGAGACGAAACAATCGGTCACATAATGAGCGAATGTAGTAAATCAGCATAAAAAGCGTATAAGACGAGATACTACTGAATGGGGAATGTGATCTACAGGGAATATCCACAACCCAGAATCCGTCCTAGAAAATAAGACGCACAAAATTCTATGGGATTTTGAGATAAAAACAAATCATCTAATCTTGGCCAGACGATAGAGACCTTGCTAGAGAACTGAAAAAACTTTGGAATATAAAAGTAACAGTGATACCAATTACAATTTATGTGCTTGGAACAATTCCCAAAAGACTCGTACAAGAAATAGAGGACTTGGAAATAAGAGGACGAATGGAGACCATCCAAACTACAGCATTGTTGAGATCGGCCGGAATACTAAGAAGAGTCCTGGAGACTTGAGAAAACTTGCTGTCACTCAGACTCTAGAAGATAACCATCAGCTAACGTTGGTGTGAAAAACTCTCTAATGAGGAAAACAATAATAATGATAATAGTTTGCAGAAGTTAAATCCGAACAGGAGGCAACTATTATGCAGGTTTTTTTAAAATTTATCAATTGATGTCGTGCAAATTTTTTGGCAACACGACACGTCGCCAATCTTTGAAATTGTGTGGTCCAAACCTCTGTGGATTCCCTTTCATGGACACCGTTGATGTTAAATATCGATGTCTACAGATCATATCACGCACTTTCTCCACTTTAATGTTGTCTCTTGACATAGAAAGTCGTACTGATTGTGGATCGTCTTTCGTGAATATTTTTTTCTGATTTGAAACACTGATACCACTTAAGACATTTCGTACGTATTACAAAAGTCTCCGTAAATGTGTTTCCTAGTAAATTTTTTCTTTTCTTTTTTTTTTTTTTTTTTTTTTGAGAAAATGAAATGCCTCAATTTTTGCAAGAAAATCATTAATTATAATTTCAGTGTTTACTTTAATTTCCCCAAGCTAAGAAATATATTTCACTTAAGGCACAAAATTAACAGTAAACATGAAATTATTTAGACAATAACATACCACTCGTCAATGAACGAAAATTTTCTTTTGATATTTTGTAGTTTTCTTTTCAGGATCGAATGACTCGAACTTGCATGACTTTGAAAACATTTACATTGTTTATTTTAATAATAATAATAATTATTATTATTATAATTATTATTATTATTATTATTATTATCATAAGAAAAACCAAGGAAGACTGGAAAGTGGAATTAACAGTTGGAGGAAAAAGTTTCGCTAAGGTAAAAATCCAGAAACGAATCATCCAGCGAGATGCGATATCACTATTAGTATTTGTTATCGCGATGATGACACTCAATCACATACTTTGGAAATGCACTGGCGGATACAAATTTACTAAATCACAAGAAAAGATCAATCACCTAATGTACATGTATGACATCAAACCATTTGCCAAAAATGAAAAAGAACTGGAAACCTTAATAGAGGCAGTGAGAATATACAATCAGGATATAGAGATGGAATTTAGCATAGAAAAATGTGACATTCTAAGAATGAGAAGCAGGAAACAATACATGACGGAAGAAATGGAACTACCAAATCAACAAAAAATCAGAACGCTCGAAGAAAAGGAAACTTACAAATACTTTGGAATATTGGAAGCGGACACCATTAAACAAGTGGAGATGAAAGAAAAAATTATAAAAGGTATCTCAGGAGAAGGAGAAAACTACTCGGAATCTAACTATACTGCAGGAATCTTGTCAGAGGGATAAACACCTAGGCTGCCCCCCTTGTAAAATGCCCATGACCCTTCTTTAAGTGGAAGAGAGAAGAACTTAAACAAATGTACAAGAGAACAAAGAAAATAATGACGATGCATAAGGCATTACATCCCAGAGATGACATAGACCGACCGTATGTGTCAAGAAAAGGAGGAAAAGGACTTACCAGCATTCAAGTTAGCGTCGATGCATCAATACAACGACTCGAAAACTACATTAAAAAAAGTGCGGAGGAAGACTGGTTACAGCGACCAGGAACAATATAGACAATACAGACATCAAAAGAAAACAAAAATGGGAAGAAAAACAATTGTATGGACATTTCAAGCGACAAACAAGCAAAAACTTGAACATGGCTAAGAATAGGAAACCTTAACAGAGATAAGTGAATCTCTTCTGATAGCAGCACAAAACAACGCCATAAGAACCAACTATATCAAAACAAGAATAGGTAAAAAGCAACAAAATAGCAAATGTACATTATGTGGTGATAGCGATGAAATGATCAATTACATAAGCGAATGCAGTAAATTAGCACAAAAATAGTATAAGACTAGACACGATTGGGTGGGGAAGGTGATCCACTAGGAATTGTTTGAGAAATTTAAATTTGACCACACGAATAAATGGCTTATGCATAACCCAGAATCTATCCTTGTGAATGAGATGCACAAAACTCTTTGGCATTTTGAGATATAAACGGATCGCCTAATCTTGGCCAGACGACCAGACCTAGTGATTGTCAACAATAACAAAAAAAAAGAACTCTCTGAAAAGTGGACATGCTGTCCTGGCAGACCACAAAGCAAAATTGAAAGAAAGCGGAAAGAGAGATAAGTGTTTGGACCTTGCTAGGAAACTGAAAAAACTATTGAACGCGAAAGTCCAGATGATACCAATTGTAATCGGTGCGCTCGGTAGAGTCACCAAAGGATTGGTAAAGGGATTAGCAAAATTGGAAATAAGAACACGAGTCGAGAGCATCCAAACTACAGCATAATTAAAATCGGCCAGAATACTAAGAAGAGTCCGGGAGACGTGAGGAGACTTGTTGTCACTCAAACTCCAGTGGATGACCATCAGCTAACGCCGATGCGAAAAACTCTGAAATGAGTAAAATAATAATAATGATAATAATAATAATAATCTCTTCTAAAAGCAGTACAAAACAATGCCATAAGGACGAACTATGTTAAAGTGAAAATAGATAAGACGCCACAGAATAGCAAGTGTAGGTTATGTGGTGGCAAAAACAAAATAATTATTCTCATAATAAGCAAATGCAGCAAACGGGCGCAAAAAGAGTACAAGATTAGATACGACTGGGTGGGAAAGGTGTTCCACTGGGAACTATGCAAGAAACTAAAATTTGACCATACTACCAAACCAGAATACGTCATAGAGAATGAGACGCACTAAATTCTCTGGGATTTTGAGATACAAATCAATCTGCTAATCTCGGTCAGAAGAACGGACCTCGTCATAATTGACAAGAAAGAGAACCTGCTGAAAATCAAGGAGGGCGAAAAGAGTGACAAATACTAAGACTTTACTAAAGATCTAAAAAAAAGCTTTGGAACATGAAGGTGACGGCGTAACCAACTTGCTTGGAACGATCCCCAAAGGCTTGGTAAGGGACTGGAAGATTTGCAAATCGAAGGACACGTCGAGATGACCCAAAATATAGCATTGTTAAGATGGCTAGAATACTAAGAAGAGTCTTGGAGATTTGAGGAGACATGCTGTCACTCAAACTCCAGAGAAAGACCATCAGCTCATGCTGGTGTGAAAAACTTGCAAAAAATTGTAGGAACATAAAATTGACAACGATACTAATCATAGTGCCTTCAGAACAATCACAAAATACCTGGAAAAGTGTATGGGGGACTAGAAATCCAAGAAAAACTTCCAACAATAAAGCGCACAGCATTGCTGAGATCGGCCGAGATCTCCAGGACTCCTCTCAGTATTATAGCCGATCTCAACAATGCAATGGTTTGTATGGTCTTAATCCTTCTCAGGATCTCCACCTCCAGATTCTTCAGGATTATTCCATAATCCCCGATTATGATGGTTATCACTGTCATTATAATTATTTCATGCCTTACGAGTTTGTTACACCAACTGGTGGTCTTTCTTTATAGTTTGAGTGACACCCTTCCTCGAACCTCCAATTCCTCCAATCATTTTTTGAGTCTTTCGAGACCGTTCCAAGTGTACAAACTACAATTGGCATCATCACCACCTTCATATTCCACAGCTTTTTCTGCTAAGATTCAAGTATTTGTCCATCTTTTCGATTTCTCTTATTTTTCACCCTCTGGTCAGCCAGAACAACAAATTGCACAAAATTTCTTTTTTTTTTTTTTTCTTGATTATCAAGATTAGGTCCGGTTTTCTTGGTGGGATTAGATGATCCGTTTGTATCTCAAAATCCCAGAGAATTTTATGCATCTTATTTTCTTGGACGGATTCCGGTTAGTGCATTTATCATATGGTAGTATAGTTAAATTTTAATCTCTTAAAAGTTCCCAGTCAATCACAATTCCCATCCAGTCATGCCTGGTCTCATACTCCTTTGGTGTTTATTTAATACATTCGCTTATCATGTGATTGATCCTTTCATATTTTTCTCCACATAACCTACGCTTACTATTCTGCTGCTTATTATCAATCTTTGCTTTGATATAAGGGGTCCTTATGGCATTATTTTGTACTGCTATCAAAAGAGATTCCCTTTCTCACTTGAAGTTTCCTTTTCTTGTGTGCAATATCCACAGTTTGTCGGTTAAAGTGTTCATATAATTGTTTTTCTTTTCATACATGTTTTCTAGTGGCTACTGACAAGTGTATGATTGCAAGAGACAAAGGACGAGAGGATTGGATTTCATTTCGTTTATTTTAAATAAATAGAAGTTAGTAGATTAGAAAACATACAGGCTCTATTTTCCCATCAGATAAAGGTCAAGAGGTGAACGATGTAGGTCTGTTCTTGGCCGGCTGGCTTGGCTGTGTGTGACATAGTGATGTGGTGGGGGTTTATTGGCTGTCAGCAGTATTTGATTTTGTGGTGGAAATGCCAGAGACTTGGTTGTGTGTGGTGTGGTGATGCGGTGTGGGCTGGAAGGGTATCAACGGTCTTTGATCTTGCCTGAAACGTGACGCGTGACGATTCTCTCTGGTACCAGTCCCGATGTTGACTACTTGTTCGTGAACTTTGTTAACCGTTTTGTAGCCATGTTTGGGATCGAATCAACTCCGAAAAACTTTTGGGGGAAAGTTTATGATTAGTTGAAAAAGGAGTTTTTTTTAATTGCGAGTTTATTTTTACATTTCAACCGAATGGATGCGTGGAGCCTATCTACTTTCAATTTTCCCAGGTATTTGTAATTTTCATTTTCCATAAGCATTCTGATGTTTTCCTGATTTGGCATTTCTATTCCTTCCGTTGTTTCTCTTTCCTACTTTTCATTATAAGCATTGCTCTCTTTTCAACGCAAAATTGAATTTCCATATTCTGGTTGTTTATTCTTATTGTATAAATCAGTCTCCGGTTCTTTGTTTTAATTTTTCGCATATACCTAGTTCACCTATAATATTAGCTAAATACACAAATAAAAAAAAGTGAGAGTAAAGCTTACGAATCTGAATGAACTTACGATTCTTGAGTCAAACGTAGCTTTCTTTTCAGCTGATGTGTAGTCAGTCTATTTGGATTAGAACAATATCCAGTTGTCCGGTTCACAAATACAACACAAATTTATAAAAACAACGCGAAGAAATGATTTCTTTCTTTTTTTTTTTTTTTTTTTTTTTGGTGAATTCTGATTGAGGTGGTTCCAAAAGAAAATAAACAGACAGAAAGATGGTTAGACTTACTTTCGCTACGACTTTGAATATTGTTTTTGAATGTGTGAAATCGCAGTCGACAGGAGTGTTGTCATGGTAACGAGATGGAAATTTGGTCGGTATTAGCATGTCGATGCAGCTGCCAGTGTGTGTGTCGCGGTTACGAGAGAGGACTTTGTCAAGCATATTCGGTCGCTGGCTATGTGTGTCAGTAAATAGGTCTCTTGATCATGTGACCGGCTCCGAACGAAAGTTTTTAGTTCTACGCATGAAAATCATCTCTGAGGCAAATTCATTTGAAGTTCAACTGCGCGGATATAAGCAAAAGCACAACATGCAACTATCCAGTCCAATCAGATTCCAGAAACCACTGATTTAATTCTGGATCCTAATTTTTTACTGATTTGTACAAAAGTTTTTTCGTCAAAGTGATTCTGATCCACTTTATGTTTGGGCGTTTCTTACTTATTTCTGCTTCACCAATTGGTTGTAAAATATTGGATTTTAGACCCTATGCTGAACATTTTATATCTGTCACTAATTTATGTATTGTTTAAGACCAGGTTTTTTTTACTATACTGTATACTCCAACAACATCAAGTTACATGATTTTTGGTGGAGAAATTAAGTTTTAGTTTTTTCAGGTTACGGGAACTTTTTCCCAAAATTTAACTACTGAGAAGATTTCAAAATTCCCAATGAATTAAACCACTTTGCAAAAATTCACACAACCAATTCCTCGATAATATTAGTAACAAATACAAATGAAAAAAGGTGAGAGTAAAACTGACGAATCTTAATAAAGAGTTGATTCTAAAGTCAAATGATTCTTAAGTCAAATGTAACTTTCTTCTCAGTTAAACAGTTTACGTCTTTCCGTCACAAGTAATATTTTTTTGGCCGGGATTTTTAATTAAATTCTCATTGAGTTGCAGGGTTGGTAGTGGTAGGGCAATTAAATTCCCATAGACTCCAGCAACATTAAGTTACAGGGTTGGTGGTGGTAGGGCAATTAAATATTAGTCTTTTTAGCGAGTGGCTAATTTTAAGGATTTATACAAATTTACCCATTAAGAAACCTTCAAAGTTCCAGCATTGTTTCAGTTTTTGAACAAATAGGTTGTCGAACATAATCTTGGAACGAATTATGTTCGGCAACCAAGGTTCCACTGTATATATATTTACATAAATACATATTTTCATAAAAGAGTATATATATATATATATATATATTGTGTGTGGTAGCTGGAAGAATGTTATTCGAGGACGTTTTTTATGAAGTGACACCGCCGGCTTATGAATATGCAGATTTAGACGAACGCAGACACACGTGCTATGCAAATAGGACCATACAGCACACGTATAGAAGATATGTAAGCGGCGTCCAATAGCAGTACAGCAAAGTAGACGTCCAGAGTCGCGATACACTTCCGCCGGCTGCAGTATGACTACGCAGATTTTGTTGGGTGTGTAGTGTCTCTGGTGACGGGAGTCAACCGAGACTGAATGACACGATTGCCGGGGGAACAAAGCATTCACGTCACGCGGCCAAGACAGGCATACGCCTCGAGCCTCAGAGAGCCGTCTCATAGGCTCTAAACCTCCTCGGTTTATCGCCTAGCGCCTAAGATGCTTCTCTTTAGGAGAATGCCGACGGGGCATTTTTGGGAGTGCTGGGCGTGTCTAGGCTACGGTCCTGCGCGCGGAACCATCTTAAAAGAGCCCTGTGCCGTATTCGCACGTTAGGTTGGGCACTCGATAAATACCGAGTAGTCGTCCAGTCGTCCAGTTCACAAGAGGATACCACGCCCTACGTACCACCAACGCTCCAGTCCGACTACAACCAAGACTGCAGACTTCAGCCGACCCAACATGGCATCGCCAATAGGATTCGAAACAATGGAAGATCTCAACCTCCTGCTAACAATTATGGAAGCTCCGCCGAACTTATAATTGATATAGCAACTAATAGAACTACAAAGGGAGAACATCGAACTAAGGAAAAAAAGGAATCGACGACCGGTAGAGCAGAACAACTATGGAAAGAAGCCTGAAAGGCCCACAATAGTACTTAATTCCTCCGGTGGTGATTGGGCTCTATTCTTGGACACATGGGGCCGATACAAGGAGATGAGTCTGCAAACGAATCCGACCGTAATCCGGAACGAACTTAGAACAGCATGCGCCAGAGAAATACATAGACAATTTTTCGACTTACTAGGAGCCGAGACGCTGAACTGTACAACAAAAGAGCAATTCTAACGGCACATAAAGCTTGTCGCGGTCAGGGGACTCCACAAGGAAGTCCATCGTCAGAACTTTCACACGATGTGACCGAAGGAGGGGGATCGATAAGGCATTTCTTGGCTAGGCTACGGAATCTAGCAAAATTCTGCATATCCATCGTCATCTGTTCAAATGAAACAGACTGTGATCAGCGTATAGACTACTCCAGCGACATGGTGGCTGGACAAACAGTGGCAAGACTTGCCAACATCGAACACCAAAGCAAAATATTTGTAGAAGTTGCAACCACACAACGCTGCAATAAAAGTTCGACAAGCTTGTCAGCAAGGAAATGACTGACCAGTCAACTCACCATTTCCGTAATACCATGCACCACATCAAAAAGGTCAACATGCAGAGGTCGGACCGTAAGAAGCAGTCCCGGAAAGTTAAGACCTAACCAAACCCACAATACGCCAAATTCTGCAGAGGTTGTGGGAAGTATTCAGATCCCAACAAATTGAGGAACCGTAAGGACTGTTCGGTGGCCAATATGGCATGTTTTAACTAGAAAAATCGGGCACATCGAAAGAGTATGTAAAAAGAAGGGAGAGATCTTACAACAGGTCAGCAGCAAGCAGGATGAGGGAGGAGTCCAGTCTCCTAACAACCAAAGGTACACAGAGGGTCCCAGTATAAGGACTACTCGATCAGGAAAAATGAACCGGATGGGTAAAGCCAATATCCGGGCCACCTTTGGCCTACCAATGACTCCTACATCTGGAAGCGAACACCTGAGTTCGAATGGCAGCACTCTGATATCACTTAACCAAATGACCGACTATGAATGGCTTGAGAGGGAGGAGACCCACCTGCAAGAACTTGAGATGGCTCGCTCACGAACGGCGCAGATGGAGAAGACAAAGCATTAGGGGTTAGACTGCACAGCCAACTGGCGGGAAAAATGAAGCCAAGTACGCAACGAGCGTAATAAAATGAATGCGGTCGTCAAGGAAGCTACAAAGCACGAACGTTAAAAGCAGGAGTTGCTCAACGAGATGGAAACACTAAAGCAGAAGATAGGCAAACTCGATGACCAGTTGGGGCTCTTGAAAAAAAAACAAAAAAAAACCTTGACACTGATATCAGTCCCTAGGCTGAATCAGACAACATTGAGGACATTCCGAAAATGTTAAGTTATAAAAATTTATTTCTAAGAAAAATTCCAACCGACCACTTGCGGCACTTGATTTGGGCAGAATAATGCCAACTGTCACACTTCAAAAAAGAATACTCTTTTTTATGCATTCGTTTTTTCCAAAAGTTAAAAGTCAAAAGCATGATTTTTTTACCACATAAAGTTGATATTTCGTTTTTAACGAAAACGTTTTCTACCTTTGTTTTTATACTTTATATTTTAAATTTTTCATTAAAGCGTGAAGAAGTCCCAAAGCCATATTCTTATTACAAATTTAATTAAAGATCCATTTAAGAATTTATTACGTAAATCTAATGTCATAAAATTTAATACGTTTAATTCGAACGAAGTGCTGCTCTGTCATTTTTTCAGATTCTTCTAAAACATTTATTTACTCAAATTGAGCACAAAAGTAATTTTTGACTCAAGAAGGCCGAGATTCAAGTGCTTTGTGGTGGATTGACACACCATGAGGCAGTGTTTAAAAAATAACTAAAGCCCGTTCTCTTTGGCATTCCCTTTGAGGGTCACCTCAGGTAACGGACAAAACTCCTAATCTCCCCCTTAAATTGAAGAGAAAGCATTGCTTGGAGGAACAGCACTCTAGAAAAAGAGCTAGATAATAGCTGATCTTCTGTTGACAAGTGCCCGAAATTTAGATACTAAATTAATTCGATAATTATAAGATTATGTAATATTTTGAAAACCTTTGTTAAAAATAAAGCCCAAAACCAATATACAAAAAAAAAAATCAATTAAAAAAGTGGGTTCTCAGATTTAAGGCAACCCTCTAAAATTTCTATTTTTAACTTATTGGCATAGGAGAAGATAAATGTTGGGATTAAGAGTGTAATTAATTATTCAATTATATCCTAGCTGGAAAAGTTAGCCCTAAATTGAAATTGTAAAAGAAATTATTGTATTTAAGAAGCGTAATCTATCATTTCAGATATTACCTAGTTTCTAGCTAAGTCCTGGAAGTGTCGTGTCTTTGTTTGTAAAACAAATTACAGAAATTATTGTATTTAAGAAGCCTTAAATTGAAATTGTAAAAGAAATTATTGTATTTAAGAAGCGTAATCTATCATTTCAGATATTACCTAGTTTCTAGCTAAGTCCTGGAAGTGTCGTGTCTTTGTTTGTAAAACAAATTACAGAAATTATTGTATTTAAGAAGCCCTAAATTGAAATTGTAAAAGAAATTATTGTATTTAAGAAGCGTAATCTATCATTTCAGATATTACCTAGTTTCTAGCTAAGTCCTGGAAGTGTCGTGTCTTTGTTTGTAAAACAAATTACAGAAATTATTGTATTTAAGAAGCCCTAAATTGAAATTGTAAAAGAAATTATTGTATTTAAGAAGCGTAATCTATCATTTCAGATATTACCTAGTTTCTAGCTAAGTCCTGGAAGTGTCGTGTCTTTGCTTGTAAAACAAATTACAGAAGCCAGCAACACCAAACTGTGTGTGAGATGAATAAAATATCAGTTTATCATTTTTCAAAACACAAAGAAGAGAGAGAAAGAGAGGGGGTGAATGGGGTGTAACGTGTTTGAGTGGCTTATGGTAGGTTGAAGTTATAAAGAGAACGGGAGGCTAATTTTTAGGGAAGGAAAGAGAGATGAAAAAAGCAGAAAAAAAGCAAAGCATTCGTTGTTGGTCAGTTAATCAGTCAATAGTCAATGCTTATGGTAATTAAAACTGACTAGAAAAAACAGAGGTCCCAAATCTTCTGCGCAGGCGTGGAGCCAGCGGAAACGGATATGTTCCTCCTTCCTCCTCGAGGCAGAAGTAAGAAGACGTCTCGGTAGCTAGACGCTATGAGGTAAAGACAGTCAGTAGAAGATTTTATACGGCGATGTGAAGACAGCCGAGGGTTGCAGCCTCCATTTTTGGACTGAGCTCCAAAAAGGAGTCTCACACCAGACACGCAGCTGTGGAGACGAAACCAACGAACAAGCTCGTTGGAAACTATAACAGAAAACCAGAAAGAAAATTCCAGGTCTGTGTTTGCTCACTCACTCACTCACTCACTCACTCACTCCCTCACTCAATCTCTCTCTCTCCTTATTATATGTTGTTTCTCTTTGTCAAGCTAACTCGGTCGACTCAGCTTTCATACTCTCTTTCTTTCTCGCTGCCAACTACTTAAAAAGTGTAGCAGTGAATAAACTTTCTGTTAGTGAACCAGGACAGAATTCTGTGTGCTCGTCAGCTATTTCTACGGCGAGGTTACAATCGTATATTTGGTGTGTAACGGAACAGAGAGAGAGAGAGAGAGAGAGAGAGAGAGAGAGAGAGAGAGAGAGAGAGAGAGAGTCAGTTTAAATCCTAATCGGAATGTTATAAATAATACAGTTATTTGTCAACTATAGTAGCCAGCAAATTCTAATACCACTGAGGTTCATGGAAATCAAATTGACGATGAAATGAATGCTTTTTTAGAATAAATAAGATTAATCCCATAAATTTGAAAGAAAGTCTTCTCAACAACAAAAAATTGTGGCATTTTTGGATGAAAATGTTTCAACTGTTCAGTCATCAAAAGTTATCTATGCTATCCTCCACCCAGTATATTGAGTATTTATTTTTAAAATTTCAGTTTCAAACATTTCATTATGGACTTAAATGTTAAATTAGCAGCCTGTCCTAAAACTGTTTAAATACGGTTGATACTTGGGCAACATTAAAAGAAATTACATATTTAAATTCTATGGCTTTTGACCCCAAGAAGGATATCTTGAGTCGGCACTTTTCAGCAATGGCTCCAAAAATGGTTGGAATAGAATACAACTTAGATATAATGATATGTATTCTCCAGTCAGCACTTTTCAGAAATGGCTCCCAAAACGGTTGGAATAGAATACAGCTCAGATATAATATGTATTCTCCAGTCAGCACTTTTCAGCAATGGCTCCCAAAATGGTTGGAATAGAATACAGCTCAGATATAGTAATATGTATTCTTGAGTCAGCACTTTTCAGCAATGGCTCCCATAATGGTTAGAATAGAATACAGTGCAGGTATAATAATATGAGTTCTTGAGTACTATGCAACATCACGGTTATTGTTTAATAGATTAAGACAGGATTTTTAATTACCATCATTATCAACATTATGAAAATTGGCATCAAAAGCTTCAAAATTTTATGAAAAATCCTTTTTGTTAAGTGTGTTTGATACTCTTAATGCCTGTCAAAATGTTGCATAATTCTTCATGATAAAGTATGTATAAATAAAATGTCATTATATCATGACAAACAACAATTTGGTGGGTCAATTGACAATCCATATCTACTTAATCAAACAGTATTTGGTGTAATGTCCAAAATTTCTTTCAGATTGATTTCAACTTCGAAATTAACATCAGCCTTTTCCTTTGAATAAATTATATTGTTCAGACCACCATCTCTATACTAGCTAGTATAAAGGCTATGTAATAGCAGCTGAGTAAATCAAGCTTTTTTTAAGATTATACCCCACTCACCAAGAAAAAATCTTGGTTAACTGAAGATAATAAATATTTGGGTTTTGTTTATCAGTGGAAAAATATTTGCTATTTTTAGCTCACAGGAAAGAAAAGAGAACTAATCTTTGATGATATTGGGGTAAAAGGAAATATTGAAATGGGCACATATTAAACGTTTTGAATCCGAAAGACTTGTTGAACTTTTAGATTTAATCAAAATCTCCCTCCTGGAATAAATGCGGGTAAGAATGATAGTACCATCTTCACAAACAAGATTTTAACAAGTAGAAAAATGTTAAATGTTAAAACCCTTCAAACTGATAAACTACGCAATGACACTCTACAAGCTGAAATCAGATCTCCGAATAACAGCTGACTTGATTTTATCATTGAGTTTTGTCAAATGGCTCTTAATATGGCTAGCAGTCAAGGAAATCGTATAAAACAATTCTTCAAACACACTGCTTCTACCATACACCATACTTACAATGAAATTGGTAATCTGTATCGACGCCTTTCAGCTACTAGCCATAAATATGTGCTACTTGGGCAATTTACGGCTGATCCATAAGAAAGACTGTAGTAAACTTCGTTTAAGATCAGGTAGCACTTAATTTTTAAGTGTCCAACAGTGTATTGACAAGCTGCATATTAAGCACATATCTTTACTTTTAAATCAAAATGTCAAGATTGATGCCTTTGATGTTTAACCAGGTCACCTGTGTACATCTTATGATTCTAGACTTTGTGAGGAAGGTTCAGAAATAGTTAATTATCTAGAAATTTTTTAGCCATCTCTTTCCGATGGAATAAAAATGGCTCATGTACATAGATGGATATATTACAAAAAATGATAATCAACCAAGTGAATATGAAACCTATTTTTATTGGGGAAAATATCATCATCATCATCATGTCACGCTGACCCTCTCTCGCCACACCCCCCATCGTCAATTGCTTTCGGCAGATCCTCAGGGCTACATCCCATATCGGCACAGAGCTGCTGTATGTAGGTTCGAGCTGAACTTCCTGCTTTTGTTCGTCTATGTGAAGGAGTCCTCAGGAGTACATCACTTATGAGCTTGTCCCTACTTCTCCAGCAGTGTTCCGCATGTATGGTTCGTCTATTTTTGATCGTTTTCTTATGTGTGGTAGGTGGCCGTATAGCTGCTACTTTGTGGGGTGCTGTCTCCAGGACTTGTTCAATATTGCTTGCAGCATTCTTGTGTAATTGCCGTCAAGTTTTTCTCCCTCCGTTTATTTAGCGTCCATGGGGTGCATCCATATAGTAGTATCGACACGATCTCTGCTTGGAAGAAACTGCATTTCATTTTATCGGTCAGGTCTGACTTCCATATGACCGCTAGCATATCGTAGCTGTCCGTGCCTTTGCTTGTCGCGTGTTGATGTCTGTCTCGGTTGCTGAGACACTGCTCCCTAGGGAGGTGAACTTGTCAACTAGTTTCCGAGTGCTACCGTTTAGTGTGGAGATGTCATCTGTTTGATTAAAGCACATATATTCCGTCTTGTGTGCATTGACATGGAGGCCGATGCCTACAGCGGCTCGTTCCAGACTATGTAGCAGGGTTTCGGCTTGGGCGGGTGCATTTGCCAGAAGCGCTATATCACCGGCGTAGTCGGCGTCGGTAATTGTTTTTGTGGGGTACCTTCTGCTTCTTTCTTTTGTTGCTTGAAATCGTTTTCTTTGATTTTATCGATAGATGTTCTAAGTATGTAGTCTAGACAGATGATAAATAGCTATGGGGCTAGTGTATCTCCTTACAGTACTCCTGCTACTATCTCGAAGTAGTCTGTGTCTCCATCCGGAGAACGGACTTTTACTTTGGTGTTTCGATAAAGCATCATTATGGCTGCGACGGTTTCTTTTGGTAGGCCTTAGGCGAGAAGAATTTGCTCCATCTTACCTCTGTGAATGAAGTCAAAGGCCTTGGTAAAGTCAACAAATAATATTGATGCCTGTAGGTTTTTGAGCGTACACCTTCAAAAATTCGATGGATAGTCAAAATTTGTGAGGTCGTGGATCTATTTTTCCGGAAGCCATTTCGAAGAGAAGTCCCAAAACTGGTTAGTAATATATCGCTCTTTTCTAAATTTTCATTTAAAATGCATGTATGATTTTATTTAATTTTGTCATTATAAAATCAGTGCTGTATACTATTATGTGTCTTAAATGGAAGAACATTGAACTGTAAAACCAAAATTAAAATTTTGAACCTGGCCGAAAAGGTATTACTATTGGAACGTGAAATTCTATTTTTAGAACAAGGGTAGAATTATTTGACTCATGCTAGACACGAAATTTCAGTAGAAAGAAGAAGAAAAAAGACCGGGTAGGAACGAACAAGCAAAGAATCCTTCCCCTTCCGCCAAACAGTAAAGAGACCAAATGTATATAAATGCTCATAAAAGTTGAAAAATTAGACTAGAGAGACCATTTATAAACAACATAGGAATGAATTAGCGCGTCCATTTCGAAGAGAAGTCCCAAAACTGGTTAGTAATATATTGCTTTTTACTAAATAATCATTTAAAATGCATGTATGATTTTATTTAATTTTGTCATTGTAAAACCAGTTTTGTATACTATTATGTATCTTAAGTGGAAGAACAATGAACAGTAAAACCAAAATTAAAATTCTTGAACCTAGCTAAAGAAGCTAACGCTGTTGGACTTATTAGAACAAAAAAAAAACAAAAAACAAAGTAAACGTAAAATAGAATGCAAAGAAGTAAATAAAAAAAACTCTAATAAAATCTAAAAAAGTAGTCATGGACTTTAACTAAGTTAAAACTTAATGGAAAAGGAGGAACGAAAGTAGCTTTCTTTATATCGAAAGCCATGGGAAGCAGCATGGTGGACGTAAAGGCAAGTGGATAACGCAATGCCTAACCTGCTCCTGGGCGAATGAATTTTACGGTTCAACGGCCAGGATCGTTAGTTTGATCGGAGAACTACTGCTGCTCATCTATAAGGGTGGCTTCTATGGATGAGAATAAAAGACAACCATCGAAAGATAACCATGTGGAAAATATACCAATTCAATTTACAGTGGAAAACTAAAGGTTCCTTCTGACCACATTTGCCAATGGTTACTTTTTCTTTCATTTTTTTCCAATGAAGGAAAAGGTATGTTATAAATTAATTAACATTTTTATGCTTATTTCTGAATTAGGCTCATATTTTTTTGCAAATATAGTTTTGAAAAATTTTTGCAAACATTACACACACCCAAATCAGACAAAGCTTTAAAAGTTTCGAAACTTTCCTTGAATGATTTTGTTTTATCTGTTTATATTTCTGAGATGATATATAAACTTTATATATATATATATATATATATACATTTTTAGCTGATGCCCTCCAGCCTTCTTGTTGAACCTGGTAACTTTGATGAAAATTTGAATCGCACTCTTTATTCAATCCCTGGGATGGATTGAGTAAAGGGTTTGGTGAGATCTGTAAATAGTAAGACTGTTTCTGTTTCAACATTATGTGGATCATATCGTTTACGAGAAATCTAAGCTACCTCTTTGTTTTCTTTAATACTTATTAGTATCCACAATAAAAATACATATTTTCATTTATTTAACTTTCAGTACATTCTATAATGAAAATGTTATTCTATGTATTTTCAAAAATAGTTAACTTAATTTTCTTGGAGGATTTCAGAAAATGAAACATTTTAGAATAGGTTTCCTGTTCTGGCTCTCAGTTGCACGTGTAGCAGGTCTGGAGTATATAATACGTCATGTCACAAGGTGAACAAAGGAGGATGAAAAATAAATGCTAATCAAAGATTACTTCTGAAATTCAGAGAGCTCACCATAAAAAGGATCTTGAATTGTTCTACGGTCTCATGCATGAAGTCTTTGGTCCACTGACTTCTATTGCTCCCCCGAGGTTAAGGGACAATTCCGCCATTTTTAAAGTACCAGAAAAGTTACTCCAACGATGGCAACAACACTTCACCAATTTACTTGATAATCGATCAGTCATTATTGCTGATATTCGTGAGAGTCTTCTTCTTTAGCGTGAGACAAAATTTTAGATAGATTCATTGCTAATGTACGCTAGAATTGATGTAGCAATAAAACAAACCAACACTGGAAGGACACCTGGATTAGATGGCTTCTCTGTTGAACTGTAGAAAGTGAAAATCGAAAATGTTAAATATGTTGTATTCGATCTCATCACAGTTGTAGCACTATGTGGGTAGGCCACCAAAGCAGACGAGTCTGTTTTGGCGCGAAACCAGACAAAGGATTCTTGGACATGAAATCTCGCCGTATCCGGAAGTGGGAAGGGGAGGCGAGAGAGGCAGTTGACGGGGGACCCGGACGAGGCAGTTGACGACGCGACCCAGCAGAGGGCAGTTGCGGCTGGACAGAGAGAAGCGAACAGAGAGGTTGGCGTGGATCCACGGAGGGGCGGTCAACACCAGACACCGGAGCAGAGAGGCGAGGCAGCATGGGATAGGGTCCGGCGAGAGTGAGTCAAGATGAGTCTGATTCCAGTAGCATTGTGGAATTTTCGCTAGTAACCCACGCTAGCGTTAGTCCATATCTGCTATCAGGAATGCACATGCATGTAGTGTTGCATACCTTCCTCTGCTCTTGGTTAACCCCAAGTTTGTTCGTGTTTGTTCGTTTGTCCTTCTATTTTCTCCGTTCCCTCGATCGTATTCTTGTGTAGGTAAAGAAATGTGCGTTACCCCCTCAGCCACTAGTTGATCACCGGCCGGCTAAGAAGTGACATGGTTAGAAGACTGAGATAATGTGGTCGGGGTGAGGGGGTAACGTTTACACAGTGCAAAAAATGGATCTCCTTGAGAGACGATCCATGCACACAGGTTTCTCTCCCGGAACAGACAATGTGACTTGTTTAATATAATTAGGGACTCCAGTTGATTGTTTCTGTAGTGAGTTGTTTCCTAGCTAGATTTAGGGTCAACCAGAAGATAGAGAAAAAGTAAAGAGATATATGAGAAAGAGATTCGAGGCAGTGGGAGAGAGGGAGACTGAAAAGCATGATGGTAAGGAAGAAGCGAATAGGAAGGTGAACGGGGCGGGGTCCCCAAGTCTAGGTCGGGATAGTGGACGCCCGGGTTAAAAATAGAAATGTATCAGCAGCAAATCAGCCGCTCGGTGTGATTGGCTGAAAAAAGCTTAAGCGGAAGAGCAATTTGAGTGAACGCAATGATGGGAAGACGGGTCGGAAATTACAGCACCCATTTTTGGGTGAGCTTTTCGTAGGAGTTCCACACCCGCCTCGAAGATGTGAAGACGGGACCCCGAGCAGTCACGTACGAGAACTACAACAGAAAACGAAATAGATAATAGCAAGATCTATTTCTGCCTCTCTCTCTCTCTCTCTCTCTCTCTCTCTCTCTCTCTCTCTCTCTCTCTCTCTCTCTCTCTCTCTCTCTGCGACAGTTTATTTCTCTCTGTCTATCTAAAGCTGTTGTCTCATTTTTCATACTGTGTTTCTCTCTTTTTGACGACTGCGAATGAGGAATAGTAACGAGTAAACTTCGTATCGAACGAGCCTATAGACGGTGATTGCGTGTTCGTCCCTTTTTCTCCCGGCGTGATTACAACGAGGGTCCGACTGAAACTTAGGTGGTAGTGCTACATTCATAGACCCGTTACAACCGTGGTGGTACAAATGTCTATGTGGTTCCGTAGCGCTACAAGGGTCTGCTGAGAACCGAGGTGGTGCAAGCGTCTATTAAGTGTTGTAGCATTACGCTTGCACAATGTGTAATAAAGTTACATACGGTGACATACAAACAACAAATTTCGCTCGCTGGTCCAATCGATCTAGTGGGGAGGTTGTCATTCCTGTGTCACATTTGCTTCAGAATTTATGAATCTTCCGCAAAATTGATGAGTCACTCGAGGAGACATGAGTGGAGGAGTGTTGATGGTGGGGGCGTGAGAGAACGCAATGATATGTAAAAGGGTATGCTGTTGCTAATACATACGTATAGATATGTGTATCTATATTTATACATAAGTATATATATATATATATATATATATTCATGTAAAACCTTTTTTCTATACAAACGTGCATATATATATATATATACATATATATATATATGTGTGTGTGTGTGCGTGTGTGTCCCCTCGTGATATGATAGAAACCGTCGTATGAAATGAACTGGGCAACCCAAGTTCATATCCTAGACAAAATTTTTCTCAGACTCTTTAACGTTCGTATAGCAACTGGTCTAAGAGAACAAAAAAAAGCCTGTTAAACTTCGCTTATATATATAATGTAATCAGAAGAATACTCAAACCTGGTTAAATTGTCATTATAAATTTATTTCGGCGTGGAATATCATTATACTCTTGTAACAGAAGTGTAGAACTTTTTATACTGTTGTACAATTTGTTAATTTAGATAACTATTAATATTTGTTTTGATTGTATTGTGTTTCACGAGAAATAATTGAATTTCTAGTATTTTTGGATTACAAGAAATTTTACTTTTATAAAAAAAATGTACTGAGAAATTGTCAAATAATATTACTTTAGGAATCATCGTTGAGAATATTCTCCAGTGATCAATTAGTACTCACTGTAATTTCTTTCTTACTTGGTGCTACACATATCTACGGCCTTCTGTCAGCCTATGTTAAGCTTCATAAATATCTTTACGCTTCGTCGAGTAGTAGTGGTTTATAAGGTAGTCTTTCAAGAAATTTCGACTGTCTTGAATCGACAGGACACTCTTATGTTGTGGCCTTGTGCAGGTTTAGCCGAATTTAATACACAACTTAAAGGAGATACTGATGTTTGATATTAGAGATCATGATTTGCTGAGTTTTGGCGGTGGGAATCAGATATTGAGGAACGAATCAACAGTTATCACTTGCTTCCAAACAAACAAAGAATGTCAAATCTTCACTTGGCTTGCGTTATTATTTGATAAAAAAGAAATCAGTTAGAGAAAGAGATGTTGTATAGAGAGGGCTGACTGAGAACAAACAATGGAAATTGAGGTGATGCAATTCCTATAAGATACAAAAGAAGTTATTCAGAGCAAATGGTCAGTTAAACAATTAGAATGCTCAGTTTTTACACCCACGAGTCGGATACCTATTCGAATAAATTTATTAACTAGAAAAAATAAGATTCGACCGAATTAGATTTTAAAAGAATAAAGTTAGTACATTACGACAGGGAAAATTAATAAAAATTGATTTTAAAAGCAAGAGCCAAAAACCTATAATTGGATGAGAAGGAAAAAGGAAAAATATATATTGTTTTTTGACGGAAAGAACTGTAAGAAATGCGGGCGAATTGTTATGTCTACGAAACTGTGTAAGGCGAAATCGACGGTAGATTTGACCCAGAGAGGCTAGGGCTTGTCAATTATTCAGGTAGGCTGCCTGCAAACGAAAATTCTGGAATAACACTTTTTTTTTAAATTCAAATGTGAAATTTTTTTTCAAAACATTTCTGACGTAATATCATGTGAGCAGAAATTAGTTGTGATTTCACATTTAGGAAGACCACCCCTTTTGGGTAAAAGTGAAAAGAATTTAGACACCAAAAGAGGGAGACGGAATTGAATGGGTGGAATTAATTATGGAAATCCAAATTAGGAGAAAATTGATATTGTTAATCATATTTACCAACCCCTCCGCTCGGGCAGGATATGACACAAGGTCAATTTTTAAGCGGAGTTTAACAGGTTTAAATTCAGAGTTTTCCTTCTCCTAGACTAGTTGCTTCACCAAGGCTGAAGAACTCAGTCTGCCCTACTATTTACCCATAGCTGGAGGGAGAATAATTGGATTCATACCTTTCCCAAGGGTATTAGTGCTATGTGAAATGCAATTAGTCTCGTCCAGGATTTGAACTCATGTCGCCGTGTCCACTTCCTACGACGATAACCATTACACCACGGGCACCTCCCAAATTGATATTGTTAATAGCTTCACCAGCCCCCATTCATCAAATGAGTGATATACATAAAAACAAGGGGTTTTGTCTCTCACCAAAAACAAACCATTCAACAGGCTCAATAATATTCTAAGTTTTGATCCTTTACCAGACTGTCTTGGGTATAGAAAAGCGAAGAGAAAGCTTAAGATGACACGACACTTTGAGAAAGAAAGAGAAAGCCTAAGATGATACTACACTTTGTGAAATAATACGATACTTCGAGAGGACCTTATAACGGACTGCCCTGGGTATAGAAAAGTAAAGAGGTTAGGAGAAACTAACATAACACGTGACTTGTGAAATCACCTTGTAACTGACTATCAAGGAACTGAAAGAAGCTGAGAGTTAAAGACTGAGAAAGACAACAATTGCTTTGTGCCAAACTATAGAAAGTGAGAATAGAAAAGCCTAAAACTTATACGATAAATTGAGAGGCCTTGTGCCTGACTTTGAAATGGACTGGCGTTAATTCGTGAACTTGGTCTCCGACTTTTAACTCTCAACCTGTGGGATGGATGAATATATGTACCATTTTTTAAAGACACTTTTTTTCAACTAAATACCATTATTATTATAAAGCCATGTTCTGTTCTCTGTTTGTTGGCCTCAACTTTTTTTGTGTGTGTTTTCTTAATTGTGCGGTCTCATCTGTTAACTCATCAACTGGCGACTTCGGTTAGCGATTGATCTACTGTCTGGATCAAGAACACAACATGGGCAGATAAGAGGATTGGTCGTGTGATCCGAGGACCATAACCAGCTAAACAAAACAGTCGGCGAATTGAAAGCAGAAACACCCCAGTGTTTGGGGAGGGCGGATAGACTTCCACAAGTTAAGCAGAAAAAAGTCAAATGCAATCCTTCCTGTCATTTTATTTCAAGTTCCTAACACAAATACACTTTTTTGTAAAACAAATTATTTTGAAAGTTTACCTCTTCTTCCCTCACAAAAATATTGATTTTGTATGTGGAACAGATTTTATTTTTTTAAAAAAGCTGTTATAAGGAGGACTTTCCAAAAGTAATACTTCCTATTCATTTCTGCAACGGGAAACACCAATAACTCAGTTGGATTGAGAAAGTTTTCAGTAACAAAACACTATTTTCCACATAGTCACCACCTTTGGAAATGCTCATTTGCCAGCAAAAGAGTTGCCACGAAAATAATGTGTTCTATATTATTAGGTGGATGTTTGTGGTATGGCAATAGAAATGGAACTTTACCATCAGTAATCCATATTTTTTCTTCGTTGTTTGGTCTGTTGTTCTCATTCTTTTACATATCACGCCTGGTGTAGTTCCTAGGGTTTTAAATAACTTGTAACTGTCAACTCAACGATATAGTGGTACTCTACAACTCCATAGTCACAGTTACATTAAAATATATATATAAAGAGAATAGGATAGATAGATAGATAGATAGATAGATATTATCCATTGATTCCTTTGAATAATCTTTTTTCACTGTTTTATCTCATTTTGTTGGATCCACCGAACAAAGCCCTTTATTTGATACACAAGGTTGATTGAGAAAATTAAAACACATGTCACCCTCAAATAATTTAATCCTTAGAACTAGCATATGTATAAATCTCACGGAGGAGTCTCTAATTCAAAAAAAAAAAAAGAAAAAAAGAAAAGAATACAGTTTTAAAACTTCAAATTTCCATTGATTAAGTGGCTTATTGAATATGGATAAGTGAATAAAGGTGCTGGGAAAGTTGTGTGTGTCAAGTTTAGCTGAAATATTCACTATCTCAGTGGAATGACAAACGTTATCATCAGACAAAATTAATGATTTCTAAAATTCGGAACGTGACAGATAAATAATGCAAAGAATAGATTCGTGTGAGTTAAATAATAATCCCGCTGGCATGGGTATTGTAACCAAAATAAAAGGATGAAAAAGCAAAGATAATGTTGGGTGGTTATTTTATTTAATGGCATATCAATTTTAATGAGCTATTTAATGCTAAATCTTATTATATATATATATATATATATATATATATATATATATATATATATATATATATATATAGTTTCATATGTATTAATAAACAGATAGAAATAATTTTCATTAACTTCATTTGTTTTAATAAACTGGTAAAAATAATTCACGTTAAATTCATGTGTATCTTAATAAACTGGTAGAAATGAAATCTATTACCTATTTCTCTCGGTGTGATTGACCCACAGCCACCGCCTCCAAGCACCTTTAAGATACAAGGGGTTAGGTATTTGCCATAAGAGCAATTTGAAGAGCACGGCCAAACTAGAGCTTGACATGACCAGCCGATTCATTTATCGTGCTTCTCCGACCGCTCGTCTAGGTCAAAGGCCGAAGTGAAAAACTATAGGTCACATGACCACTTGGTATCTGGGTCAAAGACCGTTCATCACCAGAATCCTGTCGTCAGGCATTACGTGTTACCATCCACAGTTAACAAGTGGCCCACTGGGTGGGTGTGTAGGGGGGTCTTACCCTTTTTCACTGATGCAATCGGTGGATGGAACGAAGATAAGGAACATGTCTTGAAAGAATTATGGTATACTTCATTTCAAGATTTTAAGCAGAAACTTAGCTTGATTAAACAAGAAGAAATGGACGAAGTATTTGGAAGAATGTGTTGGATTAGTTTTCCAATATCTATAAGATTAACCTGTCTTGAAAATCAACTGTTAACACCCTGTCTTTTACTTACATGCGAAAAGATAGGAATAGGAATTTACTAAATTTTGTCTAACAGATTTCCGCGATTATGAACCACCTAGGAAGAAGTGAACTCATTATAATCGAGACAAGCTTATATTTCGTTATTTCAGCTTTTCTATGATGAAGTAAAAGTGTGGATGGCATAATGAAGGTCGTCGCTGAAAATAGATGCGGTTAGTTTAAATTTCAACTGACGCTGTTTACGTTCACCACGCACTAATACATTTAGGAGAGGCACGTGCTCATTTCTCCTTCCAACTATGGATAAAATGGCAGAATTTACAGAGCTCTCTTACCATGGTATTGGGTGACCAGTGTAAGTGTAGGAAAACCGTAAAACGGTAAATCATTCCATTGAATAGTCGAGATCATTCAGTTACAAAGGAAACTGTTATGGTATATGATTGCCGAATCTGGAAAAGAAAAATGGTACTTTCTATTTCATCTATTTGTGAAGAAGTCTTTTGGAGATACAACTAAAATATATTTTAGAGTGGTAAGCATAGTGTAATTTTTAGCAAGCTTCTTTTTTCTAAAGTGTTGTTCAGAGAGATTTTCATGTTGTGTTAATAGTGAATAGACAATTTTTTTTTTTTTGTTCTTTTAGATATGATCAACATGTTTGTTCCTTCTAATTTTCCATCATCTTGAAAATAGATGAGACCAACAAATATTAATTTCCATCACTTTACTGTCATATTCAGACCAATAGCTCGTTTATAGATTCAATGACTCCTATATCAGTTTTTCATTGCTTTCACAAGATGCGAAGCATCTGGAGACAAAGGACAGACAATCAATATTCGTTGATTGTATTCTTTTGAAGATGACAGAGATATCAGGTAAAGTCAAGTTTTTCATTGCTTTCACAAGATGTGAAGCATTTGGAGACACAGAACAATCAATATTCGTTGACCGTTTTCTTTTAAAGATGACAGACTTAGCAGGTGAAGTCAACAGATAAATAAAATGATAACAGAAAAGCTGTCCAAGTCACGACCCCAGTTTCATTCTGAGGTTTCAAATTGTACAACACTTGACCAAAAAAAAAAAAAATAGAATTCACTACACTTAGAGTAAGTTCATCCAGATATTTTCTCAATTTAATCTGGAAAATATCCAATAAATTGAAATGGTTGCATTTAATTTGTTTTGGTTACATTTCACGAAGCCAAAATGCACAGCTAATAAACAAGACTTGCTTTGTATCATATCTATGATTTGCATATCCATATATCAAAACATAGTTTATGAGATTAAGGAGAATGTAACGAGACAACTGGAGACGATACAGGAAGGGGACTTTACACTTTGTTTCGATGAGATAAGTATGTAAGATTAGAAGAGAAAATAATTTAAAGAAAACTATTCTATTATTATTAATTTTTCGTCCAAATGTTGTAAGTTTGAAGTATCATGTAGATTGGAGTAATTATAATTTTATAAATTTACTTTTTAATCATATGAGATTAGACATAATTTCGGCACTAATACATCATCACAACTAACCAAGAGTGTGCCAGCAGTATATAACAACACCATTGTTACGTTACACATTAGATAAGATCACCTATAGTTAATCTTGCGTTTTGAGTAAACTCTTAAACTCATCTCCGGGAGATGACTTTCGGTTTTTGTTGTGGTGTCTAGAAGTCAAAACGAAGACACACAGACAAGAGAAATAGGTTGAAACAAACATATTACAATAACAGAACAAATATACAAAATACATGTGTTATACAACAGTTAGGAATGTCCTTCCGGTACTGTCAGGCAACTTGCCGGTTATCTACCCGAGTGTCAAGTAGAGTCGGTATATATATTGAGGAGGAATAATCCATTACCATGTAGGTAGGTACCATAACACTCCCCTCCTAAAAGTCACCTCCGCAGGAGTCTGAAAACGAAAGGGTTTTTTATTTTTATTTCTGAGGCTGTAACTGTAGTTATAAAAAGTTTATTTGTCCTGAGGAATATTTTTTAATAAAAAGTTTATAGAATTTCTTAGTAGTTTTCCTCAGCTTGTTTACTTCCAGAAACGCAAGAATTTTTTTTTTACAACTTGGTAGATAAAAATGTACAAAGTTTAACGTAGAAAGGCTTTTTAGACCTATTAAATTTTATCTATTTACATTTTGTTTTATTTTTTTAATATCTTCAACGTTCTGTTTGACTCCGTTGCTTTCCTTTTCCTCTTAGAACAGCGTATTTCAGGAACCGTAAGAGGGGTTGGAATATTAAAAGTGCCGTAGATGGCATCCATCACCGTTTCCTCAGAAGGACCGCTATCCGCCTCATTCGATATGCGTCTCCTAAGTTGGTTAAGATGTCTTTTATGCGTGAATTGTGGACCCTTTACAATGTACATCATATTCCCAACTCTTCTCTCGATCGTACCCGCTTTCCAGAAAGATTTATCTTTAAAAATTCTGAAAAGGACTCTTTCTCCGGGATTATAGCGTTTTGTTGGTGCAATCTTTGTTCTTCCAAGATTCCTCTGTTTAGGTAGTAATTTGTCGTACACGGACCGTATTCTACGTGCAAACATCACCTCGGCTGGCGATTGTGAAGCTGGTGTTTTATTATTCAGAGTAATCCTATATACATGAAGGAATTGTTGAAAGGCTTTTTAAGTTGGAGTAGGTCTAATTTTTTCAAAGCTCTCTTCAAGGTATCCACAAATCGTTCAGCTTGTCTGTTAGACCATGGATGGAACGCGGCAGTAGTGACGTGATTGATCTGGTATGATTCGCAGAAGTCTTTAAACTCTCTCGATGTAAACTGGCTTCCATTGTCAGACACTAAGGTATTTACTACACCAAACCTTGCGAACAGCCCACGAAGAAATTTTATGGTGATTTCTGTGGTTGGATTTTTACATCTGTGTACTTCGGGCCACTTTGAGAAACTGTCGACTACAAAGAAATAGCAAAATCCTTCCAGCGAGCCAGCAAAGTCAATGTGTATCCTAGACGATGGAAGGTCTGTCTTTGGCCAGGAGTTGAATTTAATAGGAGATGCCTTAGCAGCCAGGGCACAGCCTTTGCAGAGTTTGGCCACGTTTTCAATATCTTTGTCCATGTTTGGCCAATAGACAAAGCTACGCATCAGACTTTTCATCCTATTACTCCCTGGATGGCCAGCGTGAAAATCTTTCAAAGCACGTTTCTGCAATGTCGACGGAATCACGACGCGTTCTCTGTAAAGTAACACATCGTCGAGAAAACGTCTGTAGTATGCTGGTCCTTTTCCAAAATTTTTCTCTTTATGCGGTTAATATATTCATCGCGGAGAGCTTCTTGTTTAATTTGATCGAATGTCACTGTGAGTTCCCTTGCTGAATTGCAAAGTGTGATTTTTAATTCGCCATCAGATTGAAAAGAGGCAATAACAATGTCTTCCAGTAGTTCTTTGCATTTGTGAATTAACCTTGATAGTCCGTCCGCATGGTCGAATTTATTCGATGATAGGTACACCATTCTGAAATTATAATTGAGCAGGATTGTACCCCACCTCTGCCATCTGTTGGCTGTGTGAATAGGCAGACCTTTCTTTGAGGCAGAAATGGTGAGTAATGGCTTGTGGTCAGTCTGTTGCGTAAAGTGTCGACCATGAATAAAACAGTGAAACTTTGAGACTGCATATATAATCCTCAAGGCCTCTTTTTCAATTTGCAAATAATTTTTTCTCCGCAGAAAGCAAAGATCTCGACGAGTGAACTTTCGATTTAGTTATCCCATCAGTCATTTTGTGCAGAACACATGCTCATACACCACACGAACTTGCGTCGCTGGCCACTATAATATCCAAATCTGGATTATAATGGGTAAGAAATAGGTCTGATGTCAGTTTTTTCTTTATTTTTTCAAATGCCTTCTGGCATTCTGTTGTTCCAACCCAGGGCTTGTCTTTTTTTAACAATTCATTGAGGGGGCCACGCAAATCATGCATATTTGATATGAATATCTGATAATAATTAGCTAGTCCCAGGAAACTCTGCAATGAAGTGATATTATCGGGTGCTGGTATGTCTCTAATTGCAGCAGCTCATTCTGGATCTGGTCTTCTACCATCCTTATCAATAATGTGACCCAGGTATTTGATTTTTTTCCATGAAAAAATTAAATTTGGTCTCTTAAAGTTTAAAACCATAATCTTGAATCTTAGTAAAAAACTTTGTGGACGTGTTCCTTGTGTTCGATTATGTTTTTACATTTAATCAGAATGCCATCTGAATAAGCAACGGCGAAGTCAAGGTCACTCAGCATAGTATCAATCACCTGCTGAAAAATTGCTGGCGTGATTTTGACTCCGAACGGTAAACGCTCGAATTTATATAATCCGTGATGCATATTTATGCACAATAGCTTCGAACTCACATCTTCTACCGGAATTTGCAAATAAGCGTCGCTAAGGTCAATTTTCGAGGAAAATTTTCAACCATTTAGCTTCGCAAATATGTCCTCAGGGTAAGGAAAGGGATAATTAAAATCTTTCAGAGCGGCATTTAATCCATTAGAAAAATCAGCGCAAACGCGTATCTCTTTGAATTTCTTTTTTTCATTGACAGTCGATGCAACCCACTCGCTATACTCTAACTTTAAAAGAACTCCAGTTTTTACTAGTCTATTTAGTTCCTCGTTAATTTGTTCCAACGAGGCAAATGGCATATTTCGGTCCTTTTTGAACACTAGCTGGGCATTGTCTTGAAGTTCAAATTTTGCAATCATTTTAGTACACCTCTCTAAACCACCAGAAAAAATGTCACGATTGGCTACCTTTAGCTCTTTTTTAGTTTCTTAGCTTCGATACTCAAGTTTTCAATTTTTTTTGTAGTAAGAATTTACGGGCAAGTCCCAAAGCTAGAATTGTGTCATCCAATCAGTGCCTAATAGGTTGTTCGTATTCTTCAATAAAAACGATTTTAATTTAAGAGTCTTCTCGTTGAACGTTGCATTCGTAATCAATTCTCCCTCGAATTTGATTTTTTTTTCTCCCGTTACCGATCTTGCAATTTTAGTAGATTTAATCATGGTTGGTCTACCCAGAGTTTTCGTTTAACATTTTTACGTGTACAAATTTCCTTGCGTTAGTTTCTTCTGGTTCGTCCGACCTTGTATTTTTTATTTTTTGGAGATTATTTTGTTTTTAGATCGGCAATGTGAGCTTTTATGTCCAACTCAGGTACATATAGAACATTTCTTTATCTGGAAAGTTCAATCTTTGTACCGGTGTAAAGTTCCACATCCAGAACATGGTTTAGGGGGCAAATACTTTTGATTGTTCTTTGATATATTGCTTTTAGTGGGAGACTTTGTTTCGATCCTGTAATTTTAGTGGGAGACTTAGTTTGTTTCTTATTGTAGCGTATTTTTCTGATGCGAACAATACTAGATTCCTCAATTTTTTAGAATCTTGTTTTACGCTAACATACCTTTGACTATCCCCAGCAACCTGCTGTATAGTTATATTTGGCCCATTCTCCAATTTATTTAGTATTCTGCGCCTAAATTCTGCATCTTTTATTGAAAGTAGCTCTTGCACGATTATCAAGCATTTGAAGTTATCCGCACTTAACTCTGCAAGTCTGAAATCGTCACAGTGTTTGTCTACTACTGATGCAAAAGTGGTAAAATCTTCTCCTTCCATTCTAGTCAGATTAAGACATTTCCATCTTTTGTGAAAAAGAGAAGTCTTCGAACTGATGAGTTACATCAGTAATACTGCTGATTCGGTAAATGTTAATTCACAAGTCTTCAGCGGCAGAATGTAATTTAGGAGTTTTGTGTGCTCAGTTGTGCCAAGTTTACTCAAAAGAAGACAAATTTTCTTCAAGTCACTCCAATTTCCACAATCTGTTTTGTATAAATCCTCATATCTCTTAAAATATGACGCAAAAGTTACGTCTTCCTCGGGAGAGTATGAAAAATTCTCAATCGCACCCCAAGTGGTGTTTTACGAAAAAGAAAATTCGTTTTCTATCGGATTTCCACGACTTATCAGTTCTAAAACTTGTTTTTGAAATTCGACCTGTTTCTCTTCCATATCTTTTTGATATTTCAGTTGCTTTTGTTCATTTCCTTTTGATATTCCAGCTGTTTTTTTGTTGATAATCCAACTGTTTTCTTGATATTCCTGCTGTTTCTCTTCTCTTTTCTCTTGATTTTCTTTTTGAGTTTAAATAAGCAATTTTTCCATTCTTTCTTGGAGTTGCAATTACTGTGCGTTTTGAAATTTCGCTAAATCTAATAAAGCACTTTTGAAATCTTCCATGATAACTATGTCTCTTTTATTTTTCAAAAGAAAAAGAATAACCGAAAAAATTCAATAAAAAAAACGTGAGAGAAAAAGAAAAAAAATGTCTTTTTTATATAATAGAAAAAAAAAACTCTGAATTTTCCTTACCCGAGAAAAAAATTCTTTCTTGGAGTTGCAATTGCTGTGCGTTTTGAAATTTCACTAAATCTAATAAAGCACTTTTAAAATCCTCCACGATAAGTATGTCTCTTTTTTTCAAAAGAAAAAGAATAATGGAAAAAATGCAATAAAAAATGTGAGAGAAAAAACCCAAAGTTTTCTTTTTTTATATAATAAAAAGAAAACTCTGAATTTTCCTTACCCGAGACAAAACACAAGTGCTTTTGTTTTAAGGAAATTTAACCAAGCACAAAGCTATTATTCTTAAAGAAATATAAAGTTTAGAATGAATTTCTCTTTTCGTTAGGAAAGAGAAAACTGATTCTCGTAACTTGAAGTCTCGAATTCCTGATCAGTGCATGGTAGTAACACTTTTTTTTATTATTATTTTCTTCGGTTTTACTTTTCTAGTTTCCCCAGATGCTTTTTCAAAGTGTACGAACGAAAAATAATTTCTCGTACATCTACTGTTTAATTAGCAAGTACCACAGAACTTCAAGGTTCTTAAGGTTTTTTAAGAAGTCCAGGTTGTCGCGCTATTAACGAGCGTCAGTCCCAAAATTTTCTCTCTTTGTTGTGAAACCAAAATTAGTAGATTTTCATTCGCTGACGCTTTTTTCTCTGATAGTTGGATCCTTGTTCGCCAATTATTTGCATATGACAGGTTGGCTTTTCGCGTTAATTTCTTACGACAAACTTAGTTTGCCAGTGTAATTAGGATAGTTCTCCTCGAGTTCAGTTGTCCTCGCAAATACTTTGTCGTCACGTTATTATTGTAGAACTCCTTTTTAATCCCGACGGACCTCACACATACTCGTCGCCAAGTTATTGTGGTGTTTTGGGGTCAAAATGAAGACAAGTAGACTATAGAAGTAGGTTGAAACACATATATTACAATAACATAACAAATATACAGAATACAGGTGTTATACAACGGTTAGGAATGTCCTTCCGGTACTGTCAGGAAGCGTGAAGGTTTATTTCCTCAAAATTGAAAAAATATAATTAAACAATTTTAGGGAAGCATGAAGTCCCAAATGTATTGAGGGGGAGGGGAAAGAAAAATGGTCTTTATTGACTAAGTATTCGAAGGAGCCCTAGCTAGCCATATTCGCCGACCCAGGCACAATACAATAAAGACAGCCATACATCAACAAGCGCGCAACATTCACCAAAATACTACAATCGCTCTATGAGAACCTATATAAAACCCAATTTACAATGTGAGCATATATACAAAAATGGAAATGATTGGACGGGGAGAAAAACAAAAAAAAAGGTTAAACAAGGATAAAACCCCGTTTGGTTAACCTACCCCACCCCACCCGTCTTAATGTGGAGAGTCGGTTGTTTTCCGGTTTTTGTAAGGACCGAAAACAAGCCGGACTATCCCTATGTGGGGAGCGGGTCTAAGCTAATGAGATAAAAGAAAGGGTAGAGGAAAGGGTAGCGTGGATTACAGTAATGTGGTCCAAGATCCTCAGAAAGATGGGACTGGAGGAAGGGTAAGGTAATAAAAGAACTGGGGACGGGGAAGATCTTGGAGACTAACGACTAGAATGAGGGGCTAATGACACACCTCATACAGATAACTAAGGAATAAGGGGTACAAGAAATTACCTACTTACTGGGGATGGGATCCCGAAGGACCCGAACCATCGTCGGCATGTGCAGGAAGAGGAGGGAAGGATGACTCCAACGTTGCCCCTTTTCGTACGACCAGGCTTGCTGCATGCACCCACCATTTGTCGAATGTTATGCGGTCCAAGCGTTTTCTATCGCATCTCGCTATGAAATTCATGCTGTTATCGACATCGGTAATCAATTTCATTCAGATGTCATTGCATTATTTTCATCTGTGATAATATTATTTTACCTTCATAGCGTGGATGTGTATCCGATTTCTTTGTAGCGTGGTATATATATATATATATATATATATATATCAGTGGCGACTCTAGCCTATTTTTGCTACTCGTGCCCCCCCCCGCCCTCTATCAACTTCAGTTCCCAACCCGTGGTCCATGGACCCAAAGTAAGTCATCATAGTTGCTATTGCGTGATTCTCCATTGTATAGCACAGATTGACAAACCTACCTTGCATGGTGTTTTTTTTTTGTAAACAATCAAGATACTATATAATTTGTAGTCTTGTTAATACAGTAGATAAGATAATTTTTTTTCCTTTCAAAAGTATAGAAGAAAAGAGAAGATGTTCATTACTATGACGAGAAAAATATGTTTATTAGAATAAAGAAACTGATGACAATATACACAGACACAGCGAGTAGTTTCAATTTCGCTTAAAATAAAGATTATTTGTTGAAAATGTATTCAAATAAACAAATTTTAGTTACAGAATGTAATATATGCAACATTCATTAAAGAAATAGACATCTGTTAGTGAAAAAACGAATTAAAACACGCCGTTTAACCAACATTTACCATAGTGATGATGACGACGTCGGCGACGGCTATAATCTGCTATCCCCCCCCCTCTCTCTCTCAATCTCTCGGTCCCTCTCCCTCTTCCCAAGACAGCTGTCAGCAATCAGCAGTCAAAATGTGCCAAGAGTTTTGAGCACAGAGTGAGGGTTGCTCTTGCTATTGGCTACAGTCAAAAGCGTATTTCTCTAACATTACTGTTATTATAAGGGTCTAGTGCTGGGCACGGATTGCACGTTCAACATTATAGCCGATTTTATGGAATGTTCAATGAATCTGACGGTGGCCGGACAAAAACCATCCGTTCAAAACAGCATCGTTGTATTATTCCCAGATATATTTATGAACTTTTGGCTACTTAGTTATCAAAACTTGAATAGATACGTAATTTAATTGAGATCAGACTAAGTATATTTGCTTGAAATTAATGGATGGTTTTTAATCCATTTTGAATAACATTGACCGAGTTATTGGTCGTGCCGGGCACGAGTAGCACTAGTCCCGTCTCCGACCCTGATATATATATATATATATATATATATATATATATATATATATATATATATATATATATATATATATTACATCTTATAGTAAAAAGCTGGTTGAACATTTTCTGAGTGTAGTAATTCGATAATTTTTGTCATGGCTTTTACTTATTGATATCATGTTAACACCCTCCGGAAAAGCATTATGCCAAATCTTCAGATGTCTTTTCCAATTGGAAAAGTGATAGTCTTTTTATTAACTCAGAATATACTGTGTAAGCTATCTCAATTGAATCATCGTTATACATTCATCCCCAAGTGAGAATTAATGTCGTTCTTATAAACGTTTATTTATATTTTGGTTTATTTATCTTTGATATAATTCAAGTTAAGATTAAAAAGAATTTAATTGACTTCGGTAATTAAAATTACACAGAATTTAATTGATTTCAGTAATCAAAATCAAACAAAATTTGATTAATTTCACCCATCAAAATTTAAATCATTCAATTTAGTACAAATGAACATGCTTTAGGAAATATTTTTATACGCATTGAATAAGATTTAAGGAACATAACATAAGTTTTTTCTTACATTTGATCAAACAGTGATAATTAGTTACTGATAATTAAAAGAGTAATTTGTAAATAAGTAGTGATATAGTGGTTAGTCTTGATGACAGCTATCACTATTATGAATTTGATCCTTATTGAATGTTTGCACAATATAAATCAAGCTAAACAAACGCCTACATTACTTTATTGCTCTTTATTTAATGAGTCTCTGCGTACATCAGTCATGGAGTTATTGTCATTCGCTGTTAGATCTAAGTAATAAGACGCGTTACCAGCTAATGTTGCAAACCTTTTAAGATTTTAGTGAATTCTCAAGTAAGTAATTTACTTCCATCACACACTTCACACTACAATAAAGCACTATCTATTTGTGAGAACTGTATCCCGGGGACATTATTCATTACATATTACATAGCTCTACAGGAACACCATCACAAGAACTCTCATCTCCCACGAATAACTATTCCCAGATCAAGCCGTTTCGTCAGAATTCTTAACTATAATTAAAATGTTATCTTTTTCTAATCGTGTTGTTTGAGTCTTTATTCTCACCCTAACCAAATATAAAGTTTGTTCTCCTACTAAATAAACAGAATGTATAATAGAATATACATTGTTTTAGCCATAAAATAATCAACAAAAACATACGTAAGAACATTCTAGAAATTTTGGATCAAAATCGCATTAGCATTAAAGTTACATATTTATATTTTTCAACCAATCAGCTAGAAACACAAAATAAGAACATTCTAGAAAATCCGGATCAGAAACTAATTAACAGAAAATATTTAGGCTCTAAAATAAATAAGTAAAAATACGAATCTGATTGGTCAAGAAATGTCTACGCGCTTAAATTTTAGGACCTGCAGTAAAACTATTTTTTGATCCACTACTAAAGTATAAATAACGAAGAATTTAATCAACCAAGTCAGTCATTCAATTCATTCCTTCCACGGTCAAAAGTTAATTTCTTCCTACTAAAAAGACTCAAAGGAAAAGGCATACGACTTTCTTTTATCAATGCGACATGTCACCAAAATTTAAAAAAAAACACCCGTGCGGACTTAATGAAAGCCAAGACCCACACGTACGGTCCATCATTCATATACACACACACTTACACACATATGTAAGTAAAGACAATTATTTTTATCCAACTTATTTCGGCCAACCATGGAACCATTTATTTGATATACTTTATTAACGTGTAAACACACTCACACACGTGTGAACAATCTTATTTTCATTTAACTGGCCATAACTATATTTCTACAAAAGGCCACTCGCACATTATGTTTCTTATTTATTTTCATTCCTGTTTTGTTATGAATATTAAAGCGTTTGCTTCTTAATGTTCGTTGTTGTCATTTTCCATTTGTTTTACGTGCTTGTAAAAATTTATGCTGTATTTGTGGTGGAACTAAGCGTGGAATAATACCCGTAAAATACGGACGAGAACTCACTCTCACTCGCTACATGCACCCACTACAGTATGAAGCAGTTCTAATCAAGCAGAAGGTATAAGAAAGTATATGACAGCTTTAGGTAAACTGAAAGTGTGAGGCCATTCTATGTAAACAGAAAGTATATAGCAGTTCTAATTAAACAGAAAGTGTGTTCTTGCTCTAAGTAAATAGAAAATATAAAGCCGTTTTAAGTAAACAGAAAGTATGTTCTCCCTCTCAGCTAACAGAAGTGGCCGTTCAAAGTAAGCAGAATGTATGTTCTCTAAGTAAATAGAAAGTTTTTTGCTGTTCTAAGTAAACAGAAAGTATGTTGCCGTTTTCAATAAACATTATATATATAGCTGTTCTACGTAAATCGAAAATATGTTGCCGTTCTTTGTTAACAGAAAGTATGCTCCCGCTATAAATAAATAGAAAGTATTGTTATACAACAGAAATCAAAATCTCACCAGCTTCACAAATTCCCTAACTTAATACAACCACTCCCTAACGAAACAAATTAAAACACCCAGGAACAGAATCCAACAAACATATATTTGGTTGAAGGAAGCTAACATCAACCGGATGTTGATCTGACAGTAGCTACCAACACAATGAATAAAACATGTCTCTGCACATGTAGGCCCCACACAGCTTCCGGTTGAAAGACTAAATTAACAGACAATAAAAAAAAGTCCTTTTTCAACCAATCATAAACTTTCCCCACAAAGTTTTTACGGAACCCATTTCGATCCCAAACATGGCTATGAAACGGTCAACAAAAAGACACGAACTGCAGTTGGCACTGAAACTGGTACCAGAGAGAATTCTCATGCGCCACATGTTGGACAAGATTAAAGACTGCTAACTGCCTACCAACCCACCCGTATCATCACACTGCACACAACCAATCCAAGAACAGATTTACACCCATTTGCCTCTTGACCCCTATCTGGTGGAAGAAGAAAGTCTGTATATTTTCTAAATCTACTAGCTTCTGTTTATTTAAAATAAAACGAAATTAAAACCAATCCTCTGATACGTTGTCTCTTACAACCATGCGCTTGTCTATAAATGTATATTGCCGTTGTAGATAAACAGAAAATATTTGGCCGTTCTAAGTAAACGCAAAGTATGTGGCCGGTCTAAGTAAACATAAAGTATGTACTCGCCCTAAGTAAAAAGAAAATATGAAGCCATTGTAAATAAACGGAAAGTATGTGCGTGTTCTAAGTAAACAGAAGGTATGTTCTCGCTCTAAGTAAACAAAAAGTGTGTAATCGTTTTAAATAAAAAGAAAAGTATATTCACGGTCTCTGTAAACAGAAAGTATATAACTGTCCTCAGTAGACTGGGAATATGTTGCTGTTCTAAGTATACAGAACATATGTTGTCGCCCTAAGAAAACTGAAAATACGAGAATCATTAAAATAGTTTCCAGACTATTTTCGTGTGGGCACTTTTATTGATAGTACACACATGAAACTCTAGTCCCCTTCGAACTAATCTCCTCCGGCTGCAATGCAGTTGTTGGACCGTTCCAACAACTTATGGAAGGCCCCATGGAAATCTTCTTGTGTGAGCGTGTCAATGACCTTCGTCACAGCCTCTTTTATCATCTCAATTGTCCCATAACGACAGCCTCTGAGCGTAGGGAATAACCAAAAGTCACAGGGAGCAAGGTCTGGACTAAAGGGAGGCTGAGGAACTGTCTTGATGTCCATCTTGGTCAAATAGTCTGTGACAAGGATGGAGTTGAAGACTGGTGCATTATCCTGGTGGAAATGCCACTGACCCGATTTGAAGAGTGCTGGCCTCTTCCCTAGGAATCTCTTCCTGAACTCCCTTAAAACCTCAACATAGTATTCCTTGTTGACTGTCTGTCCAGTGGGAACCCAACCCTGGTGTTCTGACTTCCTTACTCCTCCCACACCTCACATCATCCCTCACAGACTCCCTGCTTTTCTTGAATCTTTTATGCCACTCAAAAATTGATGCTCGATTCATGCAAGATGGTCGAAAAACAGTCGGAAGCATTCCATACGTTTCTGTAGCATTTTTTCCAAGTTTAGAACAGAATTTTATTGCATATCGTTCTTCTAAAGTGTCCTCACGTCCAGATTGCATTTTTGAAATTCACCAGCTCTGACAATCAGGCTTTAGTAGGGTGTATTCGAATTACTGCTGTAGCTGTTGATTTGAACCTGAAATCATAAAAATTGGTCAGTCATCTCATAAGATGTATATCAATAACATACTGAATTTTCAGAGTCTACGACAATTCTAAATGCCTGTACAAAAAAAAAGTCTGGAAACCTATTGAAGACACCACGTATATAGCCGTTCTATGTAAACAAATATTATGTTGCCTTCAAAGTGAATAGAATGTGGTTGGTATAAGTAAACAAAATGTGAATTCTCGATTGTAACTATAAGAACCTACATTAGGGCAATAATTCGAATAAATCAACGTAGAATTGTTTTGACGATCTTCCAACTATAGACAGTCTACCTGCCTAAAAAATCCGCATCTAAAATACGGTAATGCAGAGTAGTAGAAAGAGAGAGGGGGGTGGAGAATAGAAGCCTTAGCAAACAAGGAATAGTGAACATTCAAGAAATTCTATCGTTGAAATATCTGTTTGGCAAAAAGTTATGTTTCGAAGGACCTTAAGGAACCCTGAAAGATAAAAGCCGTAAGAAGGGAAATGCAACGCTCAGAGCATAGACCCCTCGTATTCTTATTTGTTGTGGATATTGGAAAAAGAAAATCAACATCGATTTTTGGGTTATAACAGTTATTATTAGTGACATTGTAATTTGTTGTAATTTGTAGTGCGACCGAACGTTCCTCATTGGGCTGGTTGCAGATAGAGCCGTAATGGGGGTCGATATTTTGCACAAATGAGCATAAATATGACTGCATCAGGGTCTCTTACCTTGCAACTGTTTATGTAGGAAGATAATCATAAACAAGGCTTCTGTATCAGTAGCTTGTGTTAATGAATGGAAGCCATGACGAAAGATGACTGTTTAAAATGGTTTTTTACTTGACACTTGCTGTAATGCGTAAAAATCCTTTGGAGTCGCTATACTGCACGTCTTTAAGTACACAGGACTGTTGAATGGAATTCTGTCTACGAATAAGCCGTACAGTAGCGAATGGCCACGTGTGATTGCTAGCAGTACAGCGCGTGGTTTTTCGTAATTGGCTAAGTCGAGGGTCCCTCATGTGTTTTTGTAATCAGTCAAATGCACCAGCTGACGATTCTACGAGAAGAGGGCATCACGTTGTTTGATCAGGCTGAGCGCCCAGTCACTAATTGTTGCCCGACGAGTCCACCGAGAAAAAAAGAGAATTAGAGGAAAATATGTTGCTAAGTATCCAAACAGACGCTATTGTTGATGTTTCAAGAAAATTGCAACTGCGTTGTTTAAACAACAAAGAGAAAGTTAATTTAATGTTAAAGTAACAAAGAACGTATTTTCTTTTCTGGTTTTTGTAAAAGTTTGTTTGTTGCCTAGAAAATATCTCGACTAAGAAAATATTTCTCTCCAGTTGAAGTACTAGTCGACTCCGAGTAAGAAGTCAAAACTCGGATTGCAGCTGGTTATACTAATTATTTAAAAAAATCCTTCATGGTTACTTGAAAAGCGTTGTTTCTGTCAAAAGTTATGCAAAATATTTAGGTATATCTTGTGCTTTTCAGTACACGATGTACCCCAAAAGTTCCTTACCCACCCCTTTTAGATACCATAAAAGTGTCTTCAAACAATATATTTCCAATGTGTTTTCAATAATTCGGACAAAAATTGGTATGTTTGAATCTTAACAATAATTTTATGTTATTATTTTACATCTTCCTGCTGATTATTCTTTATTGTTAGAGGCAAATTTATGATGAGAGCCCGCCTTTCCTCATGAGGAATAAAAATTGATTTTCCCCAAAGGTCTAATGAGTATAGATGTCAAATCTGATAGCATTTGTATGAAACCTTTTAACCATTTATAGAACACAGAGGAATACATTATCCACAGTTATTCTCATAGATTAAACTGGCCTGCGATGTTTTCAAGGTCGAATACATAGTCGCTGATTTTAAGGCAGTATTTTTACGTTGAATCCAAAAGTCACTCTCATTTTTTCTAATCATATCAATTTCTAAGGCTACAAGCTCTTTCATGAAATGTGTAGAACAGTATTAATGTATTGATTTAAACAAATAATGCTAAATTTAGGAATGATGTATTCGTAGAAAGCTAACATTGTGCCATAGTAAACTGAAAAATACACAAAAGAAGCTATTCATGGATGAAATAACTTTTCAGGGACTTCCTCCAGTGCTCGGCAGCCATTTCAAGCACCGGTAGTAGTAAGTGAAAAAGTTGGTATCCCACCGGCCTTGGTAGCGCTCTTACATAATGTGAATGCCTTAGTAAAAGCGCACACCTTGTTCTTCTCTCAAATCTCTACAATTCTTTCGAAAATAATCAAAGTCAGAAAGTCCCCTGAGTTAGTGGAAATTCTTCAGCAGCTCTTTAATTTCCTTCTCGTATTCCGCATTCCGGTGATTTCCTAGGCAGTTTGTAAGTACGTACTAACTTCAGTGACTGGCAGGCAGACAGTTTAGCTTGGCTTAGTGTTTCGTCAAACATTTGGTTCTTCAAAAGTTCTCTTATTTGAGGGCTGTCAAATATATCAGCCTTGAGTTATCCGTGGAAACGTCTCCAGGAGGAAAACAAACCCACTGCTTTCACTGTCCATTGCCTTCACAAAGTTCTCCATTACTTCTAAGGGAGGAAGCAGTATTTTGTTCGGTTCAAAGAGTGGGTGAGACTGAACGTTATGCGAACCAAGTTTTAACCCTTGTCTTATCGGCCACTCTTGTCTGTCATGTTGGTTGTCAGCCTGGCTGTCCCAGGGACACAGAAAACAAGGATACTTTGCGTACTCACCTTAGAACCCTAAGACCAGTACAACCACCCTAAGATCTCTACAGATCAACCATTTGTGCTCCTGTGGTAGTTAACAGTAGACAGTAAATGATCCATGCTGTTGTGAGTTTCTTTCATTTGTACTGAATTCCCAATAGGGATAGATGAAAAACTATTGCCATTATGTAGAACTGCTTTGAGACTTCTGCAGGATGTCAATAAAAAGTCTCCATTTCGTAGCATCATACTCTAGGCCCATTGATTTGATCAATCCAGCAATGTTGTTGCAATAAACCAATGGTGACTTATCCTGGAGCGTGAAAATATGTTTTGATTCTCTCGGTCTCGATACCAGTATAACGTTGTTTCTGGTACCAACGGACGCTTCTCTTTGAGACGTGAACCCAGCAACTGAGTAGAATCTCTTAAAAGGTTCAGGTCTCGTGTCAGGTCGTTTAGTTCTGCTTGTGTCAAGAGCACTGGCTAGTCGTCCTCTTCTGGCTTGTATGCATCATCCCTAGCAACAACAGTCATGTCACTATGTTCAGAATCAGAGCAATATTCCATGTCAGCATCAGAGTCAGGAATAGGAAGATCTGGGCCATGAGGGATTGATCTTATGGCGGATGGAACATCGGGGTATTGGACATAGGACTTGTTCTTGCAATTTAATACTTTTAGATTTATGATGCAGAAATAGCAGTCCTTAATGTAATCATTTCCTTCCCTCTAGACCATTGGAATGGAAAATGGCATATCCTTCCTTTTACCATTCCTCCAATCCCTCAAGTTCTCCACACGTTTTATAATAAACGTGGGGAGCGAATGGCTTATCCTGATCTCTTAGTTTGACTCCAAATTAATCGCAATATGTCTTCTTCTCAAAGTCAGTGATTTTTGCTTGACGGTTACGAAGAACAATATTACGGCAGATATAACAGAACCTGTCAGGATTATTCTTACACTTGCGATCCATTCTTACAGGAATACAAATGTCAAGCTGAAAAAAAAATAGCACGCATCTCGTCGTTGACACTTGACACTCTACATTAAAATTATTTTAAGCTAAGAGATAAACCCAGCCCCTTTTTGGTATGTGGGTGTTAGCGAGTAGGGTGGTACACTGTAGTTAGGTACACATACAATATTATATGTTATACTAAATTTCAGGCATCCACGATCAGCTGTGATAAGTAAATTGTGTAAACTTGTTGTGAAGAATTTAAGTATATCTTAAAAACCAGACCTGACCAAACACAATGGATGATATTTTTATTTCAGCCTAAAATGGCGAGCACATATCACTTGATAAACCTCTGACCTTTGGAAAAAAATTAACGCAAGTTAATGTAATCTGAAAGACCGATTCACAAACAAACCCTAACTGCAATTTATAATCATTTACTCAGCCTATTTAGGTTAGCAGCCACTACCCTAAAATTGAGCGGAGCCACTGCCCTTTAGAACGTGAGGCTCTTAGTGTTTTATTTGGCTGCAAAAGATTCCACAAATTTGTATATGGAGATCACTTTGAAGTTGGAAACGACCACAAACTTTTATTGTCAATCTTCAAAAAGTCACTTAGCAAAGAACCACCACGCATCCAACCACTCATGTTGGCATTGCAGTGGTATGACTTCATTATCCATTACATCCCAGGGAAAGAGACAGTAGTCCCTGACACACTATCACCTGCATACTTAAATGACTGCAAACCTGGAATCTTCACTAAAGACATAGAAACCCATTTACACCTTATCAATAAAGTGCGACTAATGACTGACAAGAAACTCAACATTTACTGTGAAAAATAGCCACTGACGAGCCACTAAAACTAATAGCTAAATATACTCTTCATGTCTGACATGAAAAAAAAAAAAAAGAAAAGCCGTTCTACAATAGCAGAGAGGGCACCTCTATGCTAATACTACTATAAATGGAATACTGTTAAAAGTGAACAGGATTAGGAGAATCCGAAATCTCATTAAAAAACGTATCACCAAAACAAAAGAATATGTCAACTAATCTGATATCAAAGTAGAAATCAAAGATATTGTTAGTAACTGCAGTATCTGTCTCGATGAACGCAACCAACAGCCTACTGAACCACTTTTACCTTATGAAATCTCTCAAATATCATGGGCTAAAATTGGCACAGATGTCTTTGAAATCCACAAAACCCTAAATGATCGCTCTTGATTATACAAACAAGTTTTTCGATATTCAATCCCTGACAAACAAACACTCTCCCACTATTATCATGTATCTTAAGAGTATGTTTGCAAAATTCAGCATTCCACAAACTGTCATCAGTGTCAATGGATCTGAATTCAAAGATAATAAATTCAAAATATTTGCAAGGAATGAGTTTTCTAAGGTGACACACCTGGTGCTCTCTATCCACAATCTAATGGTCTTGTGGAATGCACCATACAAACTATTAAACACACCTTCAAGTGAAAGCAATGAAAAGCAATCAAGACCCATACCTATTTATTCTTGCCCTATGAACTACATTTAGTGATGCACAATCACTAGCAACATAGAAATCTCTTAACAACCCTGTTTCATATCGAACATCACCACCGATACAAACAAAAAATCCACCAATTAAATCGACTCGGACTCTACCTGAACTTGAACCAGATGATACAGTTCGGATACACTCAAAGATAAATAGAAAATGAAGAGAAAGGTAGTTAACAAGTTAAACTATACCTGTTCCTATTCAGTGGAGACGGATAAAAGCCTCAAAATTAGACGCAATCGGTGTTACTTACTCAAAACAAGAAAGAAAGTCCTTATTAACCCAGATGTTGACAATGAAAATATCATTCCGTAAGAGGATAATGCAGCCTTTCATGGTCAGCATCCTGAATGTCAATGGACTGTCCGGGATTTGGAAACTAATCAGCCTTATTGTAAAACACGAAGTAGCAGTGAATTCATTGTTTTCCAACAATACAAATTATGGCCTTCCAAGCTTCTTCAAACGTGTGTTATTTTAGTCGTGATTTTTCGGACTGTTGTCCTCATCTTTATTGTGGTAAATTGAAACACAATGTTTCGGCCGCTATATCCTCTGGCCTTCTTCAGGTGTCTCTTGTTTATTTGGGCATAGATATGATTCAATTCGGGAAAGTATTTTTAAGTTTGACTGCTGATCAAATAAGACTTTATTTCCAAACAATTATATGCATAAAACATGCAATTTTTTTTTTGGTGAGGGGAGCATGAAGCTTCTATGGTTTTTGTAGGGAAGGGGAAGGAGAGCGATCATTCTGGAACTTATGGTTCCTAAGGAGTCCTAGCTAGCCACATTCACCGACACATGCACACGATACAATATTGGCACTCATTCGTCGACAAACACGTGACATTCACCAAAATACCACATTCGCTCAATGAGAACCCACTTAAAACCCGAATGAATGGAATGATTTATTTACAATGAAAATATCAACGAAGGAGATGTGAGAAAAAACCCAAAATTAATTGGAAAAAACCCAAAGAAAATCACCCTATTTAGTTGCCCCCCTTCCCTGTCTAAGATGTGGGAGGCCTACTATTTTCCAGTATCCAAGAGGACCGAAAACAAACCGGTCTATCTCTATATGTGATTAGGATCTAAACTAACGAGTAAGTAACATGGATTATTGAAATGTGAGTCCAAGATTTTCCGAAAAAAATCAGGCTGGAGTTAGGTCAGGGTGAGAAAAAGAATGAGGGGGCAGGAAGATCTTGGAGACTAAGAACTAGGTGGCGGGAACAATGATGCACATCATGCAGCAAACTAGAGAAAAAGGGGGACAAAATTTACTGACCGAGAATGGGGTCCCGAAGGACCCGAACCGTTATTACCATGCGCAGGAAGAGTGTTATATTTTGACCTTCGACCCTGCCAAAAATGCCATTCCAAGGTGATGCACCGGAAGGAAGTGACACATTCTAATGGCAGTTATGAGAGGAAATCGCGAAGGTGGAAATTGGCTGATGAAATGGGACGAGGTAAAAAATTCCCATGGTACACTCATAGACTGACGCACCGGAAGAGAGTGACCTGTGAACTGCATGACAGTTATTTCCGCTTGATGACGATTAAACATGCGATTTCAAAGATCAAGTGGGCGATCGAGTGGGCGTTGAACTATTATATAACTCAGTCAAGACGGAAGTCAAGACAGTTGAGTTCGAGTTCCAGTTGGAGCAGGATGTGGTAGGGAAAGCCATCCCTGGCCGAAGGGGCTTGGAACCCTGATGAATTGGGGTCCAGAGAAGATGCTGATAAGATGCAGTAAAGAAAGCCAGCACCCAGCAGAGTGGGCCCCAGGGCCTCCGGTTGAGCATCAGGAGAACGAGAAAGACACAACGTTGACGGCCATAAGAGTGGGGGTCAAAATGTTGCAGTTCTGTTCGATCTCCAGCTCCCTCTCACACGCAAACCTTGTGTAACACTTTTCGAACCCTTGCAATAAAGTGAGAGGTAAATATTGTTAAAGAAGTCTTCCTGCGTCTGTCTTTATCATTGCGTCAGTAAGAATATAACAAGAGGAGAGAAGGATGATTCCAACATTTCCCCCTTTCGTACAAACAGGTTCGCTGTATTTACCCACCTTTTATCAAATGTTATAAGGTCCAAGCATTTTCTATTGCATCTGATTTTGACTCTTACCTGATGCCAAAAAAACAGAATCAGACCACGATGAAAAACGTTTACACCGTCATACAATCCTTTCTTTCACGTCTCCCAAATCACCATTCTGGCCACAACTAGGATCACGAGAAACACCACCCGTTTCTCACCTTTATACAGAGGGTCCACATAACCAACGTCGAGCATCACGAATGGCTTGGGATCAATGCAGACCGTCCACTCTCCGACGTGACCCCAAAACGGACGAACCCGCTCGCAATAGTAGAAGGCATACAAAGCTGTTTCTTCAGAGCCACCGCCGCTGCGACGGCAATCGAGTATGTCTTCCAGACCCGCCTTAAAAGCTTAGCTGGTGAGGGGCAATGCGTTCCGTGTGAGCCGCCAGGCGAGCGAGTTTTTCAAGAATCCCGAACCTGGTGCCTAATTCTATTTCGAGCGAATCTCTCCCAGCGACCAGCTGAGTCACTGCCCGAGAGGATCCGAAGCAGAGCTCACCACTACTTCACGATACAGTTCCTTTCGAGACAGAGAAAAGTCACTAGATCGGGCATTCTAGGTCCCATTGCAAGGATGTAGACAGCTGGCCTGTCAACGGATTATTGGCTGTCGATCTTTCCAAAGCAATTTGGAGAGGGATTATTGCAGCACCAGCAGAGGACCCTTATGCAGAGAGATTACAGACAACCGGTAAATGATCAAGGGGAATTACACACAGAGCACACTTCCGCCTTGCCTTTTAAGGATAAACGCCTTCGAAACCAGGTACCCACCTGCGCTTCTACCTTGGATTTTACTTCCAACCGATTTCGCTCCAGTTGAAGGCTGGGCCCGAAACACACCCCGAGGATGCGGACGAGTCCGTCACTCCAGCGAAAGGGTTCAGGCAGGGAAATACCACCTCTTCAGGTACCCAGCCGCAGACCTTCGCTTTTATCAAAGTTGATCTTGGTTCCTGCTACTTCTTCATACCCCACGACCACCTTCTTCACAGCCTTTATGTCCAGACAACGATGCACAAAGACAGTGATATCATCGATGTACGCAGAGACATTCGCCTTTAGACAGCCGGCAAAGGGGACTTTACGCCGGGCCAGATTTGCTCCCTCATCCCGAAGCCTACAGAGCAGAGACTCCAAAGTGAGGACATAGAGAAGAGGGGACATAGGGCAACCTCGCTAGACAGATCGCTCGATCGCGAAAGCCTTCGAACGTTTCCCATTCACCTGCACCGCCGCTTGGGGATTGTGGTACAGCATGCTAATCCATTTGTGGAACTTTGTTTTGAATCTGGCGGTCTCCAAAATCCTCGCCAAAACCGATGTTCCTTCCTGTCGAAGACCTTGGACTGATCTAAATTGATCATCGCAGCTTCAGTTCTGTCATTTATCTAGGACCAAATACAAATTGTCTTGGATCGATTTTCTCAGGACAGTGTAAATCTGCTCTGGTCTGATCAGATCGCTGATGATAATCTGTATACGGTTCGCTAAGACCCGGGCCAAAATTTTTAACTCTGTGTTTAGCAGAGTTATGGGCCGGTAGTCATCAAAATCCTCTCAAAATTACCTGACACCTTTCTTCTGTAATGTGATTACACCCTTGGTAATGCAAACAGGGATGGCTTCCTGGGTAAACCAATGGTTGAACATATCCGTCAGAATAGGCGCAAACATGTGCGACATCCTCAAGGCGTTCAAGAACTATGAAGATATTATTAAAATAATGACATCATTGTTTTTTAAGCCTATCAATCCGAGAAGCATCACGAGAAGTTTCACGAGAAGCGTTATGAGATGAATTGGAAACGTAAAATCCAATGGCATCACTTATTCTTGATATTTTTTAAAGTAATTTACTTTAAAAACAATTTGATTTGGTTTTTTCATTTATTGGTTCCCAGATTGTGTTCATTTGTATACTTAGTCTTCTCAAGAGGTCAACATAGCCCAACATATGAGCTGCTTCTTTAAGACGTCTTCTTTTCCAATGTTCTTCCCGATCGATTATTTTAACTTTATCCCACAAGGGTTGATGGTTTCTATTTTCTTTCCATATACGGTCAGCCATACCTGACTTTTCTATATTCCCCTCCTACCCCTACTTTTCGATGTTCCTGTAGTTTTACTTTCAGAGGACGGCATGTTTCGCCTCTGTATACGTTGCCACAACTGCATGAGATGGAATATACGCAATTCTTGGACATGTATTCTGTTGGAGGTTTGACTCGGAGGAAATGTTTACGAAGGGTTGAGCCACTCCTGAATGTTGTCTTGATATCATATAGACTACACATTTTTTATTATTTTTTTTTAGCTAAGCCTTTGTCGTAGGGTAGACGGATTGTGGTAAGTTTACGGGTTTAGTCCTCTGTCTTGCGATCTAGATTTTTTGGAGCTGATGTTATGCACTTTGGATAAGTTTCGATGGAGGGTCTCTCTTAATCTGTCCATTTCTTCTTGATATCCATTGTAACTACTGATGGCTTTTGCTCGGTGTTGCAGCAACGGACAACCCCTTTCTTTACATTGTGCGGATGGTGGGAGTTTGTCAGATAAACAAGGGACACCTGAAGAAAGCCGGAGGATACAGTAATCGAAACGTTGTGTTCCAACTGACCACAATAAAGATGAGGACAACAGTCTGAAAAATCACAACCAAAATAATACACATCAAGCCTCATCTAAAAAGTTCAAACACCTTCTTCAAATGTATTTTGATTTGTTTTGTTTTGTTTTGTTTTTTCTTTTTTTCACTTCTGTTGTAGTGGATGGGATGTTGTGATGGTACCGTAAGATCATAAGCGCCCCATTTTAGTTTTACACTGTTGTAAGCGACAACCTTGTTAGTCGATGCTTTGAAATGTTTCCACGTACTGACTCACTCTCCAACAATCAACGTTTCATGCACAGTATTTAGAGCAATTCTTTTATAACACTTACGTCTCAATAGTGAACAGGCCTGTCTTTGCTTATCTTCGGTGATCTGACGGAAACCGGTGCTCTCTGCATAACTCATATTCATCGTAATCTTTAACTCTTAGCATGTTTGCTAAAATGACTCCGAGCCTTTTCAAAGAAAATAAACTAAATTAAAAAGTCTTTTAAAAAAAGTCTTTTGCAGCATATATACAGAAGTTACTGTGAATCGTGAAAATAGCTGCATAAATTTTTATGGTGATTGAAAAATAACATTTGATTAAAAAGTTTCCGTTCAAACCTTACTGCCTTCTCCATAATTATTCCCCATAATGAATTTAAAACATATTGCTATAATGAAACGGTTTACTTAATATAATCATAAGAAATAATCAGAAGAAAACTATGTGGCTTCATATAGAAGAGAAGATTACTTAGCTCATATAGAAGAGAAGATGTAGCTATGTAGCTTCATATAGAAGAGAAGATGACTTAGCTCGTGTGACATAGCGATCAGGTTTATGCCTGGCGAGCAAAATGAGCGGTACACTCGAAAATGAGAAAAAAGAAACTCGGCCGCCCTAACATCTTAATTTAAGATAAAACACAATCTCGACCCAGGAGAATTTTCGAGAGTGGCCCAGACAAATTTTTTTGAAGAGAACGTACCTGCCAAGCATAGAAACACCAGAGCGAGAGATACAGCGAATGCAAGTGAGTGAAGACATTTTTTGTTGTCGGAGATTGTACATACTAAGCGATTACTTGAATCTGTTTCACCCAGGTTGAGTACACTTCATGTAACTAATCATACAACATTTAAGTTAAAATGTCTTACGCAGGGTAATGCTTAGCAAGTTAGTCTAGCAGATGATTAAAAGGGAAATCAATTCCCACAGTGTGTTTCATAATTCCCACTGTGTGTTATTTTAAATTAAGCTATACTTAATAAATAGCTCCTTAAAGCAAAGTTTATGATACAACATTTATGTCTCGTTATTAAATAATGTTACTTGGGTCATGAGACTGTTCTTTATCTGATGTCCCACAAATTCGTTCTTGTCCCTGGCTAAGTTGAAACCTGCCCAGTATCTAAGTTAGTTACGTACATTTTAATGTCGGAGGTTGGCATTCGAATCCAGGAAAACTCTCAAGAAATCGAATAGTGATTTTTAACAAGCCCTGTCCTATTTGAAGATTAACGTAACAAAATCTCCGTCAATTTCTAATTTGCCTTTTGTAGAACTTAGTTAATATCTCTTTAAGACGGGGCGGAGTTTAATTAAGAGTTCGACAATCATTTCTAGATTTACTCATTTGTGTATTTATTTTATTTTAATTTTTTTACTTGAATAAAGAACTCCCATTTTGTGTCATGGTTATTAGTACAATAAATCATTGTCAAAAATAAAACTAAGAATAATAGAAATCATCTATTTATATACACTGGATACTGACAATGCATGTTCTTCTGCGATTCTGCGAACACAAACTATTGCTGACACGCTTTTTCACGCTGCCTAGCAGATCGCATTCACTTCAGTAAGGTCATTAAAAATAATCATGCTGAAAAATACTTCAAAACTGAAACACGACAAAACAACAAAGCCATCAGCCACTTAACTATATAGAAGTCTTAAAATGTCCTCCTTCCTTCTTCTACGCAATTAGGTATTGATTTATTGATGTATTGATTCACAATGCACACTAGTATATCTTTAACCGCCTCATTTCTTTACATCTCTCCTTTTCTTTCTTTCTTTCTTTCTTTCTTTCTTTCTTTCTTAATTTCGTTCTTCTGTTTATAAGAGAACTATTCACATTTAACTCGGCCAAAGCTTTCATCCAAGTCGAGTAAGAAAAAATATAAGAGTTTATGATGTTTTAGTATTGTAGGAGTCGAGTAAATAAACGAATAACTCAATATTTCATGAGTATCAGACCTGCTAACTCAAATTAACATATATATCAAAAGTTTGAAACAGATTTTTAAAAATTAGACAAAAATATTGAATTAGATAGATAGATAGATAGATAGATAGATAGATAGATAGCTGCCCTTGAGGTAATTTCTGAAGCTTAATCTGAGACTAAGAGGGAACATCCGGTGAGGATCGCACGAACTACATTTGTGAATTGGTTAGAGGGATAAATATACTGACCATTGCATTACGATATATTTAATTAGCTTAGCTTCGTTGGGAAAATGACGTCAATTGTGGGATACCCAATGAGAAACAAACTCACCATAACAAATTGGTCTGTCATTTCCTCACTTTGTTTTTCTCTTTATAGGAGAAATTTCAGAATTTCAAAGCTTTGATCCAAGTTGAATGAATTTTTTGAATAAGCACCAGACATGCAAACTCGAAGCAACAAAGATATAAACAGTCTGAAACTGATAAAAACAATGAGAACGGTTTTTAAAATTTAAAAATTCTAAAAGTTCTAAAAGTCATGAGTCCGTCTTTTACTGTTCTGAAAAAGTGAAACCATTGTTATTCATCGTCTAAAAGAGCAGTGAATAAGAAAAGTATCAAACAAAGGCTAGAGACAAATACAGCTTAAAACAAATTTATTTACAGCAAATAAAAAGTAAGGTGACTCATGTATGTCCCTGTGCGAGTTTTTAACAATGAGCAAAAGGGCGAAAAATCATTTACAAATTACAATTTTTTTACATGCTTAGAGATGCTTCGGTCGGTCAATTTGTCTTGTTATTTCTTCTTCTTCTTCTTCTTCTTCTTCTTCTTCTTCTTCTTCTTCTTCTTCTTCTTCTTGGCCTTGCAAAGGCTAGGACTGCTATTTCCTTCTTTTTCTCACATCATCGGTCAGTTCGTTCTCAGGTTCCACTTTTTCATCAATAATGCTGGTTTGCTCCACAAATATATATCAACAACTCACAAAATTTCTTTCCTTTTTTTTCTTCCAAACGATTGCTTAAATGTTTCCCAAGGTTTTCGGTGGAAATAAAGTCGCATACCTTGTTTTGGAGTAGGTGCGAAATTAAAATAAATATTGGTTATTCCGAACATTTATTAACCTGCAAATAGGCTGGTACAATTTTCAGCTTTGTATTCTTTTTAATACCAAACTGGTAATTCTTTTTTTTTTTTTTACTTCATATTCTCCTCCGGAGAAAGTAACTACTCTCATGTGGTGAAAATATTTGGTTCTAAATATGCAAGAATTTAGAACTCTTCAAAATTCTTCTCACAATTATAAAAGGAAAAAATAAGGGAATGGTTTTACTTGCGAGCTTCTCTAGTTACAAGCATAGTACAAAAGAAGACCAATTCCCTTTTACACAAATTTCACGCCGTTTAACATTCGACGGAGAGAGAATATTTCCTGAACTGTTTCAAGCAAAACCTTTTTCTCTTCTGAAGGAAAACCACTCAATCTTCAAAAATCATAAGGCTCTCGTTCTCGAAAAATGTTGACAACTCAAATTTCAGCCAATGTCCGATTACCACTACAAGAAAATTCAAAAACAGCGGTTACCGGGAAAACCTAATTTTTACAGAAACAATCAATTCATATGTTCCTCACAAAGGCAACGCTATTTATAAAATATAGAAATAAATCATTGATCAACCTTCAACATATATTTTACGTTATCATATTTTCAAAAATGAGATTAAAAAATATAAGAGTAAGATAGATAGATAGATAGATAGATAGGGAATCTTAGTCTAGCACAAAAATATCAATCGTGGAACATCCAGTGAGAATCGAAATTAGTGTACTAACAAATTGGTCAGTGAGATAATCTTGCGAATCATCTTGCAATGGCAGTCACCCAATCAAATATGGATGTATGAATATAAGTATCCTGAAGTGCCCCTGTTGTTATTGCCAAACTAACGGAATTTTGAAAAAAAATCAATGAATAAACTTAGGGTCCTTTGCATTTGCCTATATTTTTAGATTGATTGGTTTCAAGTCGTTAACTGAAGCGACTTCTCTTTTATTTGTTAACAAGATTGATTATTGTGATTATGTTCATTTCAAAATTACTTCCCACTTCTTTGATCAGAAAGTCAACGCTATTTCAGTTTTAGCATTTATTTTTAATAAATTACCCATGAGATAAGAGATTCTTTGAATTCTAAAATAAAACATTTTCACGACATTTTCTTTTATCTATCTTTTTAACTTATCATTGCTTTTTATCACGACTTTCTTGGTCGAATAACTTCTGATTGTTAAAGCGAGTAGCGCAAAGGAATAAAGAAATATTTCCGACGGGACTTGAACTCACATCCCATATCCTGGGAGCTCGTCTTTAATGGACATCGTCTTCAGAAGTTCAGTTAATAAAGTATGACTAGAATTGGCACAAATCTAATTAATTTACAAATTTGAAACTAAAAATCTAAATTAATGTTTGACATTTCAAACGAATTCTTTAAGAATTTGGTTGGCAAAGACACTTATTAATTAGATTGAAATTCTTAGAATAAATCGCAAAAATAATAAAAAGGAGAATGTGATACTGTTGACATTTCAAGTACTTCAAGCAAATCTTGATACGCAGTAAATCTAAAAATCTAAGAAATATTGTTTTTATGAATGGATAATTGAAAAATTATCATTAAATTCAATACTAAAGTTTATTTGACCTCTTAATCAATGGATAATCCAGCTAATTTCACTATGGAATGAAGATTTTGATTTTACTTTAATGAAATTTTTGAGGAATCCCTGATCTGAAAGAATATTGAATGGGGTGAAATAATTGATCGTGTAAAAGTGACAGGCCGGCTGGAAAAATAAACCCACCTATCGAAGAATTTTCTATGACAGAAAAAAGATGATTATTGGAAAACAATAAGAGCACCTGTTGACTTTCTTGCCAAGAAAACGATCTTCGTTTTACCAATGCATCATTAAAACAAATTGCTTATTGTATTATTGCACAATAACAGTTTATCTAGATTCCATCAATTCTTAATGAAAAACATTTAATTCCAAATACAAAAATCATTCCAAATACAGAAAACGTCCTCCCTCACCACTCCAGCAGATTAGTAGATTATTTTTGATAATGTTGATGGTCATCTTGAATCAAAATTTGATTTTATTCATTTTGAAAAGTCATGTCACTAATAACTGGTTTTTTATTCTTTTTGTAAAGTAATACAACTATGTCTTTCTTTAAAATATCTAAACTAACCCTCGCTATATAAAAATGATTTATACATATAAAACTGGATTTGGCATTGAATAAGCTACAATGGTTGATATGCCATAAAACTCGACCAAATCAAACCAAAACTAGCTGAATCCATATCAGCATATAACGTGTTCTTATTGGGCCATGGAATCCGCGACATTTACTTGGTCACGAGCTTAGTAATGTGCAATGTAACCATTTAATCACAACACATTGTTCTTGTTCACTGCAGCCATAACCCTCTTTTGTCAAGCTACGTTGTTGAATATATTACATCAACTTAGTCTGGCAGAAAAACACAATTTACCATATCAACATATATGTGATCATTAGAGTGAATGAACGTGTGGATGAATTCGTTTGATAAATTCTGTCTGTAGTAAACTGTGCGTCTTCGAGGCCGACAATTTCTTGCCCTGAAGTGGATACGAAAAAACATCGAAATCAAATCTCCGAGGCATATTCATTCATTAAATATTGATATTCAACAAACATATTTTACGAAGTGACTTTCATCTGGTGCAACTGCAAATTTTTTTCATTTGGTGAATAAATACGAGTTAAGTTGTCTCGAAAAATGTAGACAATGCATTAAAAGCCAGCACTTGACAAAGAAGATTCACTCTCTACCCAAAACACACACACACACACACACACACACACACACACACACACACACACACACACACACACACACATATATATATATATATATATATATATATATTGGAAAAAGTACGAATCCACCTATTCTCCCTCCTGCTCGGGCTAATAGTTGGACAGACTATGTTCTTTAACCTTGGTATGTCAATTGGTCTAGGAGAAGGAAAACTCTGAATTCCAACCTGTTAAACTCTGCTTAAAAAATTACCTTGTGTCACATCCTGCTCGTGCGGAGGGATTGGTATATATACATATATATATAAGCTGCGAAGAAAAAAGAAAAAAGAAGGGAAAGAAAAAACATTTAGTACTTAGTTGAGAAAGACAAACAGTCTTCTCTAGTTGAAGAAACACTGTCTTTCACGAGAAAGATAATGTCTATAGAAGAAACAAAATAAAGTAAAAATAACGATTTCAAGAAAAAATACCGAAGTGTTTATAGTTGAACTGGCATTCTATTAATATCTTTTAATTAAGTTAATAAACTCGTTAAATTTTTATAACGTCTTTGAAACTGCATTGCTGCTCGATTTAGTCGTTTTGATCTGACACTTGTAAACCGATATATATATATATATATATATATATGTATAGTTTGGATTTGTTTCTTTGTTTAATGGCATATCAACCTTCTTGGGTTATTTCATAATAAAGCCATCATTGTATAAGGACAGTAAAGGTACTATTTACCCAACAGCTGAAGAGATAAGGAAGTATATACGTTTCACAAGAGTTTGAGTTTTGTCCGAAAGTGAATGTAATAGCGTGGCTGAAGTTCGAATTTGGTTACTATGATGTCACAGTCCAGCACATTAACTACTACACCATGGAAATTACCCCTGTATATAATTATCAAGTCGTGGATAGAAGTTTTTGCTGGCTGCCCAACACTGGCACGTCCATATGTAGAAGTCCAGAGGAAAAGTTCACTTATGAGTTCGTCCTTACTTCTGCAGCATTGCCCAACATGTCTTACTCGTCTTGCATGATTGGTGAGATGGAAGGTAAGTGACTTTACAGGTGCTGTTTTGTGGAGTGTTACTTTCAGGATCTTTATAAAAGTACACGCAGCACCCTTCTGTAGTACCCATTTAACTTTCCCCCCAAGCGTTTCGTTAAAGACCACGTAATGAAACCAGAACATAGTATTGACACAGCTAGACCTGGTGAGAATTCCCGTTTTATTTTATCAAAGATCAGATTTCCACATGGTCGTTGACATTTCAATATTTTACATATGTGTATGCTGATATCACTTTCAGTAGATGTCATACTGCCACCAAGGTATATGGACTCGTCTACTTCAGAGGCTTCCGATTTAATGAGGAGATGTCACTATTTTGATTAAAACACATCAACTCTTGTTTGAGTTCATTTCGAGACTAATGCCTCTTGTTGCCTAACAGTAGGAATTTAGCTTTGTTAGGTGTGTTTGCAAGAAGCGTTAGGTCATCTACTTAGTCTCCCTCTATAATAGTTTCAGTCGGATATCGTCGGCTTCTTGGCTTTTTTTAGTGAAAAACTATTTTCTTTTATTCGATCCATTGACTTTTGTAGCATGTAATCTAGGTAGATTATGAATAGAAATGGTAGTAATGTATCTCCTTACAAAACTCCAACAACAATGTCAAAGAAATCTATGTTACCATCTGGTGAATGAATCATTGCTTTCATATTTGTGTAGAGTATCATCACAGCGGAAATAATTTCTTTGCTTGTAGTATTTGCTCCATCTTTCCTCTGTGTGTGGAATCGAATGCCTTGGAGAAATCTACAGAAGAGTTACCTTGAATTTTTTCATCTTTTTCGATGATTCAACGAGAATCTGAAAAGGTTTAAATCAATTTCTCCTAAACCCGTTCTTATTTTTCCAAAGATCTTTCTCAACTTCAAGTCGGATTAAGAAGCAGGGCACTATAAATCTTAGCAGTATTTGTGGTAAGGGTTATACCTCTGTTGTTCTAAGTAGTTCCGAAGTCAAAATTCACGTGGAAGTGGAGAATACTGTCTTTCCTCTATTTCTCTATCATTTTTGGTTTGGTTTCTTTTGTTTAATGGCATATCAACTCTTTTTAGGTTATTTAATGCCAAAGCCATTCTCCTAGAAGAACAGTAGTGGTACTATTTAACCCATAGCTGGAAGGATAAGGGGATTCATACCTTTCCCAAGGGTCTATCGTTTTTTGTTTATACACAGCGTTGCATAAACGAAGAAGTCGGTCATCAAATTTTCTTGTTTTCCATACTTGAGGAGGTATTTTGTCGAGGCCTGCAACTTTTCTGCTTTTAATTGTTTTTAAAACTGTGTTAAGTTCATAGTCCATGAGGTGTCCAAGTTTGATGTCTATGAATAATTTTTTCAGTTGATTTCAGAAAGATCTCAAAGTAGATTCTTGAAATTACCTTTCTACTTATGAAGTCTTCCATCTTGACAGGCTGTTTTTAGTTTTGATCTCGAGGAACTTTTCCTTCCATTAACTTCATTTACTGTCTGCCATGTTAATTGAGATGCAGCTTAATCGTCTAGTTTGAATTGGAGTCAGGTTTATCTTTCGAAGGCTATTTTTCTTATGGATAGATGCTACTATTATAGATGAGCAGAAGTAGTTTCAAAATTGAACTATTTGGTCTACCCGTTGACCTAAGAGGCGCCACTCATCGGCAACATATGGAATGCGCCGCTGACCCGCTTTTAGATTCATCCACCTTGTTTGACATCCACCATGTTGTATCCCCAAGTTTTCAATGCTACACACTTGTACAAGTCGTATAACATTTTTTCCGACTCAGAATCTGATACCCAGTGACAACCCGACTGAATGAAGGTTAAATGTTTAATTGTCGCAGAGTTTGCGGTCTCCAGTGCGACAGGGTAGCCGTCGATTTATTGCAGCGGAGTCATATATCTCTGGTACTACACTTTTCAGGTTTTGATCGAGTGAGTTTTCTTCTCAACCCTCCTCAAAGAATTCAGTTTTATCAGCAATTGTGGGTTCATTTTATCCTTCATTTCTCGTGTAATTGATGTTATTTTGGTTCACTATTTTACGATATTATTTTATGCTTAAAACTTATAAATGAATGGGGTCATAGCATGTTGAAAGCAATTTATTTTAATTGTAATGATACAATAAGCGTTTTTAGTAGAACATTTTATTCATGCACGTTGCCTTTCTCGTCAATTCTTATATTTTGAGTTGCTCCTTGCCAACCAAACAACCAATCTTTTTGTGCAATAGGAAGAGATACTAAAGCTAGGCTCGATCATTTTTCCAACCGTGTAAGCTTCGTAAATGACTCTTAAAGAAGCTACTAGCTCACCGAAGTTTGTGTAAATCGGATTAATTCGTCCAAAAAAACTTAATATTTTACAAAAGTTTTTAAGTTACAATTTATTAAAAACAATAAAGTGATCAAATGGAATCAAATCGAAAAGACCGACATTCAATAACACACTTTCATAGATGTTTAAAAACTGTTTGCATAATTCCTAGTAGATCACCTTCCCCATCTAGTCTTGTCTAGTCTTGTACTCTTTTTGTGTTAAATTGCTGCATTTACATATTATGTAATTAACGTTTTCGTCTCTATCACCACATAACCTACATTTGCTATTTTGTTGTATCTTATTTATTTTTGCTTTAACATAGTAATTTTAAATGTAATCTTCGAGTTGTCGTATCGCTACATCAACACTATCTTCCATGCTGGTGTGTCCTCTTCCTCCTTCTTTTCTTGACACATATAGTCTGTGTACGTCATCTCTAGGATGTAAGACCTTATGCATTGTTATTAGTTTTCTTGTTCTCTGGTTCATTTGTTGAAATTCTTCTTTTCTCCACTTTAAAAATGGTCCCAAGTATATTACAAAGAGGGCAGCTCAGGTATTTATCGCTTTGATGAGATTTCAGCTTTATAGTTCGTTTTCGAGTAGTTTTCTAATTCTCCTAAGATACTCTTTCTAAATTTTTCCTTTCATCTCCACTAGTTTGACAGTGTCCGCTTCCGATATTCCCAAGTATTTGTAAGTTTTCATTTCTCCGAGCGTTCTGATTTTTTCTTGATTTTGTAGTTCTATTCCTTCCGTCATTTGTTGTTTCCCATTTATTGAGCTGACTGTATATTCTCACTGCCTGTATTTGGGCTTCCAATTCTTTTCATTTTTAGTAAACAGTTTGATGGCATCCATGTATATTGGGTGATTGATTTTTTTCTTGCAATTTAGTAAGTTTATATCCGTCTGTGCATTTCCTAAGTATGTGATTGCGTGGTATCTTCGCTATTACAAATAGTTATAGTGATAGCGCATCTCCCTGGAAAATACCTCTCTGGATTTTCACCCTGCTAAACATTTTCTTGCAACTGTTAGTTCCACGCTCCAGTTTTTCATGGTTGCCTCGATAAACTTTATGACTTCGTCGGATATCTTGTACATTTTGAGACAGTCTATTATCCAGCTTTGCGGAACCATATCATATGCCCTTTTGTTGTCAATCCACGCCATAGCATCATTTTTTCGACCTATTTTGCAGATGTGTTTCTCAGTGTGTCGTAGAAGATGTGTTTCTCAGTGTGTAGTAGATCTCCTGTTCTTCCGGTTCCCTTGTGACATCCTTTCTGTTCCCCGGGGAACAGTTTGCAGCATATTAACTAGTAAATTTCCCTAATTTGTGCCTTTGGTATTTTTCATATCTTTCTTAGGCACGTTATGGGTCTGTAATTGTTTTGGCGGTTCCTTTTTGGAGGCTTTTTTGGATCAGGGTGGTCTTTCCTTTGGTCATCCATTCGGTTATATCTGTTTCTTCTAAGTATTTATTCATTTCGATAGCCACTATGTCGCGGATGGAAGTGAATTTTTTAAACTAGAATCCATGTATGGCATCATGGCCTGGACTTTTCCAATTTGGCATTTTTGAGTGTTGCTCAGTGAGAATCGAGGTTTTCCTTTACTTCCTTTATTTCCTTCTTCGAATCCTTGTAACTCTTTTTTCATGATGTTTATCCATTCGACTTATCAGTTATGTTCTCTCCGTTTCCATATTTTGCTCCAAAATTGTTTTGCTTCCTTTGCATCGGGTTGTTGGTATGTCTTCGAGTATTCTCATCTACTTACTTCTTTATCCTATATGGGTATCTTTTTAGTCTTCTTTCGTCAGTATCCTCTGATTTATCTCTTCAAGTTGTATTGTTTGTTCTAATTATGCTGCTTTTCTCTCTTCATTCGAACATATTTGTCACCCCGTCAATCCCCCGATCAATTCACGCTTGATCTTCCCAGATAGGGGATCGAATCTCAGTCGAATCAGTCGCCTGCCTACTTGTGTTATTTTTTGATCCAGGCAACTGATATCTACCAATTCGTCAGAAGTCGAAATGTCGAGCCAGATGACAATTCGTTAATAAAACAAAAATAAATCGAAGTCGAAATCCAGAGAAGACAGAATACAGGGTTGAAATGAACAACAAAGTTTTAATGAAAAAAAATTATAATAACAGTTGAGAAAAAAATGCTTCTATTTCAATGTTCTATCTCTCGTAAATATTACAGCTGTAGTTTTTTCGAATCCACCCCGAGTTATGCGACGGTTAGCCTTAGTTCACAGTCCACCTTTTCTTTTCACTTCGAACCTTGAGAATTCTTCTCAAGTGCTGTGTTGTTAATTTCCTTCAGCTTGTTAGAAAATTAGAGTAAAGAGATAATCTGCTACAAGGCTTTTTTTCTTGCTGTTTTTTTTTTTTTTTATCTGGCAGCTAGCTTGAATCTCTCTCCTCATCTGCCAACTCTTTTGGTTTTATCAATTCTTTTCTCTTCCTCAAGTGGGCGTGTCGTAACTGACCACTTCTTTTCGTAATTTATTCTAATTGGTCACTACCAAATGCTTCTTCTCCCACTCCGTTTCTTCGGTTCCTACGGCTGTCACCAGGGGTAAGACAGTGTCCCTTCATTCTGATTGGTCCTAACAGACGCTTCTCTGTGTTTACTACTAGGAGGGGGGTTCTGTAGTATCTGTTTGCCAGCGTCCCTCTCTCATCCCTATCACTCCAGTCACGTCGTACACTCTTCTTTTTCTTTCTGAAATTTTATATCTTCAATTTGGCGATACCTGTTAAATGTCTTAGATTATTTTGGTTTTCCCAACGACCCTTTCTCTCCTTTCTACAACTTTTGGCTGTGTCAACCGAACACGATATACTCCTTTATCACAAGTGTGTAATGTGTGAATGATATCTTCCCAAATTCGTCAGAGAATATTTGGATTCTGTTATTTTTCCATTGTTCTGGGAAGATAGAATAACATTTCATTCTCGGCAGTCAACTTCACCCCTTCTCAAACATTGCGATAACTTTCTTTACTCATAAACAAAACAATGGTTATAGCTTTTTTGTGCTGATAATTTTTTTTCTGGGTCTTCCATATCTTTCTTTCTTCATTCACAAGAAAGAAAAAATCACTTTTTTCGATCTATCGATGTACTGTCTCGACCTTCTAAAATCCAGGTATTAACGTAATTCTCCTAAAATCCACGTCGCATAGGGGGAACTCCACTATGTTATATATTTCCATGTTTTTCTCTGTCTTAGCATTTTCGCTTATTATCGTAGATTTTTATCTATATTTCTAGTCTAATTTCCCATCCAGGTTTTGAATTTCTATTCGTGTTCTTTAGGAGAACCCTGATTTTATCACAGACTAATTTCGCAAATAATAAACCGTTTAATTCCATGATGCTGTTCGTTGAGATATTTATCAATTTTTTTTCAGTTTCTACCTTGACTGTTTTCTAGTCTTGGTGCCTGAGATATGTTAATAAGGTCTTTTTTCAGATGTAATTCTCTTTATAATCACTATATTCCTTTTTTCTTCTTGTGATAGTGTTTGTTCTGTTGCGTTCTGGAGAGTTCTGGTTTTTCTGAATTTAGCGTCTAGGTTGACATTATTAGAGTCTTGTTGACATGTTTCCCAATTTATTTGTTAATGTATTTCTAATATTTGAAGGTCAGAAAACCAACCTTTCTTTATTATCGTTCTGTCTTGGTCAACTTGTAGTCTTAAATCTAGCGAATTCTTCCCGGATTAATTTTATCATTATTTTTCTATAACCCCTTTGTGTTGGGTTGAAGTGCAAGTTTGTTGTCTTCCCTAGTCTATTTTCTGTATTGGTGTCCCTGATTTGAGTGGTTGTTTTGTTCGTCGTTTGTGTACCTGAAAAAAGAACAGCCAGGATGCCGGACTGGTCCCCCATGGCAAGAGAGCATCTGCCAATCATTACACCCCCAACCTGTTGACAGAGTCCCAAGTAAAATCATGTTTAGAATTGTCATTTTTTTATGGGTATTATATTGTGGCTATACCAGACTCAGGGGTTGTTTATTATCTGCGCTCCTGACACGTATGTGATTAAGAACCATTGTTGTAAAAGAACTCTTAAGCGGGTCATGGAAAAAATTGTAATTTCACTAAGTTTTAAATTAGTTAACGTTCAGAGTGGGACTACTTTGTTTTCTTTTCTTCATTTTACAGTATAAATGATATAACTAGCTCCTAAACTATTTGCAGATATTCCTGTAATATGATTCTGGCTCGAAAACAGTTCCTGATAAAGGTAGATACTTGAGTAAAATGATTCTTCTATTTTTACCTATGTTAGCTCTCTCATTCTGAATACTCCTTGTTAACCCCTTAAATACTGTGACGGCAAATTGAACTAAAATCCCAAAATGGGACTTTATTTTTCGCACGTGTGAAGACGGGGCAGGTTGGCACTTGATCCCCTACAGAAATAAGTCCTGTTCAGAGTTCTTTTCTCAGGCAGATAAGAACTGGCATATTACGTGAGGGAATAATTTAAGGCCAGACTGACCGCCGCTGGCAAGGGGTTCCAAATTTCACACTATCACACACCCACCAGGTCGCTTTCTTCTTTCCCCGAGATAATGGAAGAAAGTGAGCCTATAGGTCTTAATTGTAATAATATTAATATTGCTACAGTCGGCAACTCAATTTCCCGTGTGATACTTTAGGGATTAAGAGGACAGTTCTAAGCAAGATAATACAAGGCGAATAGAAGCTGAAAGGAAAGCATGGAATAATAACATAGACCACATGGTAAAATTAAAATACATAAGTTCTTTACTACGGTTATATACATATATATGTTCAAAGTGTCAAAAATATGTAATAGGATAGTCCATGAATATAAATGTCTTTTCCTGGCTTTTATCCTTTTTCAAACTGAGAGAGAGTGGTAAACAAAAATTTGGGTGTAAAGGGAAAATGTCCCAAAGTTACTTATCTTATTTTTTTGACGGGGTTCCACTGGAGAATTTCTCTTCTTTCACGGGCTAATAGACTTTGTATTGCTTTTAATGCTGGCTTGAGAGACTCAGGTCTCTCATGTCTCAGTCTTTTGTCTTTAGCCCGGAGTGAAAATGGCTATCGTCCGTCTCCCACGAGCGTTGTCCAAAAACTACCTTTTTTTGTACTTCTTCCGTTGAGGGGAAGGGGACCCCACTTCCGTTTGGGGTCCCCCCACCAATCATTTGGCTTCATTTTCTCCTTCCCTTTCCGATGTCCGGCGACCCAAGGTCACTTAGGTGCAAACATCTGTGTGACCCACAATCATTTCTAACGGTCATTTTTTGACTGCTAGATAATTTTAGTTCAACGGAGGGGGTATCATTCCCACCTCCTCGTCTCCGTGAGCCATCACGTGACACCTCCCTGCTTAAGAGAAGAAAGGGAGATGAATAGAAAAATCATAGAAAAAAAAAAAAGGCAATTCAATTCACTGTTCTTTCTCCTTTTCTTTCACCCTTTTTTTTTTTCTTTTTTTTTTTTCTCACTTTACTTTTCTTTCATCCCCTTTCTTCTTCACGCTTTGACGAATTCTTTTCTTTTCCTTTTTTCGTCCTTCCTAATTTTCACTATAGGGGAAAACAATTTCTCTTCTCTTTCTTTCTCTCTCTCTCTCTCCCTTTTTTCTTTTTCTTTAATCTCGTTTTCCTTTCTTTCTTTTTCTCTCTCGGCTTTTGGCCGTATCATATTTCAAACCTTGAGGAGGTAAGCCCTTCTTTCTTTCTTCGTCACTTTTGACGACTTTATAATTTTAATTCTTAAGCTCTGGGGGAAGAAACTTCCTTTCCTTTTCTCTCTTTCCCCTATTCGTCACTTGTTGACGAACCACTTTCTCGTCCATCTCATATTTCAGCATTGGGGACGAGAATTCCTCATTTCCTTTAGTTTCTCTCTCTCTCTCTTTCTTTCTCTCAACAACTATGAGAGAATATTCTGCTACTACATTTTTGTGGGGCGTTAGAGAAATAAATTTGGGTACTTTTTTATTAATTTTTCTAAGCCCTCTCTCTATGAAACAGACAACTGGCCTAATTTTTCCTCGAATTTATTCGGCATTGCCGAGTTCTCAATTTTTCGAGGTTGGCCTTCTTGACGGACATACCTCTTCAATTTGTTTGTGTGACACACTTGTGTCTTCTTCTTTCCTTCGTTGGTATCAATTCTGTATGTCCTCTTGTCTATTCTCCGTGTTACTACATAAGGACCTATATATCGTCCACCACCGTGGGGTCCTTTATTCGATGATAGTAGCAGGACTTCGTCGCCCTTTTCAAATTCTTCCTTAGCCCTGTGTGAGGGTCCTCTTATTTTCCTCTTATCCTCTCGATAAGTATTAGGGAATTTATCCCCATTATTCGTTGGACCTTCATCCTTTTTCTGACGACTGGTCCTTTTATCTTCTTGTTTATTGAGGGGTGGAAGGTTCACTTCTTTCCTTTCCACTTTCTCCCTCTGCGAGTGACTGTGTCGTTTATATCTCGCACGTGGCTCAGCCGCCATCTTGTCTCCATGCTGGGCGTTCGTTCTCGCCATCTTTCTTTCTTCATTTATGGCGCTTATTTTCGCCAACTTCTTTCCATCTTCATTTATGGCGCTTATTTTCGCCATCTTTTCCGGGTGACACTTTTTTGTTCTTACTTCATTTCCCAGTATGAGGGAAATTCCTTTCATAGGTAGTTTGTCTACCACACCAACTCGAATTGGTCCGTTTTTCCACTGGGACTTAAGGGTTATTTTACATAGCGGTATTTTTACCCTCTTTCCGCCGATACCCTCTATCATCACAGTCTCACGTGTTGCTTCTATTACCCTTTTAGGTAATTTATTTCGTAGAAGTAACGACTGAGATGCTCCGGTATCTCGTAAAATTGAGACTTCCACTGGTCCTCCGTGTGGGCCTTTTATCATCCCTTTTTTCGTCCAGGGTCGATAGGACTGGTTCCCTCTAGGTGTTGTTACAGCTCCTTGAGGTTTTCTCGGCTGGGTCTGGTTTCTATCAGGACCTTTTCCAAGCTGACACCTTATGGCTATGTGACCAGCCTTTCCGCATTTGTAGCAGACCACTTTTCTGCTGCTACTTTGGAAGGTCCTTCTATTTTCTTCCTTGGGTCTTCCTTCAGGGCTTAACTCAGCTTTGAACTTCACTTTACTTCCCGTGTACGGTTTTTCCTTTGTTTTTCGGTGTGTGAGGATGTATTCGTCTGCTAGTGCGGCCATTTCATAGGTCACGTCGGTTTTCCTTTCACTTAGGTGAACCCTGACTTCTTCTGGCACACAGTTTAAAAATTCTTCAGCTAATATTAGCTGCCGGAGTTTCTCAGCGTCTCCGTCTATCCTCTTAGAGTCACACCACTTATCCAGCGCGTTCTCTTTTTCTCTCAGAAATTCCACATAAGACTGGTTTTCAGTTTTTCTCTGTGTTCTGAATTTCTGTCTATAAGCTTCTGGAACCAACTCGAAGCTTTTAAGAACCGCTGCTTTCACCAAATCATAGTCGGCGCAATTTTCTGTCGGCAGAGTTGCATATGCTCTCTGTGCTTTTCCTGTCAGCACAGTTTGGAGTAGCATCGACCAGCATTCTTTCGGCCATCCAAGATTTAGTGCAGTTCGCTCAAAATGTGCGAAGTATCCGTCCACGTTGGCTTCTTCAAATTTTGGGACTAGCCTCGCTTGCTTCGTTACTTCGAAACTGTCATGGCTTTCTTTGCGTCCTCTTATTGCCAAGTCGACTTCTCGCAGCCTTGTTTCTTGCTGAATTTTTATTTTCTCCAGTTCCATTTTTTTTCTCTGTAGTTCCATTTGTGCTTGTATTTTAATTTTCTCCAGTTCAATTTCTTCTGGAGTCATTCTTATTTTTTCCGTTGGTAGCTCTTCTAATACTGCTTCCTCGAAAACATTTTCGTCGACCATGTGCCTTGCTATTTCTCTCACGAGTTCATGCTTTCTCATAGAATTCTGAACATTTAACTCAAGCTTCTCGCCAATTTTTATTATCTCGCTTTTTCTCAGCCTCTCCAACTTTTCCATGGAGGGTTCTTTTAAAAAGTTCTCTATTTTGTCCATTTTTTTTTTTTTTAATTTTTCCAAACAGTGATATCAACAAGTAATTTGACTGTTTCAACAATATTCCTTTTTTTTTTTCTTTCACGGTCTCCCAGGGTAGATTTAGACGGCAGGAATTGTCACACGACTACTAGCAATAAATATTATTAATAATCATTCCGGAAACGAGCCCCCATTTTATGTCTGGGGTCAGGAATAAAAGATTAAAATATCCCGGGACGAGACACCATATTAGGTCTGCTGACGCGAAATTTAGACTAAGATCCCTAAACGGGACTTTATTTTTCGCACGTGTGAAGACGGGGCAGGTTGGCACTTGATCCCCTACAGAAATAAGTCCTGTTCAGAGTTCTTTTCTCAGGCAGATAAGAACTGGCATATTACGTGAGGGAATAATTTAAGGCCAGACTGACCGCCGCTGGCAAGGGGTTCCAAATTTCACACTATCACACACCCACCAGGTCGCTTTCTTCTTTCCCCGAGATAATGGAAGAAAGTGAGCCTATAGGTCTTAATTGTAATAATATTAATATTGCTACAGTCGGCAACTCAATTTCCCGTGTGATACTTTAGGGATTAAGAGGACAGTTCTAAGCAAGATAATACAAGGCGAATAGAAGCTGAAAGGAAAGCATGGAATAATAACATAGACCACATGGTAAAATTAAAATACATAAGTTCTTTACTACGGTTATATACATATATATGTTCAAAGTGTCAAAAATATGTAATAGGATAGTCCATGAATATAAATGTCTTTTCCTGGCTTTTATCCTTTTTCAAACTGAGAGAGAGTGGTAAACAAAAATTTGGGTGTAAAGGGAAAATGTCCCAAAGTTACTTATCTTATTTTTTTGACGGGGTTCCACTGGAGAATTTCTCTTCTTTCACGGGCTAATAGACTTTGTATTGCTTTTAATGCTGGCTTGAGAGACTCAGGTCTCTCATGTCTCAGTCTTTTGTCTTTAGCCCGGAGTGAAAATGGCTATCGTCCGTCTCCCACGAGCGTTGTCCAAAAACTACCTTTTTTTGTACTTCTTCCGTTGAGGGGAAGGGGACCCCACTTCCGTTTGGGGTCCCCCCACCAATCATTTGGCTTCATTTTCTCCTTCCCCTTCCGATGTCCGGCGACCCAAGGTCACTTAGGTGCAAACATCTGTGTGACCCACAATCATTTCTAACGGTCATTTTTTGACTGCTAGATAATTTTAGTTCAACGGAGGGGGTATCATTCCCACCTCCTCGTCTCCGTGAGCCATCACGTGACAATACGGATTTAAACCATCATGTAAAATATATTAAATTTGCACTAACAAAGTATTCTCTTTTGTACAGAAATTTACAGAAAACTTAAAATAAAATCTGAAGCATACGCTTCAGTTCGATAATATAGGCTTGACTTGAAATATCTACAAGCCTCTTTTCAGTATTCTCGCGAATCCTAACATTACTATCGCCTGGATGGTCTCGATTCATCCCCTGATTTCTGGTTCTTCTAGTGTCTTTTGATTATTAAAAGCCAATCTCAACATTGCTGTAGTCAAGATAGTCTCGATTCTTAGTCTGATTTTTGGTTTTGCTCGTGTCTTTTGATTATTCAAACTGATCTAAAAAATGCTGTAGTCTGGATGGCATCGATTCTTCCCCTGATTTCTGGTTCTGCAAATATCTTTTGATTATTCAAGCCGATCTCAAAAATGCTGTAGTCTGGGTGGTCTCTATTCTTCCTCTGATTTCTGGTTCTGCAAGTCACTTTTGATTATTCAAGCCGATCTCAAAAATGCTGTAGTCTGGGTGGTCTCTATTCTTCCTCTGATTTCTGGTTCTGCAAGTCTCTTTTGATTATTCAAGCTGATCTCAGCACTGCTATGATCTGGATGGTCTCGATTCTTCCTCTGATTAAAATTTTGCAAGTGTCTTTTGATTATTCAAGGTGATCTCAACAATGCTGTAGTCTGAATGGTCTCGATTCTTGTACTGATTTCTGGTTCTGCTAGTCTGTTTTGATTATTCAAGCCGATTTCAATAATGCTGTAGTCTTGATTGTCATGTTTCTTCCTTTGATTTCTAGTTCCGTCTGTCTCTTTTCTAGGACTTAAAAGCTCTCTGGTAAGATCCAAGTATTAATCTTCCTTTTCACATTTATTCATTTTTACTGTGTGGTATGCTGGGACAGCATAATCCACTAGCCCACATTTTTTTTTTGTTAATTAAAACTTGGTCTGGTCTTCTGATTATGGGATCATCTAGCAAGTGTAGGTCAAATGGAAAAGTGATATAGCGATTAATCTAATAAATATGCAAATGTAGCAAACTAACACAAAAGGAGAAAAAGTCTTGATACCACTGAGTGGGGAAGGTGATCCACTAGGAACTGTACAATAGATTTGAATTGGGCTATATTAATAACTGGTAGAGGCACAAACTAGAATCCACCAAATAAAATGAGACGCATAAAATTCTTTGGAATTTTGAAATAAAATGGATAACGTAATCCCGGCCAGCAGGCAAGACTTTGTTTTAATTAACAAGAAAAAAACACTGGTCATCTAGTAGATTTTACTGCTTTTGTGGACCACTGGATGAAAATAAAAGAAAATGAAAAGATATATGAATATTTGGATCTTACCAGAGAGCTGAAAAGGCTGTATAACATGAAAATAACGGCGATGCCATTTGTAGTTGGTGCACTTGGAACAGTTCCTAAAAGGTTAGAAAGAGACGGGACTAATTCGAGATAATCGGACAGATTGAAATCATACAGACTACAGCATTAAGATCGGCTAGATTACTCCGAAGAGTCATGGAGGTCCAAGGAAACTTGCAGTCAATCAGACTCCAATAAAAAGTACCTGCCAACACTCGTGTGAAAACCTTGTAAAGAGTAAAGAGGCACACCTCCAAAGTCATTTTCTGGACTTTTTTTTTTTTACAAAAGTCATTAACCAATCAGATTGAATATAAAATAAACGAATGTTCTCTTCTGCGAATTTAAAGAAACTGATCGGTTTCAAACTTTCGGATAAAGTTAGGCGTAGTGGAATCCCCCCAAGAAATCTGATGTGCAAGTTTCTAAAAGTGTAACAGTAATAACCAAATTCAGTGCAAAAGTAGCTGCATAAATAAGGAATTAACATTTAAACCCTAAAAGTCCGTTTAAAAAAGTAACTGTTTGTTTCTTTCTTAGTCATTTTAAAGGCGCATGTTTGTTTCTTTTTTTTTTTTTTTTTTTTTTTTTTCTTTCTTTCTTTTTTTGTTTTTGTTTTTGTTTTTCGTGGTCCGCTGAGTTGTCTTCCTCCTTGGAAGATTACCGATTCCCATCTGTGACAGGAGCACAGATAATAATCAACTCCTGGGTTTGATATAGCCGCATTCAAAATAATGAAAAATGACAAATCCAAATTAACGTGGGACTCATAACAGATCTGATAATCATGATCGGCAAGTTCTCCCTTGATAGCCAACATGGGGGATCCGATTGGCATCCTGCGAATATTGGCTGTTCGTATTTCAGGCGTACAAAGACCAATGCTACAATTCGAAGGAAAAAAAGGAAAATGTAATTTACTGTTATTTTAAAAGCACTTTCACAAAAAGCGTACTGGGAAATAATGATGGAAATTTGATCAGAATTAGCCAAATCTAATACAAACTAAAGATCTGCAGATTAAGAGAGGATGATTTTGAAGAGAGGTTGCTTTTTCAAACCTTGGAATACAAGAAATACGTGTACAGGTACAAAGGAAGCAAAACAATTTTGGAGTAAAATATGGGAACAGAAAGAACATAACAAAAGGGATAACCAGATAAATAATATGAAAAAAAAACAAGATTATGAAAAAGACCCCGTGGCGGAAATACACCTGGGCTCACCTAGAATACCACAAAAAAAAATACCAAATTGGAAAACACCACGCCTTGACGGCATATCACGTCCTTGTACGTCAGATTGAATACAAAAAATACGTGTACAGGTAAGTCGTGATGATTATACTCAAGAGGAACCACCTACATAAATTGAAATACAAAATTCACAGAACCCAGTAACACAATATCAATGTTAACAGAAAATGACAGAAAAATGTTGAGTTGATAAAAAAAAATCATGACAATAAAAGACTACATTACTATCCTTAAGGAATTAAGACTGAAAAAAGTCAAGGTATTTACCGAAAAGGTAAATAAATTAAGAAATATCTTAACGGAGAACATCGCCGAACTAAATGAGCTAATTTATGCAGGAGCTAAACAAGTCTGTGACGAAATCATAATTCTTCTAAGGAACACAAACAGAAATACAAAACCTGGATGAGAAACTTGACTAGATGGACAAATGAAGAAACTGTGGCAACAAGCGAAACTACTAAGGAAGATAAAGCATACAGGGACACAATGGAGAGAAAATACCTATAAAAAAACGACAACCAAACAACCAGCTTTGGAGGTGCCCGTGGTGTAGTCGTTATCGTCGTAGGAAATGGACACGGCGACACGAGTTCAAATCCTGGACCTGACTGATTGCATTTCACAAAGCACTAATACCCTTGGGAAATGTATGAATCCAATTATTCTCCCTCCAGCTATGGGTAAATAGTAGGACAGACTAGGTTCTTCAGCCTTGGTTAGGCAACTAGTCTAGAAGGAAAACTCTGAATTGAAACCTGTTAAACTCCGCTTAAAAATTGACCTTGTGTCATATCCTACCCGAGCGGAGGGGTTGGTAAATAGTACCAAACAACCAGGTACAAAGGAAGCAAAACAATTTTGGAGTAAAATATGGGAACAGAAGGAACATAACAAAATGGATAACCGGATAAATAATATGAAAAAACAATCGCAAGAATATGAAGAAGTCCCCGTGGCGGAAATACACCTGGGCTCACCAAGAATAACACAAAAAAAAAATACCAAATTGGAAAACACCGGGCCTTGACGGCCTATCACGTCCTTACACGTCAGATTGACTTTGCAACTGAGTTACAAAAAGGAAACCATTCTCAGCAACTATTGACCGATAACGTGTTTAACTATAATGTGGAAAATTGTAATCGCACTGATGAAAGAAGAAAATTATTACTTACTTGAATCCTACGATTTATTACCGGAAGAACAGAAGGGATGCCGAAAAGGAATAAGAGGAACAGATGAGCAACTAATAATAGATAAGCACATTTACAAAGAGACTGAAACAAGACTGATAGATCAATTACAAAAAAATCGATAGATTGACTAAAAACGCCTATGATATAGTCCTGTACCTTGGGTAATAGAATGTCTGTAAATGTACATAGGAGCATATCCCTGGGAGACTCACTCTCACCACTACTATTAGTTATAGCAATCATGCTTGTCAATGACATACTTAGGAAGGCTACTGTAGACTATAAAGTTAGAAAATAATAAGAAAAGATAAATCATCATATGTATATGGATGATATCAAGGTATTTACTAAAGATGAAAAAAACCCATAAAAAACAGGAGTCCCTGACAGAAACAATAATAATATACAAACAGAATTAACGCATGAATATACTTTCTCTCTTACATAGTGACATACACAAAGATCTTTTACATACACGAAATATATCAACTAGAGTTAAGAAATCGCAAACTGCTACATTTCATGCATGAAACTTTACTTTCTTGTAACGTGAATACTTTAAAAATATTTACGCTCAGACTACTATTATCTTTTCTTACAAGAAAAACACTTTTCAACTTCTGATTTGAACAAACTTTTTCTTTAATTAAAAGAAATAAAGTTTGTTAATTTGTAGATCAGTGTTTTATTCAATCATTTTCACATTTTTTCTCGACAGAGAGTGAGTCACTATGGAAGATTTATCTTTAGATTTTCATCTCTGCTAGGATACTCCTGTTGTTCATTTTACTTTCCAGTTTTCTATGGCTTTCGTGATGAAACTTACGACATTGTCGAGTATTTTGTACATTTTCAGATATTCTATAGTACAAGTCAATTCACCGTCTTCCAGGTTCCTTGAAGATGTGCTGATCTATATATTGTTGTTAAACTTTTCGTCTTGTGGCGTTCTTTCTGTTTTTCCGGAAATATTTCGCAGCATTCAAATTTTTCTTTCATTTGTGCAGTTAGGATTTTCTACATCATAGTGAACCGTATTATCGGTATATAGTTGCTGGGGATGGTTCTTTTTTGAGGGGTAGGGGTTCTTCTAGTATGCTTGCTTCTTCAAATCATTTACTCAGTTGTAGAGCCAAAATCTGTCGTTGATGGATATAGATTTTTTGTATTCAGAATCCATGTATACCAACATGGCTCGCTGTTTTACAATTTGGTATTTCTTTCTTTTTTAGTGTTTCGCTAAGACAGTTATGGTTTATGTTCGCCTCGAGGCTTTCTTTGAGTTCTTTTAAATCTTTTTTTCAGTTATATATCCATTCGCCATTTGTTTATGTTCTTTCTGTTCCAATATTCTACTCGAAAATTGTTTTGTTTCCTTTGCATCTGGTTATTAGTTTGTCTTTTCACTTATTGGTATAATTTTCTTTCGTTATTTTATAAGGATATGTTTTTGAATTAATTAATATATTCAGTCTCCTTTCCTTCGTCAGTTTTTCAAATCTATTTCTTCCATTTGTTTTGTCAGACTTATCTGCTGAGACCAATTTTTGTTCTTTTCATTCCAACATATCCCGATATGTTTTTTCTTTCTGAGCACTTTCGCTTGTTGCAGCAGTTTCTTTATTCATGCTTCTTGTCAAATTTCACATCCAGGTTCAGTATTTCTGTTCGGGTTCCTTTTAATTACTATCATTATTATTATCATTACTCCTTGCACGTTTTTTACACCCACATTATCTGATGGTCTTTCACCGGAGTCTGAGCAACAGCAAATCTCCTCAAGTCCTCTGGATTCTTCTCAGTATTCTCGCCGACCTTAACAATGCTATAGTTTGGATGGTCTCGGCTTGTCCTCCGATTTCCAACTCTTCCAGTCCCTTTACGAAGCCTTTGTAGATCCTTCTAAGCACATTAGTTACAATTGCTATCACCGCCACCTTCATGTTCCATAGCTTCCTTAGTTCTTTGGCAAGATCAAAGTGCTTGTGTAACATAGCCAGATATGAATACGTGAAATAGACATATTCATACCGGTACGCAAAACGTTCATAATGTCCATAACGCACATATATATAACATAGGAATCCCGAAACACAAAAAAACACTTACGACTTCTTAGTTCAGGTACGAAACTTTTTATTACCTTTGAGTTAAAAGGTTTTTCGACATAAGGAGAGAAATACAATCTTTCTATGCTGACTTTTCCATCTGTCCCCCCACCACGAGCGACACCCGCCACGGCGAGCAAGCGAAAGTCAACCTTCTTCCGAGGCCGAAACTCAACTAACTAACTTTTCTCAAATCTCAGCCCACGCTTCCAGTGCATGACGTCATTCACATCCCGCGGTCATATTCTCTATCTGGGGTTTTATTTTGACATCTGTGAATGACGCGTCCTCTCTGCGCGCGCGTGAACACCTGCGTTCATGTTGCACCTAACTAACCCATGCGCTAAGCGAAAGGTTCTCAGCCTAACTAAACCGAAAAACAAGATATATAAAACGAAATCCCTCAGCCATTATATTACACTTGTCTCTCTTTCCGTTTTCTTTGATTTTCTCTCAGCTGTCTATCGGGACACCAAAGTTCCCTACTTGGCAGTTTCTCTGTATTTTTTCTTTTTAATTATAACATATAGCTGGTATTTGGTGATCTGTTTGTATCTCAAAATCCCAGAGAATTTTATGCGTCTCATTCTCCAGGGCGGATTCTGGTTTTTGCATTTTCCATCTGGCAGTGTGGTCAAATTTCAACTTCTTGCACAGTTCCCAGAGGATCACCTTTCCCACCCACTCTTGTCTAGTCTTGGACTCTTTTTGAGCTAGTTTGCAGCATTCACTTATGATGTGATTAATCCTTTTATCTCAATCACCACATAACCAACACTTGCTATTCTGTTGCGTTTTATCTATTTTCACTTTAACATAGTTGGTCTTTATGGCGTTGTTTTGCGGTGCTATTAGAAGAAATTCCCTTTCCCTCTTAAGGTTTCCCCTTCGTAACCATATTCAGATCTTCTCGTGGAAGATTTTGTCAATTTGTTGCTTAAAATATCCATCCAGTAGTTTTCCTTCTCATTTCTGTTTTCTAGCTGCTGTTCTGTTTTTCCTTATGTTGTCAATGCTGTTACTGGTCGCTATAATAAGTCTCTCTGCATTTTTTAAATGTTGTCCACGAATCCTCGTTTTGACGCATCTAAGCAATCTTCATTGTTGACGAGTTGTCTTCCTTCTTTTCTTGACACATATAGTTTGTCTTGGTCATCTCTCAGATGTAATGCCTTGTGCATCATCATCAATTTTCTTGGTTTTTGGTCCATTTGTCTGAGCTCCTCCCTAGTCTGTTTTTAGAATGGTCCTGAGTATCTTACAAAGGGGACTGCCCAGGGTTTTATTCCTTTGATGAGATTTCTGCGGCAGAGCTTGGTTTCAAAAATTTTTCTCATTTGTCACAGATACTCTTTGCTTATTCTTTTCATCTCCGATAGTTTGATGGTGTCCACTTCAAGTATTCACAAATATATGTAATTTCCGTTGTCTCCAAGTGTTTTGTTTCTTTTCTGGTTTTGCAGTTCTATTACGTCCATTATTTGTCTTTTCCTTTTTTTTATCAACATGGTACATTTTTCTATGCTAAATTCTATTCCTATATCCAGATTGTATATTCTTATCGTTTTCATCTTAGGCTCCAATTCTTTTCCATTTTTTGCAAACAGTTTTATGTCGTCCATGTACATAAGGTGATTAATTCTCTATTATTATTTCATTCTTGAGAGTTTTTCACACTAGCGTTAGCTGATGGTTTCTCACTGGAGTTTGAGTGACAGCAAGTCTCCTCAAGTTACCAGGACTCTTCTCAGTATTCTGGCCGATCTTAGAAATGCTTTTGTCTAGCTAGTCTCTACTTGACCTCTTATTTCCAAGTCTTCCAGTCTCTTTAAGAGTCCTTTGGGGATTTTTCCAAGTGAACCGATTACAAATGGTATCACTGTAACCTTCGTGTTCCACAGTTTTTAGTTCTCTAGCAAGGTCAAGGTATTTATCTTTCTTTTCACTTTCTTTTGATTTTATTCTGTGGTTTGCCGAGACGGTAAAATCGACTATTCGGCAGGTTCTTTTTATTTTTTATTTTTTAGACAATAACTAAGTCTGGTCGTTGAGAGTTTTTCACACCAGCGTCAGCCGATAGTTTTTCACTGGAGTTTGAGTGACAGCAAGTCTCCTCAAGTCTCCAGGACTCCTCTCAGTATTCTGGTCGATCTTATACAGCTGGAGTTTGGATGGTCTCCACTCGTCCTCTTATTTCCAAGTCCTTCAGTCCCTGTATCAATCCTTTGGTGACTGCACCGAGCGCACCGATTACAATTGGTATCATCGTCACTGTCATGTTCCACAGTTTTTTAAAATTCCATAGCGAGGTCGAGGTACTTATCTCTATTTTCGCTTTCTTTTAATTTTACTTTGTGGTCTGCCGGGACAGCAAAGTCCACAATTCATAGAGTTCTTTTTTTTGTTTTTTTTTGTTGATTATTATTATTATTATTTACTCATTAGAGTTTTTCACATCAGTTTTAGCAGATGGTCTTTCACTGGAGTTTGAGTGACAGCAAGTCTCCTCAAGTCTCCAGGACTCTTCTTAGTATTCTGGCCGTTCTCAATAATGTAGTAGTTTGGATGGTCTCCACTCGTCCACCAACTTCCAAGTCCTCCAATCCCTTTAGTAATCATTTAGTTACTGTTCCAAACGCACCAATTACAATTGGTATAATTGTCACTGTCATGTTTCATAGTTTTTTCAATTCTCTAGCAAGGTCGAAGTACTTATTATTATTATTGATTTGAGCAGATCACATTGTAACGTAACTTCATCTAAAAATATTTTGTGAATAGTTTTTGTATCTAATCATTTTTTGGCAAAACCTGAAAAGTATTTGTGGAATATAAGCGGTCTGTAAAATTCCCGCCCGGAAAAATGTTCCTTGCGTCTTCACAGAACAAAAAATTACACCAAAATTCTTATGATTTAAAAAAACCATCGAAGCAAACATTGAACACAAAGAAAAATTTAATTATTAGAAAAGTAAACATATATATATATATATATATATATATATATATATATATATATATATACGTGTGTTTGTGTTTAACAACCTAGAATTTGATCATTATATGATTTGACTATAACAAAATTGGTATTTAAAAATAAGTAATCACCCATATCATTCAAACAGATTAAAACGTTTACATCATAAGGCTATTTTGTTGTGTAAATCCTTTCGACCAAATTATGTAAATTTCGTTTCGAAAAATTTTGCTCAGTTCTTGGAAATACTATATAATAGTACTAATCTTACAGTGGAAAGTAAGAAAAAGAAAATGAATGACCAGTGTATATCTTATGTGGAGAAAAAGCTAATAAAGACATTAAAGATATGCCGGAGTCCTCGCTTCGGCATTTCAGGCCGCACTTGAAAGAGTTAAGATCTTATTATCAACTTTTTAAGTGTCCTGGAGACTTACAGTTTTGTGATATTTTCATATTTAGCTTTCTGGGTGGTTAATCGTGGGAAGACTTTGTCTCAGGAACCACTCAAAATTGGTGTGTTTTAGTAGGCTGCACAGTTGGGCACACGTTCGAGGACAAATCTATCGAGAGTTGAAGTAGTGGACAAAAAGAATGTTTAGTAACGGCTAATGTTGGAAGGTCTGGTTAGCTGACATTTCTAGCTGTGTAGAGTTCTTGTAATATATATATATATATATATATCAGTAGCGACTCTAGCCTATTTTTGCTACTCGTGCCCCCCCCCGCCCTCTATTAACTTCAGTTCCCAACCCGTGGTCCGTGGACCCAAAGTAAGTCATCATAGTTGCTATTGCGTGATTCTCCATTGTATAGCACAGATTGACAAACGTACCTTGCATGATGTTTTTTTTTTGTAAACAATCAAGATACTATATAATTTGTAGTCTTGTTAATGCAGTAGATAAGATAATGTTTTTTTCCTTTCAAAAGTATAGAAGAAAAGAGAAGCTGTTCATTACTATGACGAGAAAAATATGTTTATTAGAATAAAGAAACTGATGACAATATACACAGACACAGCGAGTAGTTTCAATTTCGCTTAAAATAAAGATTATTTGTTGAAAATGTATTCAAATAAACAAATTTTAGTTACAGAATGTAATATATGCAACATTCATTAAAGAAATAGACATCTGTTAGTGAAAAAACGAATTAAAACACGCCGTTTAACCAACATTTACCATAGCGATGATGATGACGTCGGGACGGCTATAATCTGCTATCCCCCCTCTCTCTCTCTCTCGGTCACTCACCCTCTTCCCAAGACAGCTGTCAGCAATCAGCAGTCAAAATGTGCTAAGATTTTTGAGCACGGAGTTAGGGTTGCTCTTGCTATTGGCTACAGCCAAATGCGGATTTCTCTAACATTACTGTTATTATAAGGGTCTAGTGCTCGGCACGGTTTCGCGCGTGTTCAACATTATAGCCGATTTTATGGGATGTTCAATGAATCTGACGGTGGCCGGACAAAGACCATCCGTTCAAAACAGCATCGTTGTATTATTCCCAGATATATTTATGAACTTTTGGCTACTTAGTTATCGAAACTTGAATAGATACGTAATTTAATTGTGATCAGACTAAGTATGTTTGCTTGAAATTAATGGATGATTTTTAATCCATTTTGAATAAAATTGACCGAGTTATTGGTCGTGCCGGGCACGAGTAGCACTAGTCCCGTCTCCGCCCCTGATATATATATATATATATATATATATATATATATATATATATATATATATGTGTGTGTGTGTGTGTGTGTGTGTGTGTGTGTGTGGATTCGGTGCCGGGGTTGGTGAAGTCCTTCCGGATTACTTGGTTGAGAATGAGTTAAAAGTCTCTTAGAATTACTGAGGTAAATTGAAAGTCCTCCAGGTTTTGTTACGAACTAGATAGAGTTGTGCCCTTCAGTACTGTTTTAGGAGAATAGTTAAGCACCTTCAAGTCATTGTTTTTGTGAGGGTGAGTAATTAGACAATGCCTGTTTATAGTTTGTTTGTTTTTTTTTAGAGGGGGTGTGATTAGACTTCCCAGCTTATTTTTATGTAAGGAGCTTTTGAAGTTCTATTTATGTTTTGTTGGGGGGGATCTAAAAAACGCCAGTATTGATTGCATCTGTATTGTAAATGATTGAAATCAATGACAAAAACGGTTGGGGCTGTTTGATACAATAAGATCTGTTCTTGGATGCGGATAGGCACACAAATGTATGTGTGTATGGTTGTGATCATGGGTAGGTAGTTGAACGAATTATTCTCCTCAATATCACTGCTGCTTTTGCAGGGTGGGCTCCCTTGAGACTCTTTTTTTCAAATTTGGTCATCTCGGGGTGAGCTGGTAAATTAAAATTGCCTGAAAATAGAATCATTGATAATTAGAAAATGTTGGATTTTGAAAAATAGTTTAAGGAGCGGGAGAATGATTCCAAAATGTAAACGATGTTGTCAGGTGAGTTGCTCTGGGTTGTGGTGGCATGTCGATCAGTGGAGCATAGTGTGATATTAATTTTTAAGTTTTGATTTCTTAATTTTGTTCCTAATTTATTTACATAAACAGAACGGTGAAGGCGCATGACAGTACAGTAGTAATAATCTGGTTTGGAAAGGAAAGAAAAAGAAAATTCATTACTAGTGAATGAATATCTTTAGTAGAGATTGTCAATTATCATGAGTAGGAAAAACTCACAAATAGTAAAATGATAATGATAATCGATGCCACCCACACAAGAGCATTGCTAAGATCAGCTAGAATACTCTTTCGAGCCAAAGAGAACAGGGGAGACTTCAGACTCCAGTAAAAACAAGGAGTTATTACTGGTGTGAAACGTTCTACCACAATAACTTGGTCGTAAGTCGGTTTTGACGTAAGTCGGACACTTACGGTAGTAAATTGTTTGTTTGTTTATTTGATGGGTTTATGACATATCAACATTTGTAGGTTATTTTATGCCAAATCCATTTTTATACATATAAACAGTTCTATTTCAAACAATTTAGTTTAGCGTAAGAACACACTTTAAATGTCAAAAACAGTTCTATTTCAAACAATTCCGTTTAGCGTAAGTACAGTTTTGTTTACACCGTTATGTTTGTTTTGGTTTTATGGCGTATCAACCTTTGTAGATCGTTTAATGCCTAATCCGTTTTTATACAAATGAACAGTTCTATTTAAATTAATTCAGTTTAGTATAAGTACACAGTTTAATTGTTAAAATCATTTCTATTTCAAGTGATTCAGTTTTGTCAAACAGTCTTAATTCAAACAATTCAGTTTAGCGCAAGCACAATTTCAGTGTAAAAAACAGTTCTATTTCAAACAATTCAATTTAACATTAGTACGCAGTTTAGTTCTATTTGATCTATAGATAGGACCCTATCAGGTGCTGCCACTCCGAGCCAGAGTGAACCTGGAAGCGAAGGCAATGAATGGATACTCCATATTCTCTAAAACTCCAGCATTACTGAAACCTTACCATCAGATTGTTTAGTGTCATATCTAGGACACGATTACAAGAGTCTTACTCCTCTGCAGAGGTGCAGCCGGTGTATTCTACAGTCCCAGCCGACTGGGCAAGGTAGTGAATGTATTTGTTGGGTCATTTAAGACCAGTAAAAATGTTTGGGGGTGGGTATGAGGTTGAGTGTCAATAATTTTAACAGAAATGCAAATATTTCAATCGAGTCACGTCATCTTGTAGCCGACGCATGGGTATCAATTGCTGTTATCAATACTTTAACAACAACCAGATGTACAAATATTAAACGTTATTTACAGACTATCACTAGTGAGCGTCCGCTAGGCGCGGTAAGCCGACACATAACTAGAAATCCTCAGTATTCGTGCGAAATGATTGCAGATCCATTATGACACTGTCTCCATACTTCTATAAAATCTTTAATTTCTGACCTTGTGTAACAACTAAGCTAAGTTTAATGAATAACTATTACATCCTTTGTACAAATATTTACATCTCAGAATACACATAAGTACGGCCCGTCGTATCTTGCATAAGCTGTAAATCGGCGATTATATTTTTGCATGGTAGTAATTAACCACGCCTAACATGTAGCAAGAGGTATATAATGGTATATATTAGCCTGTAGAATTGGTTATCCGAGATGGAATTTCGGGGGAAGTTACTCATGTTCACTTTCTACGTTGGTTTTTTTTTGGGGGGGGGGCAGAATTTACTTTCCCTTGAATCCCTTATATCTTTATATAATGCATCGTCACCAACAAGTTATTTCTAAACTTTGTTTTGTTTGACACAAGGCTAGGAGTATGAGGAATACAGATGATTAAGAAGATAAGAAAGTGTTTAAGTGAACAATTTAAACAATTTCGTGTAAATACTTTACTGCCCTGACAGTCATAGCAAAAATATGTCACCCCTATTGTCAACCTTGACAGGAGTCAATGAGTTTGAGAACTTCTGTCTTGTTAGGCTTCGCTACTCTGCGCTAGCCAGTCAGCAATATCTGTCAATACTTATCTTAATGTACGATTTCATTATTCATATTTATCGATCTCATATACCTTTTAGGAAAATGAAAGAGAAACCTCGGTGATACCAATGTCTATATCATACAAATAAACATGAAATGAATGTGCTAATAGCGCCGATCGTTGTAATAAACTCCCTCCTTTTCTCCGTCCATTTTTTACCATCACCACCACTCACGTGCATCAAATAACTAACCTACTGCTATGATATCCAATCTTTGCAGTGGCTATTTTCCGATTCCATGACTATTAGCAGCGACAACTTAATTCCCAATTTCTTCATCGTATTCTCGAGAATAATAAATCGTTCTTCGTACCCGTTTAAACAATCTGTTTGGCTTTCTCATTCGTTCTGTGCTCAGCTGAAGACAAATTATCATTACGCTGTCATTTATAGTAACCGAAAACATGACGCTATTATTACTGGCCTGTTTTGTGGCTGAGATGGCAGTGCATTTTCCACCAACACCACTGGTTGGTGTTCGAATCTTGACAACAAAAAATAAAGCAAAAGATTTCTCCTGTTGATCCTCAAGGCAGATCCTTCCCACTTATAAGACTCGGTTTGTTGGTTTGACGATATGTCGTCACTTTTTGGATTATTTAATATAGAAATCAGTCTTAACAATTTGTAAACAATTATAGCTTCAAGTAAATATTCTTGATATAAATGATTTGCGCCTTTAAATAGTTTCAAGTATTCTTATCTAATAACTAATAATCTTCAAAAAGATCTGTTTGACCCATAAATTAAATCTTAACATATACGACTAGAATGGACCAAGGAGTAAATGTAGCGAAGGGCCGATTTCACATTCTTCGTAGTTCAAGAACTGGAGCCTTACAACCGGGTGCAGTTTAGCGCTTCTCCATGACACATATTTGGATGATTGCTACAGGAATTACTAACCATTCTACGACCGAACTTTTTCGGCCATAGGGTGGGATTAAAGTGTGACATCAATTCATTCCACTCCTCTTGTCATCGGAAAGAACACAGTAAAGATAGGAGATGAGCTTAGTTCTAACCCTGTAGCAGCACTCACCATATTGTACCAAAGTGGGTGGATATGAGTAGTCCGACGTAGGCACTAGTCGCGGGAACTGGTCACGGGCACCGGGGAAATTTTATCCTAATAAGTGCGTGGGTTTCCACATGAAACTGACTATGAGTCAAAACTGTCTCTATGGAGTTAAATGTGAACCTTTCACCACGGCTCCAAACTTAATTGGGTAAAGTAACAAAAGGGTATATCTTTGGAACTATATCAGGAAATTAAGCTTAACTCGGCATTCAAGTCCAGAGAGAAACCAATATTTTGAATGCTAACTTTTAAGGAAGGTAAACAAGTACAAGAAAGATTAATGCAACTTTTCTCACTGATTTACCTAAATAATTTTTTACCAGAATAAGCTCATCTTAATTCATTGTTCTAATCCAAGTAAAAGCTAAAACTTCAAACAAAGTAAAAGTTATTCTTACAAATAATATTAACGCAAAATGATATTTCATATCACGCCAATTTCAATTGATTTGGACTTGTGCCTGACTAAGCTAATCATACTGTCACGATGATGTTATGACAGAAACCCCACAATCGTAGGTGGAGAGGTGCTGAGCGAGACTGTTGATAGTGAATCAGAAACTGAACTTAGATATCTGAGTTCTAATTACAAAGGATGATCTCAATTTTAATGAGTTTAGTCTTTTGTATTTGTCCGATCATTAGTCATACTAAAGTTTATCAAGTACTTGACTAAAGAAGTGAATAAATTCTTGGTTTTCTTTGGCTTATTTTTAGATTTAGATGAAGTTTAATATCAATGTTCTATCATCATATTTACCAACCCCTCCGCTCGGGCAGGATATGACACAAGGTCAATTTTTAAGCGGAATTTAACAGGTTTGAATTCAGAGTTTTCCTTCTCCTAGACCTAATCTGTCCTACTATTTACCCATAGCTGGAGGGAGAATAATTGGATTCATACCTTTCCCAAGGGTATTAGTGCTATGTGAAATGCAATCAGTTTCGTCCAGGATTTGAGCTCGTATCGTCGTGTCCAATTCCTACGACGATAACCATTACACCACGGGCACCTCCACAATATCAATGTTCTAATATCAATGGGGAAATAGTTTATTTAGATGTTTGAACTTCTAACTTCTTGAAACAAAACTAATTTTACATATTTCGTCTATATTTTATACTTTTCTCTTCCCAAGGATCCATAAACAAAGGATGTTAAGAGTTTTTCACAATGTCTTTAATATTTCTTACATTTTCGGATCGTGTATCCTGTTTTACTCATCATTTGGGATTCTATAGAATAATAGCTTTTTATGTTTTATTATCCATTGTATCCTTAGAAAACTATGGTTTTCTTAATAATTGTTAATTTTCTAATCAAAATGCATCAGCTGTGTAAATTTCAAGTAAACGCATCGGTGATACTATGATGAATCAATAATTACAGCGCTTTTGTTATAACAAAATAATACAGACCTACAATATCGACAATTATTGACTGATTCCCGTGTATTGTTACTTATTAAGCTTTTGGCATTAAATTGATTACAATTATCTGCTTTTATTCAGTGGTCACCAGCTTCAGTACGGAACAGGCTCATCACAGCTTAACGGACGTCAAGCGGGATTCTAATATATGAAAGTCAGATAATTCATGGTCTTATCTGACTGTAAGTATTTGGTTTATATATTAGATATTTTGCAAACGTCAAAATACTTATCTTTACTCCAACTACGTTTATTAAAATATGTGATCTAGCTATCGATCTATCAACGGTATCATCCATAATAATAACTACACCTCGAAGAAGTTTTAAGAAAAAGTGAATTTTCTTCTAAACCAAATATAATAAGACTTTATTATTTCTTGCCGAACATTATACAGTCAAAACTAAAATTAAGTAATAACTGATTTATAACCAAACTTGGCTGCATTGAAACTCTGAAACCAAAACTAAAGAAAATTGTAACACCTCTATAACCAAAATAAAATTGCATGAATGTATATTAGCGGTGTACTTATTTTTAGACTGTTACGTATTCCTATTTTGGGTTAAAAGGTTTCAATGCTCTTGAGTTTGGTATTAAATAATACTTAGTATTAGTTTTGATTGTATAATATTCGACTCAAAATGATAAAATGCCGCTGTCTTTGGTTTAGAAAAAAATTATCGCTTTATAAAATGTTATAAAGAGTGTACTTATTTATGGTTGATACTCTATGTGTGTGTGAGTGTGTGTGTGTGTGATTTCATTACAAGTCAAATAAAAGTACAGAAAATGAAAACAGTACAGCACATGAAGGCAGTTGTTAACGTTTAGCTCAAGTAGTATGCTTCGAAATGTGACCTTGAGCAACATTTGTTTTATTCAAGTATATCCTCATTCGCTTTTGAGACGATCACAGTCGACAGTTACGTACCAGAATTTATGAATGTATATCAAATAGAATGATTTTATGAAGAGCATTCCTGACAAGTAGACGATCTAAATTTCCGGCTGGGTGTTTTTTCTAAACTCTTCAATTTTACTTGAAGCACACTGGAGTGGCTAATGTCAAATCGGAAATTACAACCGAAGCCAAACACTGAAAAATAAATAACCAATAAACAAAGAAGAAATTTGGAGATGCAATTCCTGATGCAATCATCCGTTTTATTTGCCGTTATGGACAAAATAACATAAATGCATTCAAAATTTTTCAAGCCTTCAAATTCTCTCATTTGAATATTTCATCCGAATTTTTTTACTCGCATTTTATCAACTCTTCCTTTTTTATTTATTTATATCTATTTCATTTCATTATTTCTAGCCCATCTTATATTCCTCTGATTTGATTTTTTAGTTTTTCTTTCTTTACTCACCCTCTTTCTTTCTTTTGGTTTAATCCTTTTCTCTTCCTTTCTCTATACTTGTATTGTTTCCTTACTTTATTTTTCCCGCTTTGAAAACAAGTCTATTGCAGTTTACCAAATTTATTTTCATTAAAACTCTTTTTAAGAAGTTTTGGAAATTTTCTCTTTTAAAAATTGTGGCAAGTAACGCACGCACACACACACACACACACACACACACACACACACACACACACACACACACACACACATACATATATATATATATATATATATATATATATATATATATATATATACGGCCACAAGCGGACTACGTTGGCTAAGGGAATTTTAAGGTATTTTATTTTTAGCAACAGCAGCAGCAGCCTTTGTTTACATTTTTTTAATACCCTATCGGCTACCAGAGTGCTCAATTCTTACGAAGAGCTTTGCATGGTCTGAAATCTTAGTCTATCGTAAAGTTAGACGGGTTTCGATCCCGGCTTCGAACGTCCTGCGGGTCTAGGCACACTGAAGAGTTCTGATAGAACGAAACAGTCTGTCTGTGGATGACAATATATATATATATATATATATATATATATATATATATATATATATATATATATATATCAGATTGTTCGGAAAGTAATTACGTCTTACCAGTGAGGATAACGAAAACAAATGTAAGTTAGATTTATTCAAATATCATATAAGAAAATGTTATCGCTTTCATTTTCGATGCCAAGATTAAAGAAATCGAAGGTTTCTCCAAAGAAGTTTGAAAGACCATTTTCAATTTCATTATTCCTGAATGTTCGATTGATCAATAAAAATGAAAATCTGTTGGGGCTAAATTTGTTGAGTATGGAGAGTATTTTTTCCGAACGATCTTATCTTTTCTTGGGTTTGTTGAAAATCAAAGTGATCAATTTTTTTTGGATAATATCTAAATAAATTTAACTTACATATGTTTTACATTATCTAAAAACATAATTGCTTTCCGAACACCCGAGTATATGTGGTTGCTCTTTGTGTGGGTATTTAAAAAAGATAACAGCTGAACTTTTTAGTATGCTCCTCTTTTTTTCGAGTTTGATATCTCAGTTGAGAACTGAAATTATCATTCAGGGTTTTCGTACTATTGTCTTCATGGTAATATTAACAACGTTTCGGCCGATATGTCTTCCGGTGTTTCTTGTCGAACTTAGGAGTCTATAGGGAACTTCGAACCATGTCCTTTATTTAACCCACGGGAATCGCTTGTTCTGATGCCCATAACCAGATACAAATGTTAAGTATTCTTGCATTGTTACTCGCCTGCAGTCAGGATTGAACCTATAACCTTCAAATGGTTGTCACTTAGAAGCTTATGGAACCAATGCCTATAACCTATAATTTGGGGGACTTATAAACTTAACGTTTTTATGTCACTATGATTACTACTGTTACGTATGGTTTTTTAGCTGAGCTCAAATCCTGACTGCAGGCGAGTAACAATATAGGAATACTAAACACTTGTACCCGATTATGGTTAACGGAATCAGAACAAGCAACCGCCGTGAATTAAATAAAGGACGTGGTTCGAAGTTCTGTATATGCTCCGGAGTTTGACTAGAAAAACCAGAAGAAGGTTGGAGGACAAATAGACCGAAGCGTTGTGAATATTACAATAAAGATGAAGACAATAGTCCGAAAACCCTGAATGATAATCTCACTTCTCTACTGACATATCGGCGGAAGCGTTGTCAAGAAATAGAAAACGAAAAATTTTTTAATGTATTTGATATAGGCTTTGTTTGTTTGGTTATTTTTTTGTTTTTTTTCGTGGGGGGGGGCTTTTGTTTTTTTAACATTTTAATATGTTGCATGACATCACTCTAAGTGTTGAATGAATTTCGGAATGTTTACCACTGGATAAGTTATTTGATGATACAACTTCAAGAATTTGGAGTCTTTTTACAAAAGAATTGTGGTATTTTGTATTTTTAAATTATGGTATTTTGCATTTGATGTATATGAATGCAGATGCTGTTTTTCTGTGACAGAATAAAGTATTCAAAATCTATGAACAAAATAACGATTGCAGTTTATATATAATTTAGATCCTATAGTGAAACATCAAATTCCAAAATAGGAGAAATTTAATGAATTATATGCTTTTTAGGGTATTATAACCAACACTGTATTTTTTCCGAAAATATATTAAGTCTGTTATTATGTAGTCTTCTTAAACCTTCTTAAACGATTCCATTTTATATTCTTCCCTTTCCATATAACATGCTCATAATAATTGTAATCCTTCAGAATGTAGTATTGCCAGATGACTGCGAAAGCGTGGAGCTGTTGCAATTTGTGGTTTTGATATATTTATTATACTGTCTTTATATATATATATATATATATATATATATATATATATATATATATAGAGAGAGAGAGAGAGAGAGAGAGAGAGAGACAGGGAGAGACAGCTGTCTTACATCTTTAGATTGGTCAACTTTTTCGAACTACCATAATACAGCAGGAGTTATCAAACTTCTATTTGTTTTTTTTTTTTTTTCGTTCCAACGATGGTGCGCATGCCAAGGGATACTGTACCGATCACGAGCGTTGACACCTTCCAATGTTTAAATTCCTATTATACACTCTTTTCTCTTCTGTTTTTATATGTCAAAAGCTCGTTAATATTAAAACAGACAAAAATATGACGGCAAATTTTTATGATTAATGAGGAATTAGGTTAGAGACATTTTTGACTTAGAATTTTCTCATTTTACGACGGATCAATCGCAGGTAACCCTATCATAAGTAGAGGAACGTATGTATCACCTTTTAGGACGTCAGTTCCATCATGAGAGATATTCAGCATTCTTTACCTGGTTTTTCACGCATACGCAGTTGTTTGCTTACGCATGCGCGTTCACATGTGTCGTCATGCATCTTGCGCGAGTTTGTAATGTGCTGAGCTCGCCTCACGTATTTCATCGCGTCATTCTGCTTTCTCAACCACCACACACATTTTTTTTCTTTATTTGCTCTCTTTTTTATCGATCACTCAAGGGAACACACTCTTTAGATAGGATGGAGGGATGAAAAAGTGGCAGTGAATAATGCTGTTGGTATTGACTGTAATAGCGGCAGTAATGATTGTAGAGACAGATCGACCGTCTCTGGCGCCGGTATAAATAGAACGTCATAATTAGGGAACGCCTTTGTCAAATAGATAAATTCCGAACAATGACAAGAAATACTGGCTGATAGACCTATGAGAATGCTGGAAAGTTCCAAAGATTTGCTGCCTCTTGATTCACTGCGATAGCCAACATATATTTCTGTTATAAAAATTTATGACAGAAGAAATTGGTTTTATTTCGATATAAATATCTCCTACTTACGGACTGTTCCCTGTCAAGGTTGACAATGCATGTAAAAAAATTTTGCTGATGCTTGCCGGACCATTTAACGAAGCATTTGATGATAGAACAGGACGCAAAAAAGTGACTTTATGCCTTCCCAAGCCGAAACTGAAATCCAATCGACCGATTTCATTTACAGTGGTAGCAATCGTTATGTCATTTGACACATCCTTTGATCTTTTTCATTTTTTAGATGAAGCGTTTTCAAGCATTAATTTTAACCACCTTGTTGATGAGGTTTACTATTTAACTCTGATGAGGAGTAAGCCCTACCTTCCCACCTGGGATTGACCCTAAACTTCATGCGGAGGGAACGTTCCATTTCTAGTGCTCCGGCAAGTGAGGTTGGTTGGTAGGGTTTTACAGCATATCAACCTTTGTAGGTTATTTAATGCCGAATCCATTTTTATACAAATAATCAGTTCTATTTCAAACAGTTCAGTTTAGCATGAGTACACAGTTTAATTGTAAAAAAACATTTGTATTTCAAGCTATTCAGTTAAATCAAATAGTTCTAATTCAAACAATTCAGTTTAATATGAGAATAGATTTTGTTTGCACGCAGTTGAATATCAAAACAGTTCTATTTCAAACAATTCACTTTAGCATAAGTACGCAGTTTAAATGTAAGTACACAATTTAATTGTCACAAACATTTCTATTTCAAGCTGTTCAGTTTAGTCAAACAGTTCTAAATCAAACAATTCAGTTTAGCGTAAGTACAATTTCTATGTCAAAAACAGCTCTCGTAAATACAGTTTCAATGTCGAAAACAGTTCTATTTCAAACAATTCAGTTTAACATAAGTACGCAGTTTATATATCAAAACATTTCTACTTCAAGTAATTTAGTTTAGCATAAGTACGCAGATTAGTTCAATTTAACCTATAGATAGGGCCCTATCAAGTGCTACCACTCTGAGCCTGAGTGGACCTGGGAGCGATGGCAATGAAGAGGTACTCCGCATTCCCCAAAGCCCCAGCATTACTGGAACCTCACCATCAGACTGTTTTGTGTCATACCCAAGACACTCGCTGTGGGGTTGTCTTACCCCTCTGCAGAGGTGCAGTTGGTGTATTCTATAGCTGCAGCCGACTGGGCAAAGCGTATGAGGAGTACCCCTTCATTGCAATTACTCCCAGCTCCATTGTGACCGAGAATCGTAGTAACTTTTAGGATAGATGGATCAAATACATATGTGTGCGAATTATTTGTATTAGATACCATGTAACTATGTGCAAACAAAACTGTTATTATCATTATCTTACTCCTGGCTGTCGAAGTTCTGTAGTATCTTGGACTTGAGTGTAGTTCACGGGTTGAATTACGTGTCAAAGTGAATACCTACGTGAGCATGAAGAAGGGAAGATTATATGCGCATCGGGGTGTTCTGCGATGCGCAGGTGGTCTTGTCTATTCTCTGTGTGGTGATTGGCTGCCAGCCAAGAAGAGACTATGCAAGCGTGCATATATGCTGGCCCGCTCATTGACATATTTTTGTCTGTTAGCCGGACACCAGCCGGGCCGCCAAGCCGGTAAGTGGTGTTTATTATTTTCTCCTGCGCGTTAGAGTCTTTCACTCGGGTCAGAGTGACAGCAAATATCAATTCTTCATGACTTTTCTCAGTATTCTAGCTGACCTTAACAATGCTGTAATTTGTCTAGTCTCGGCATCTCCGATTTCCAACTCTTCCAGCTCCCTTACTCAGTCCTCATATATTCTCTCCGAGATGTTAATAGAATTTTTTTCCTTATTTCGGCAAGTCCTATTTTAACTGTATTGTTTAACACTGTCTCGGTATCTTTTAAGGCTCCCTTCTTTCATCAATTTCTTTTGATTTATCAGTTCTTATTAGATTTATCTGATGTTTTGGTTTTGTTTTTTCATCCCAACACATCCCCCCGTGTTTTTCCCTTCCTTTACATCTTTGCTTGCTGTGGTAATCGTTTTACCTGTACTTCAAGCCTAATCAAGCACATCCAGGTTTTGTATTTCTGTTCGTATCCCAGTCTTGGTTCCTTAAAAATGGTAATGTAGTCTTCTTTTCAGTCATGATTTTCTTTGTTATTGTAAATTTATTTAGTCTTCTTGCGTTTACGTTTGTTCTGTGGTATTACGTAGGTGTGGCGTTTCGGTTTTCATTATTTTGCCTTTCAATTCGGTTAGGGAGTTTTTGTTTTCAGTATTAAACGTTACAGTTTGTGTAGTAGTGTCTTACTGATATTTTCCCCATTCATTTCTGACTATATTTTTTGTGTCTCACGGTTAGAAAACCAACCTTTCTGTTATATCATTTTGCATGGTCAGCAAGTCTTTAACTTGTATTAAATTTAGCATATTCTGCCAAAATTTCTATCATTCTTTTCCTATATTCTCTCTTTTTAGGCTTACTCTTAAGATACAATAAAGTACATATTTGTTGTCTTCCCTAGTCCATTTCGTCCGTTGGTATCTCTGAGTTAGGTGGTTACTTACGTCGTTGATTGTGTACCCGAAATTAGAATAGCCAACAACTGGAGGATGCCGATTGGATTCCCAATATTGGCTCTCTAGGGAGCACATGCCGATCATGACACCCAGATCTGTTGTCTGTATCCCACGTTGAATTAGTTTTGGATTTGCTATTTTTTCATTATTGTGGCTACACCAGAATCAGGGATTGTTTATTATCTTTGTCACAGCTGTGAGCAGGTATTCTTAAAAGTAAGAGGACACTCATACAGGTCATTCGAAAAATGATTAAATGAAAAATAAAAACCTAAGCCCGCATTAAATTTGCTGAGTTTTAACTTAGTTAAAGTCTCAACAGTCCGGTATTTTATCTACATACTTATTTAAACTGCTACATTGGTTTATGATTGATATTCTCAAATTTAAACCCTGAATAATTTGGTGGTTTTTCTTTATTATGATCTTTACTTGGCGTTTCAAGTATGCTATATCATCTCTGTCTGTTACTGGTTAGCGGTTTTTGCTAAAAAAAAGTTTCAATCACGTGACCCGGAAAGACCCTTCTGTCTGTTATCATCATTATTAAGTACCCTCTTCTTTTTCACTACATTTCATCCCTCTCCAAATAACTTATACTAAACTGATACTTAATATTCAAAGGAGAAAAAAAGCATACAACTTTTTTCGATAATATAGTAGAAAACATAAAGTCTTAAAAAACATTTTTACGAACCGGTAATATTTTTCAGTGTTTCGGTGAAGTTAAAGTTAACAGTATAGCATCGCCTTTTCTTTGAAATTATTATTATTATTATTATTATTGTTGTTGTTGTTGTTGTTGTTATTGTTGTCGTTAACACTACCATTACTACTATTATTGATATGCTTAAAAAGTTGAAATGAACGTTAGAATTAGGGGCGCTTCTCCTGCAGTAAAGTACCTTGAAAAAAATTCAATGACAAGTACAAGAAAAATGTACCTAAATTATAGTTAAAAATATAGTTAAATCATGGTAAAAAGTATACTTGAATATCATATTTAAAAATATAGTTAAATTAATTTCTATTCAGTCATCAATTATCCATCTAAAAAATTGCTAAATAAATTATTACTATTTTTACTAGATAACGACCGGCTGTCAGAGAGACCACTCAGCAACTTTTAGAAACCCTCAGAGCATGACGACATCTACAATAGAAGGAACATTAGTTTTGTAAAATAATTAGGGATTTTAGACAATTATTTTAGTAATAGATTGTTTCTTGTCGGATTTGGGATTTGAGACACAGAGAGGGAGAGAGAGAGGGGGGACGATGATAAGGGTCAGAGAGAGAGAGAGAGAGAGACATGATAAGGGTCTTTTTCGTCTTCCAGCGGTTTATTCTCTCTGCCAATCTAAAGCAGTTGACACTTTTCATACACTGTTTCTCTCTTTTTTGGTGACTACTATGTATCAAGCAAACCAACAGACGGTGTTTTGTATTGATCACTTTTTATCACAGTGCAGTTACCACGATGTCCGACTGAAACCTAAGGGTTGTTGCTACACCTATAGACTATTTAGAACCGTGATGTTACAGTTTCTTGGCAATCGGCAGGTTTCCCCATCATTCGAGTGCACAATTTTCAAGATTGGAAATGTCTTCGCGTCTTCTTTTTTTTATTTGAATTCGCCGTTTTCATCGTGTTGTGTGCACATCCGACCTAGGAAACTGCGACGCAAAGTATGGCACTGCGTTTTTACATTCGGTACTCCTAGGCTGCCTTCGAAATGATGGAGGTAACAGATCTCCCGGTGCACCAAAAGGGGGCGTTTGCTCCTGACAAACTAGACCCTTTCTAGATTAAGTCGAAAATGTACTGAAAGACGGTAAAGGACCCGGAGGTAGATGTGTGACCACACACCTCTGCCCTGCCTTTTAAGGAAAGCCTCCTTCGTGACCAAAGGCCGGTAACGGCCACAGCTTTTTCCAGGACCTCCGACCAATTTTTCTCCATCTGTAGATCAGGACCGAATGAGATGCAAAGTATCTTGCACGAACCGTCCCTCCAGCTGAAGAGGCTGGAAAGAGTGCTGTCCTTCCTCTAACGCAACTGCAAATCTACCGACTTTTTGTGATTAACGTTAGCTCCTGTAACACACTCATACCTTCCAATTTCTTTGTTGACCTGCTCCATCGCGGCACTGCTCGTTACAAGTTTGTTAACATCGTCATCATAAGCGGAATACCAGGCTTTGATGTTAACAGCAGGTACTGTAATACCGCTTAGGCCAGGGTTCGCTTTCAATTTGCAGAGGAAAAGTTCCAATGCAAGGACGTAGAGCATGAGCGAGACTAAACAACCTTGACGAATTGATCGAGACAAAGTGAAGGGCTTTGATCTTACCCCATTCACCTCCACCACGAGTCCAGGAGACGTATAAAGAAGGTGAATCCAACTGCGAAAGTTTAGCCTGAATCCAGGCGCAGACATATCAAACTCCAAGAAACGATGGTCAACACTATCAAAGCCCTTGAACTGATCTAATTTGACCAGTGCGACATTATGCAACTTTTTCTATGATCGTGCCGGCCAAATGAAGACTGTTCTGCAACAGGACTGATTAGACTCAGTAGGACAATCTGCAAGCGGTCTACTAAGATCTTCGCCAAAATGTCTAAGTCAGTGTTTAGCATCGTTAACGGCCAAATTTTCTGATACCGTCTCCGCCATGTTTGTTCTTGCGTAGAAACTTTACGATACCCCTTTTGAAGCGTTGGGGGATCACCCCCTATTTCATCCAAATGTTATAAACAGTCATCGGCAAAGGAACGAACGTGTGACAGCCTCAAGTACCCTTCATATGGAAGACCATCGATTCTGGGGTCTTGTTCATCCTGACCATTTTCAGCGCCTGCCAAATTTTATCCTCCGTTATGTTATCCTCACACCTTGTTGCTTCCGTCGCCTCGTGGCGAGGGAAATCGGCAAGATAGATTCGACTCTTGTATGCGTTTCTCTGAATCCTGGTCTAGTGAATGGAGTACAATCGGAGCTTTTCATTTTATCTCGAGCCATTCGTTGAAGTTATCATTTGTTACCAATGATTTTTTATCATTGAGAAGGATTAGACTGATAATTGTAGGATAATCATGATTTACGCTCATTTTCTCATATTCAGATGTTTTATTATAACATAAGATCTTTAATTTGTTTTCTTATTTGATCATAATTTTAGATCATTATGTAACACTGCATTTTGTGAAGCCACCTAAAACTATCTGTTTCGGTCGTTTGCATCACTGTTTATCTCTATATCGTGTTGCAATGTATTGAAATGCATTTTAGGGAGGTATCTAGAGCTCTCTCTCTCTCTCTCTCTCTCTCTCTCTCTCTCTCTCTCTCTCTCTCTCCATATATATTTTTTTCTGGGATTTTGACATACAAACGGATCACCAAATCTCGGTCCGACGGCCAAACCTTTTAATAATCGGCACAAAAAAAGATAACTTGCAGAATTGTGGACTTTGCTGCCCCAGCGGAGCACAGAGTGAAATTGAAAGAGTCTGCAAAGAGTGATAAGTACCTCGATTTTACAAGGGAATTGAAAAAGCTGTGGGACATGAAAGTGATGATAATACCAATTGTAATTGGTGCGCTTTGTACAGTCACCAAAGGATTAGTACAGGGACTGAAGGGCTTGGAAATAAGAGGACGAGTGGAGACCATCCAAACTACTGCATTATTGAGATCAGACAGAATACTGAGAAGAGTCCTGGAGACTTGAGAAGACTTGTTGTCACTCAAACTCCAGTGAAAAACTCTCATAATAATAATAATAATAATTGTAAATCAAAAGGAGACTGTCCAATGGGAGGAATTTGAAGAATGTAGTGTATCAAGCTACTATTTTCCCAAAGAAAAACATTAAAGATAAAAAAATTTATATTAAAATTTCCTCGGTCAGATGGAAGTTAGGATACAACAACCATATTCATTCTTTCACGAACGCTTGAAAAATCAAACAGCTTTATCCAAACATTTTTGGAAGATGAAAAATAGAGGTTTAACTCCAAAAATTCAATGGAAAAATTTGAAAAAATCTGCAATTCCTAACTGCTTTGATGGAAGGTGTAATTTATGCCTGGAGGAAAAGATATAAATTATGTTGTACATTGATCCTGTTAACCTATTGAATCGGAAATGTGATTTTATTGCTAGATGTAGGCATAGAAATAAATTTAGACTAGTTTTGAAAAATGATGGAATAAATAAATAATAAATAAATAACTGTGACTCATTAAATTGATAAATGAATTAGAATTTGAATTAATATTAGGAAATTTTTTGCTCTGTTATTGTAATGTAATTTGGGGGGGGTTACTGTGAATAACATTTGTTTTAGATAGAATTATTTCATTTTAATGATTAAAATTTGATGTACTAAAATAAGATATGTCTGAAAAAAATTTTTTATATAAAATTTTTAAGTAATACTTTAGATTGTTAGACATGTATTTTTGTAGCTGTAAATTTTTTCTGTTAAATTTGAGGTATGATAAAACCTGATGCTCTATACATATACATGTCAAAATAAGTTGATTCTTATTGCAACTTAGTTTGGATGGGTTAGATAAGTGAAATAAGTTTTTTAGTTTGTTTTTTAGTCTGGTTGTAAAAGGGAAAGAATTATTTTCATCCATTTTCTTATTTGATCTGAAGAAGTCCTGTTAACTTTTTAGAGCATTGAGTTATATCAATGCTTTTTAACAAGATGGAAATAAATTTATTATCTTAAAGTGACCGATTGTTGGTTTTTATTTTGAAGAAATAATTTGCTCTGTGGGTTTTATTTGCATGGAGCTCTTGACAGGGATTACTTAAATTTAATATTCTATATTTGAATATTCAAATTGTCCAGCTTGGAATTGTTCCCAAACCCGGATTTACAAAATTAAATTTTGTTTTATATATATATATATATATATATAGTTTAGAATAAAATCCGACAGAATGAGAAAAAGAAAACAATACGGAAAATTAAACTGGCATGTTTTACGATAAAAATAGCTAAATTAAGAATGTTTCTTTTCTTTCTCGCAAAAACGAAGTCTACACTATATAAAGTGACACGCTTCTTTGATCTTTATCGATCAAGGAAGCGTGTCTCGTTATATATATATATATATATATATATATATATATATATATTAATTTTTTAATCTAATTTATTTTGTTTAATTAATTAAACTTGATTTTATACCTATCCTGTATCGGTCAAATTTTGGGCCTTATTATAAGTTATTTTGTTTTATCTTTTTTTTAGATTTCTTTTAGTATACCAAATTCTTTAAGTATTAATTTTGTGAGGACAGGGTTTATATTGAAGAATCCTGGCCACAAATTGATGGTAATAGTCTCATGTATCAGCTTGCTTTCTATACACTTTCGCCGAGACAGATTTTGTTTTTTATTTATTTCTTATTTTGCTAAGGTACACCACAGGAACATAGATGACCACACCTTCGATTTAATCAACTCGTCTTTAATGAGAATAAAAAAGGGAACAATGAAGCTTTACTTCAGCTGATTAACACTAACCAATTTTCCAAAAGACAATACAATACCTTGAAATAAGAAAACTTACAGCTATAATTATCATTAGCATTATTGATTACTTTGATCAATATGTTACTGTAAGTCAAGACTATTCCCAGGTCTAATCAATGTTTAAGCAAGTACACAGCATGATCACACACTAGTCAGCTTTTATGCATTGGAAAATTCATTCATTAGTACATTTCAAAAAATATTTTTAAATATTTTAAAAAAGCAAAAAGAATTTAACATCTGAAACATCTTTTTAATTGACTCAGTGATTATCAATTTAAAACGTATATCATTAATTTTCAGAAAATATATGGAGTTATTTTGAAAAACTCTTAATTATTTACGTTTGAGCATATAAACATACTGAATCATTTTCAATGCACAATCTAATTAATCCTCATTCAGATTTACTGACTGGAAAATGTTTGCTTATCATTTCTTTCAAATAGATATTTGCAAAAAAAAAAGGTTAATTCACCGTAAGGTTAGGGTTGTGGAGACCCAATAAAAATTGAACTACATCCCACTGATATACCAAACGAATTAGGTAACGTCTTTTGTAACTTCGCCGTATTTTTTCTTCGACGGAAAAAGTGCATAAAATGTCTATTAATCCGCTTATGACGTTTTAACGCTTTCTTCTGAATATTTGGCATTGAAAATAGAGTACAATTGAAAATAGAGTACAATTGAAAATAGAGTACACTTTAATTTAGATTTGATAAGTTTATGTTTTATTCTCCAAACCGAATTTTAAAATTATTTATCTATTTTGAGAGAGTTTAAAGAACTTTATGAAAGGGCTTGACAGGGGCAAAAATAATCATGACAAGTCGGTAGGTTTGCAGTTGAGTTCGAGAAAGTGTTGTGCTGATTCCGACCCCTTCTGTCAGACGGACGGTCCCTGCAAGATAATCGCCGTCTGATTCAGTCCCGATCTCAAGCTGGAGAAAATTTGGTCGGAGGTGCTGAATAAAGACTGCTGATGTTTGATCATGAAGGAGGCTTTCTTTAAAGGTCAGAGCCGACGTGTATAGTTCGCATATCTACCCCCTTGTCTTTTATCGACTGTCAGTACTTCCACACCCGTCCACCGTTCCAGTTAATCTAAAAAGAGCCCAGTTCCGTTATCGAGTAAGGCATTATATCAAATATTAATGAGCGGGGCGGGTCATTCGAGACGACCGAATTGTGGAGTTCGGTGTGACGAAAGAAGAGGGTTACTTATTCTCGTCATCGTCTCCGGGGATGATGGCTAGTTGTTTGGTTGTATTTTATGTAGGCTCTTTATATATGTATACATCAAATGTATATTTGTAAACGAATAGTTTGTTGGTAACATTATTTTTAAACGACCCAGAGCTCATTTGTTTGCACACAGTTAAATAGTTTCAAGTATTGCTATCTAACGTTAATAGTTTTATTTGCACACAGTTAGATTGTCCGGTCAGTTTACATTATTTGGTTTAATGACATATTAATCCTTGATTATTATTTTATGTCAAATTCTGTTTTTACATATTAAGTGAATAGCCAGTATGTAACCTTATTTTTAAACGACCTAGAGCTCATTTCTTTGCACGGTTACATGGTTTAAGAATGGTTATTTATTGTTTGCACCCAGTTGATTAGTTTCAAGTATTGCTATTTAACACTAATAGTTATATTAGCCACAGTTAAATGCTTTCAAGAACTGCTATCAAATACTAATAATTCAATTTAATATTAATGATTTGTTTGCATGCAATTAACTGGTTTCAAGTAAATCATGAAATTATTCTATATGGCTCGTAGACGGACCCGAACAAGTACAATCATTCCAGGTAATAGTGGACCTAGGAGTAATGACAAAGAAGAGATACTTCAGATTTCTCGTAGCTCCAGAATTAGAGCCTCACCATCAGATGGTTTAGTATCATATCTGGGACACTCTTTGTAGGGGAAGTCTTATCTATCTACAGAGGTACAGTCGGCGTATTCTACACTCGTTCCAACCGTCTGACCTGTCTCGGTTCAAATAGCTACGAGGTATCACTTCCCTGGTGAGTGGTTCGGAACGTCTTCTGAGTCAGCAAGAGGCTTTTCACTGAGCAATAGGCAACTTCACAAGAATGCGTCTGTTGTTGTAAAAAGGCTAGTCTCGTTTGCCTTTATTAACTGCCCGGTTATAAGGCCGATGTGTAAGCTTCTTAAGGCTACATGGTTCGTATGCTGCGTGGAAAGTTTGTTTTTTTTAAATCCTGAAAGCCAGTTCTGTGTGTGGACGAGAAGAAACACTGTATTTCTCTGCTTACTCGGCGTTAGGACTTTGATGACGTAACAGAAGGGATTTTACGAAGGCGAATCCTTTCCTTCTCATCTCAGGCACTAAGGTTTTGTTGGTTTTTTTCTAGCATCAGATAAATTTTGAGGGGGTGTACTAACAATTTGTTTTTTCGTTTGTATATATCTTTTATTCATTCATTGCATTTCGTTTATGGATTTCTTTTGCTTGTAAATAAAATTTTGATCATTCCCCGTCCCTCACAGTTATGTAAATAGGGAATTCGGTTAGATTTTCATAGAGCGACTGATAAGTTTTGGTGATTGTCGTGCAAAAGATTTTCAGAAAAATTGTGACGTTATTGTGAAAGGATTATCATAGGATGTTTTGGGACAGTAAATGGAACTTGTGAAGTTCAAGTTAGGATAGTGGTGACTACTGTTTCCTCTCTCTTGTTGCGGTCCTGTGCCAAATTTATGTATTTCTTTGAATATGATTTGAATAAATAATCAAATGTAGGCTAAGACTACAAATTATTTGTGTTAATTTTTCAGATGAAGCATGATAACTTTTATCATTAGGATATTCGGACTATTGTCTTCATCTTTCTATTCACAACGTTTCGGCTGATGCGTCTTTCGGCGCGTATTTCAAATAGAACTCGGGAGCCCACACAGAACTTCAAACTGAACACTTTATATAATCCACGGGAGTAGATTGTTTTGACTCCATTAACCATAATCAAGTATAATTATTAAGCTATAGTAAGTATTCTTTGTTATTTACCTGTAGTTGTGATTGAACCTGCACCCCGGATGATTTCACTTAGAAGCACTTTAACCAAACGCCTATATCCGTTATGCCATGTGTCCAACAGGACACGTTTTTAAAAATCAAGATGGCTCAAGAGTTAATGCTGACTCAAGAAAAGTTTATAAAAAATCTGACAAAAACATTTTTTAACCAACTTGGCTTCATCGTTGGGTTGCCATACCGAGTATTTCCTTTTATGACATCTTGTACAATGGGAAGTTGCCACATACAAATAACATGTGGCAGATTAAATGCTACCAGCTGTAAGAAATGAACCCTGATGGAATATATTTCTTTGTGATTATTTATGTTTTAATTTTCAATTGATATTTTCAATTCGCATATATATATATATATATATGTGTGTGTGTGTGTGTGTGTGTGTGTGTGTGTGTGTGTGTGTGTGATAGCTACACCAATTATGACGTATTGATTTAAAACGTTAATGAAATCACATAGAAAAATCAGTTACGCAGATATCAATAGAAAGGAAATGCTCGGATTAACCCTTATCGATTAAGACATTAACGTAGATCAAGTTTGGTCTGGTTCGCTATTGCGAGATCAATCCTCACCAGGTGCCCAAGAAACGAAGATTTACGTGGTCAAATCCACTGAAATATTTTTAAGCTGACAAGTCAGTAGCTCATGGGTATGTGACAACAATGGTGGATTGGTTTGTTGGTTCTATGGCATATCAACCTTTGTAGGTTATTTAACGCCAAATCCATTTTTATGTAAATAATCTGTTCTATTGAAAACAGTTCAGTTTAGCATAAGTACACAGTTTAATTGTCAAAAACATTTCCATTTCAAACTATTCAAGCAGTTATATGTAATAATTCAGTTAAGTGTAAATACAGTTTTAATGTCGAAAAACAGTTCTATTTCAAATAATTCAGTTAAGCATAAGCACGCAGTTTAAGTGTAAGTACGGTTTAATTGCCAAAAACATTTCTATTTCAAGCTATTCGGTTTACTCAATTCATTTTAGCATAAGTATGCTGTTAGTTCTATTTAACCCATCGATAGGGCCCTATCAGGTGCTACCACTCCGGGGCCAGAGTGGACCTGGGAGCGATGGCAATGAAGGGGTACTCCGCATTCTCCAAAGCTCCAGCACTGCTGGAACCTCACCATCAGATTTTTTAGTGTCATATTCAGGACACTCGTTAGGGTGGGTCTTACCCCTCTGCAGAGGTGCAGTCAGTGTATTCTACAGCCCCAGCTGACTGGGCAAAACAATGGTGGTGGTAAGTGTTTAAGATCTAAAAAGTATCTGACAAATTTCAAGTGTTTACTTTGAATGAAGTTTGTTAGTCATGATAGCAATGATCAGTGTGAAATCGGCAGTTCCCAGACGCATTCCCGCTCTTATTTTATATGCGAAATTGACGAAGAATCCAGATTCGTCAGGAAGTCAACAGATTTTATTATCTTTCTTTTTGCGCACTGGAATATATTCTGATGCCAAAAAGTGAATCGATTCAACTTGGGTCACGTTTATAAACATGTCCAATATAGGAGGATGAGCCAACAGTGGCTACCATATTGTCAAGTGACGTTTTAAAAAATAAGAAATGAAGAAAAAAGACCCCTTTTTTCTTTCTTTCTACTGCTTTATTGTGATATTTACTTCCTTTGCTCTCTCTGTGTTCCCAAATGCTTGCTTTGTGCTTGCGTATGAAAGCGATGAAAATACTAGATATTTGTCCGGGTGATGGTCTACATTTCTTAAAGATATAGCTAAGAACAAACTTATGATCGTTAGGCACTATTCAACAGTAAAAGTCTTTAAGAATAACTAATGGGGTGTTACAGTTTAATCCCTAGAATGACTGCAGCATGTCGTTGAAATAATGAGTCAGGCAAATATTTGTACCTGAGCACGTCTGGACATAGTCCAACTTCCGCTTTCCTTAGATACAAACCAGATGAGTCATTCATTGCCGAGCAGTGGGTAAAGTTAAAAGAATTCATGTCATAATGTTTGTAGAAAATGAAAGGAAGAAATTTAGAGCATCGAATCAACATCAAGTTTTGTGTGAAGATTGGTAAGTGTTTGTAAAACGGTAATTCAAATGGCTTATGATGAACATGGTATGTAGAAATCGAGTGGTTTTGTGTGTCGCAGGTGATTCAATTAAGAAGTAGAGGATGTGCACGATGACACAAGAAGTGGGTAGCCAAAAACAAACAGAAATGATGCCAATGTGGACAGTACAAAACTTGATGCGCTTAGATCAAAAATTGTGTCTGACTGAGGGCATAAGAACTGAATATGTATAGGGAAATAGTGCCGCAGATTCTACCTGAAAATTTGGTGAATGAGAAAAATTTTCTCAAAGATAATGCCTCGAATTTTGACCGATGAGCAGAAATAACGTCGACGTTACGTTTATCTTCTGAATAATGCAAAGATATTCGAGATGTTCATTACAAAAATGTATCATCAACCTTATTCCCTAGAATCAGCCTCCAGTGACTTTTTGCTATTTTCAAAATTCATTTGCTGACTACATTACTGATAGATATTGCAGAAAACGAGTTCCAAGAATTTTTTCAGTCATGACACCATCATCTCACGCAATGTAGAGCCTCACAAGAGGGATATTTTGAAGGTGGTAAGAGCCAACAGAAATCAGATAAGTAAACTTTGCTTTCATAAGACTACGAAGGTTGATATGCTATTAAACAAAGAAACCATCAACCATTTCACAGGGATCTTCCAATCGTTACCACTCGTACTAACCATTTTGATAGGGTAAATTTATTCATATTTATTTGTCATATGTTTCTAAAGTTTTTCATTCTTTCAGAAGTTTTTTTAAAAATCAATTCTTCGACTCTTTTAGCTTTAAATTTTGGGAGTTAATTGTAAATGTGTAACACTATGTAGGTGGCCCGCCAAGCAGACGATTCCTTTGTCTGTTTTGGCGCGAAACCAGACAAAGGGTTTTGGACTCGAGATCTCGGCGTGACCGGAAGTAGGTAAGGGAACGCGAGAAGAGAGTTGGACAAAGGAGCTCGAGGAAGGCAGTTGGCGAAGGGTGACGCGACAGACCAGTCGACAGCGGAGCAGAGAGACCAGTCGGATGAGATTAGGTCCAGAGCAGTGAGGGAAGACGAGTCAAGATGAGTCGGCATTCCAGTAGCGTTGTAGAATTTTCGCAAGAAATCCACGCTAGCGTTAATCTACACATGCACAATGTTACATAACTCCCCTTCTGCACTTGAGTTAACCCAAGCATATTGTTGGTTTGTTCTTTTTTCTCCTACTCCCTCGATTGTATTTCTTGTAGCGGTAAAGAAATGTGCGATGCCCCTATCGGAACCACTAGTTGATCACCGGGCGTAAAGTGAAATGGTTCGAAGAAGTTAATGTAACGTGGGGCCGAGGGGGTATCGTCACAAATGTATAATTTTGTTTATATCAATCCACTGGATAATTATCGTATTACTGGACTAATAAAATAGATAAAATAGATTATCGTCTAAGTGAGTTTATAAAATAAATGAACTTAACCTCAGAGGGATCCCTTCAGGAAGCAGCTACCCACTCCTTTAAAAGAGTAGGTTAAAATTCATTGATTGATGCTATTTTAATTGATCTTGTGTTTGTAGGAGTAAGTAAATGAAATATTTATTGGAGCCAATGAAAGACCTTATCGTAAAATAAATCCTTGTAGGGAAAGGAAGGGTGTTATTGAGATGATGTTAATAACGAAAATGGATAAATCAATGATAAAATTCTTAATAAAAGATAAAAATAGATAATGATCGGAAAGCTATGTTGTTGCAAGATGTAATGTATTATATAGAATTTTAAATTCCAAACTTGAAAAAATATTCGTTTTACTAAATTAATCATTCACATTTAAATAAAAACATTACGAATTAGATTTATTGGTAGTTCTTTAAGCTCGAAATGCAAAATAATTACATAACATTATTACTTGGTCATGAATAACAATCTGGACGAAAGAATGTTTAAATCAATAAATGTCACTCGCTTCAGTTTAAAAATATTTATCAGAAAATACTCGGAATTTTTACAGGACAATATTAACTTCCTAAGCTGATATAACAAATAGGATCTTCAAATCTCTTTTCTTTTATGCGGATTCATATTAGTAACTATTACCATTCGTAAGCGATTAGTGTAAATTTGTAATTGATAACAAAGATTCTAAAATAGCCATTGAGTTAAGAAAGTTTGTGGGGTTTTGTTTTGTTTTTTGTTTTGTTATTTATTGTATCCCGGGACAATCCCAGGTCGAGTCATACCAAAGACTTTAAAAATGGAACTTGATACCACCTTGCTTAACACTCAGCATTATAAGGTACGGTTCAAGGGTAAAGTGGAGCAATCCAGGGAATGGAGTAGCGCCCTCCCCTACACCTTGGTGTAGTAGCTATCGAAAAGGGAGCCTTCGGGTCACCCTCGACTATGGTCGCTAACTTATTTATTGTATGCAATCCAAGTCTCGGCAAAGACGAGTACTTCAGCTAGTTTACTATGCTTAATTAAATATAATACAAAGCTTTAGTGATAAGACATCCAGTGAAAACTGAACTCTCTACATTAGCGAAGTAGCCTGTTAGAAAAGTTTAATAAATATCACCCATGAAACATAGCACATCAGTTCATTTCGCAAAGAACGAAAGTAAATAATGTGGCAAAGAATACAAGAGACTGTTTTTAGCATTGCATTCACCATATGTGTAATGGAGGATTCTCTTCTAGTTTAATTAAATGTTGACTTTAATTAAATCAGCAACCTCTTTCAGTCGCTTTGTTTGTTTCAGAGATCAATCCTAGATCGATATTACAAACATTTAATGATCTTAAGCCTGGTTAAAAACTAAACGTAACCATAATACTTTAAAATAATACTCTCTATTGTAGTTGATATAGATGCATATTTCCCACCTGTGTTCGAACATAGATAAAAGTCAGGTTTTCGAATCTTGATATTTCAAAGGAGAAAAATGTTTTGTTATATTGAAGATTTATGTGGCAACATTTTCTTTGCCCATTTGTCCTTATGTTGTACTAAATTAATCCCAGTAAATATAAGTACCCACACAAGTATATTCCTTATGTACGTCTGTGAAGGTGTGTATGTGACCACTGTCGAAGCTACAAAATTGGAGATACCACTATTGTATGCAAAGCACTAATAATGAAATGTAACTAAATAGTGCATTATAATGAATAAATGCATTTTCAAACATTTTCGTTTCCTCATTTAAAGATACCTACTGGTTGTCGCTCCTTAATATGTTGTATGGCAACCATGTAAATAGATTTTCAGTTGTTTTTTTTATTCAAATCATTATCTGGTGAAGGTTAAAACGTTATAAGTGTAAAAAGTTCTCAAAATTTTGGTTATCAAGTCATTTCTTTTATACTATCGGGTATTTTACCCAATTTATTTATACAGATATAGATTGAGATATAGATATGAATAGATATTGAGATACAGATAGATAGAGATATATAGATATATATAGACATTGATTGAGATATAGATAGATTTAGATTTAGATAGATATAAAGATAGAGATAAATATAGATTATTGGCCTATATAGAGATAAATAGATAGATAAATACACACACACACACACACACAGATAGATAGATAGATAATCCCCATGGCGTAATGGCCAACATGCTAGTTGCAAGCAAATTCGAACTCTACTTGCGCTATTACGTTCAGTTTCCCCTCACCTTATACCCCACTCAGCTATAGGTTGAGAAGTACTGCTACTGTTCTTCTACAAAGATAACGTTAGCATAAAATACCCACGAAGGGTGATGTGCCATATATATTTTAAATGATTAGGTCTACGAAGAGATTTCTATTTTTTAAGAGTTATTTATTTATTTCGTTCTTACATATGTGTATGTTTTCAGCTTGTTGCTTTCGTCAGAGAACATTGGTCTTTGATATTCGATAAGTTATAAAATTTATGCTATTTTACTCAGTGTGTGTGTGTGTGTGTGTGTGTGTGTGTGTGTGTGTGTGTGTGTGTGTGTGTGTGTGTGTGTGTGTGTGTTTAAGAGGTTTTGGATTCCACTAAGAGTAACTTTTTCTTCTCTATTTGTGTGTGTGTTTGTGTATGGTTTGGGCTTAATTGTTTCTATGTCGGTGTGGGTATAGGTTTAGTCTTGAGCTTTTTTTTAACACCACAAGACACAGAAGAACAGAATAAAAAACAAAGCCAACCTTAACTTAATGGAACTAAAAGCACAAACGGAAATACTGAAAGACAAACCTACCAATTACAAAACCAAATACCAGGAAATTGACAAAGAACTGGTCACGTAAATCAGGGAACTCTTCTCCATAGAAACACAATAACTCCTAACAGAACTATGGGAAACAAACTGCAAAAAATAGGGGAAAAAAATCAAGAAAAAACCTGGACAAAAAACAACATGGCTAAGAAGCCTACCCCAAAAAGGAAGGGAAAAAAAGTACGGACAAAAAGATAATAAACAACAAAAAAAAAGAACATACACATACACACAACAAACCAAAAACACAGAACAACGACGAGAGACATAATCCCTTCACACAAAGAATAACATACAAAAGAAAAATTAACCCCCTCCCCCGAAATACCAAACACATGCAAATTAGCCTAAACACCCAAGAACAACTAAGCTCTCAGTAAAAAAAAAAAAAAACTATCTAAACGAAAACAAAAAGATAATAAAAAGAATCCCCTTATTGACCATTACATACAACAAAGTTGGCCAAGCAACTACACATACGACTCCGGAAAAAAAACAAAATAAACCAATTATTATACAATAAAAGCCGCACTATAAACAGCAAAACAAGAAATCTTTTTTTAGATAATACAAATAGAAATCATTTCTTAAGGAAAACAAGCAAAAATCATTTTTAAAGGAATACAAACAAAAATTATTTTTTAAGGAATACAAACAAAAATCATTTTTTAAGGAAAACAAACAAAAATCATTTTTAAGGAATACAAACAAAAATCATTTTTAAGGAATACAAACAAAAATCATTTTTAAAGAATACAAACAAAAATCATTTTTTAAGGAAAACAAACAAAAATCATTTTTAAGGAATACAAACAAAAATCATTCCTAGACAACATAAAACGGAGGAAAAAAGCAATATAAAAAACGAAACAAATGTTAAACCCAAAATTATAAATTTATCAACACATTAGTAAAATAAAGACCAAATAAACTTCTTTAAACTGGGTTTAAATTTTGTCCCCTTCTAAAAAGTAACATAGGAGAACTAAAAAAAAGTCCTCCACGAATTTGAAAGAAAATTTAGGCTAATAAAAAGATGCAAAAATAAAAAGATACCGATGACTCCCTAGTAAAGAATAAGACTAAATTATTCCCAAACAAAAACAACTATAGTGAATTATACACATTCTTAGAAAAATTATGGAGTATCAACTTAAAGGAAAAAACAACAAAAAATAACCTCTCACTAAAACAAAAACAAGCCTTAAAATTATACTGGAAAATGAAAACATAATTATGAAAGAAGTAGATAAGGGATGTGCCGTAGTCATCTTAGATAAAACATACTGCAAAACAAAAATCCAAGAGAGACAGCAATAAACAATGAATGAAACATTGATTTTCTTTCTTGGCATTCAACAACTTATTTCAGTAAATTTTCCATTTGTCAAAGTATCTTTCAGACTATTCTTTAGATCAGGTGTGAAACTGTGTCATCGTATTTTTTCGATGTCTCCAACGTCCTCAAATCTTAAGATTGAAATGAATTTTCGTTTTAGGAAACAAAAAAAGTCGAACAGATCTTTTTAGTCTTGTAAATATGAAGGATTCTACACTTACACAACACAATTTTGCCAAAAGCATTTAATTAAAAAAGTTAATAATTTTTCATTGCCTTCAGTTTGTTACTTTATACAAATTGCTAAGAAGTGCATATATATTCAGTTAGATTTAAGCATTCAGTTTCGATACTGTTTTGTTACACTTCGTATATATATATTGTTGTAACCTGACAAAGGTTACTAAATAAAAAATAACCAAAACGGAGGTTGTAAATGAAATGGAAAGCTTTATAACATCAAAAAATACAAAACTCACCAAAGCGTGATGAAGGTAAACCACTACTAGTGGTGACGACTTAATCAGCAAATTAGGCTATTTGTTGCGCGCCCAAACAAACGAGCGAGTATGACACAAGGCCTTTTTTAAAGGTGGGTCCAGGCGCAGGGCTGTAGCCCAGACACATCCGGCTGCTCCAAAAATGCCTCGAGCCTCGTCGCCATTCCCCTAAAAAAAGGCACCTTAGGCGCCAAGCGATAAACCTAGCCCCTCCAATGAGAGTTAGAGCCTGGGGGACAGCCCCCTAAGGTTCGAGGTGGTCGGCTGCAAGATGTGAATGCTGAGCTTCCTCGGCACCAACGTCAGGCATCCTCCACCGAGTAACTGCCACTGTCAGAGACAGTCAGTAAATTACTCTATTTATCGCACGCCCCATTAAACGGGCGATTATAGCACAAGACCTTTTTTGAAGTTGGTCCGGGCGTAGGACCGTAGTTCAGACACGCCTGGCAGCTTCAAAAATGCCTCGAGCCTCGTCGGCATTCCCCTAAAAAGGGTCGCCTCTGGTGCCAAGCGATAAACCTAACCCCTTCAAGAGGGTTAGAGGCTCGAGGAGGGTCGGCTGCGTGACGTGAATGCTGGGCAGCCAAGTAATCATCGCCGTCAGAGACAATCAGTAAATTACCCACTCACACAATAGTGTCGTGTCCAACGTATTTATGAGGAATGGGACATACCCATTACTAGTCTAAATTTCTGAGACGAAGCTTGATGATTTTTATCATTAAGGGTTTTCGGACTATTGTCTTCAGGTTAGATAAAAAAAATCTGAATGTGACCACAGGTAAAAAAAAACAAAAAAAAAACATACATAATAGTAGTAATCGTAGTCAAATAAGAACATTAATTTTATAAATTTCTGAAACGAAGCTTGATGATTTTTATCATTAAGGGTTTTCGGACTATAAATTTCTGAGACGAAGCTTGATGATTTTTATCATTAAGGGTTTTCGGACTATTGTCTTCAGGTTAGATAAAAAAAATCTGAATGTGACCATTAAGGGTTTAAAAAAAACAAAAACATACATAATAGTAGTAATCGTAGTCAAATAAGAACATTAATTTTATAAGTCCCAAAAATTCACTCTAAACTGTCCAGCAGGACAAATAGCGTAACGGTTATAGGCGTTGGTTCCTAAGGACACAATCATCTTGCGGTTTACGCCAGTTTAGCTAGCTTTCTCCAGGAATTTCCATATCTCCTGAGTACGGCTGCCTTCTGAGCGGACGAAGGTGGTCACCATGGGTGCACCCCTAAAATTAAAAGGATTAGAAACTTTCTTTTTTTACTTTATCGAGGTCTAGCAGCGGCTTCAATTTCTTTCGGAGCTGGAAATCCGAAATGGATTCCAAATCCCTAGAACACAGAGTTACTGCTGTTTTGAATTTTTTTTTTTTTTTTTTCAGCCAGCGAGACCGATTTGGTTCTGCGCCGGCTTTCAATGTTATTTGATGATGAAGGGCTTCGGATACGCGAACCTCGGACTGTGACCGGTGGAAAAGTTCTGGTGAAGAAAAAGAGGGAAGCGTGAGAGAGGTAGAAGGTGTGCGGGGGGTTGATTTGATGGGTTTGTTGTGAATTGGTTCCTTGCAATTGGGGGAATTGTTGTGATTGTTCTTGATGGAGTTGTTGTTGGAGTTGATCTTGAAGGGGATGGAGGTTGAAAGCATTTTTCTTTAAGGGGAGTCCCGTTTGGGAGGTGTATTTGGGCAGTATTTTAGAGTGTCCTTCTCCACTGTCTCTTCTTTTTAAATTGTGTGATGTTTTCATAGGTGTTTCGATGGAGGAGTCCTTTTGGGCCTTCTGTTTGTTAGCTTTCCTGGTGTTTAGAGTCTTTGAGGGCTGGTGATGCTGGTTCTTCTGGTTTGCTGGAATTTGGGAAGCTTTGGGAGTAGGAGGTTTGGGTTACTCCACTGTTTTTTTGTTTTTTGTTTTTTTTGGGCGGGGTCCCTTTTTTTTTCGGGTGACGCAAGTCTATCCATTTTTAGAATTCGGAGTGTCTTCAGGTTCCGGGGCTGGGTTTGACACCTCGATCTCTGCTTCTTTCAGCGGCTTTTCTTTTGTGGTGTCAGTGGTTTGAGTGTTTTTCTAGGGCCAGCCTTCGCGAGGTGGCTGATCTGCTTACGGTTCCAGCAATGCGGCCGTCTGCCCTCTAACACCACCATTATTTGTCTTTTCCGGCTGAGTATGGTATCTGGGATGTATTGGAAGCCCTCCCTAGTCAGACAAATCCGGAATACATAGTCACCATGAGTTGCCCCGACAGCGGACCGCAGTTGCGACACATCCTCAACGCGGCTGTAAGCGCTGGGGAATGAGGCCTGTGAGGAATGGAAGGACATTATAAACTGTGATCCAAACGCTTCTGGTGCCTATGTATTCTGGATGTAGATGTAAGAATTTTGTCATGGTATTGCTCTCTGCAATTTTTGAGGCCTGCTCCTCCGTTGGCAAGACATCCCATGTTGCAAAACTGCGTTTGCAAAAATATTGGCATGGAATGCCAGCTGTAAGGACGAGTTCTTCAAATGTGTCCTTTTTCAGCCCAGTTAGCCTCCTGATTTTCAGGTCGGTGACGACCAGAGACAAAATCCGGGGTTCCAGGGCCTTAGAGATTTTGGGGATGGGCAAGATGACGTTGCCCTGAAAGTATTCAGTATACTTGCCCACCCTATCTCTCCCATAATCCTTCGGCCCCTTTTGCTGGATTTTCCAGGAGGCTGGTGTTGTTGAAGAACTTGGGCTGTTTTCTGACGGCTTCTGTCCAAGAGATATTGGACTGGACGTAGAAGCTGTTTCATTTGACTTTTGCGTCGAAGGGACCGGGAGAGATGGCCAATTAGTCTCGAGAGGCACTTTTGTTTTTATAATTGGCCGATCGGGACCTCGGTCTCCCGCGTTCTTCTGGCTTGGTAGGGAAGGCTTCTGCAGTCACCATCGATGTTGGTTTTTGCCGCTGTTCCGGGTGTGATCGAGGTTGCCAATGGATTGGTTTTTGGGGAAGCCTGAAATAGGTCCTGTGAACCCGTTGGGGATCTCTTGTGAGAGTCCTCCATGGTTGCAGAAGGCAACCAGGTGGAGAATGTATCTTGCTACGAGTAAAAAGGACATATTTAAATAGAAAAAGGAAGAAATGACTAACTATAGCTGGGTTATGAAGAGAAAAAAACTGATGAGAGTCGCGAAGTTATTTATTTCTTTTTAGAAATGAACAAACATTCGTAACCAACTGTTGGATGATAAAAATCTAACAACTGGACCTAGTGCGGGAAAGGGAGGTGCAACTAGCGTCCAGTTGCCGGACAAAAAAAGTGGCAGTAAATTAATACTGAACCGCAGAAAAATAAAAATAAGCCGTCTTGTGCACACTCAAAAAGTGGTCACACTCAGACCGTAAAGGTTCCACCAAGCGTCCACAGACAGCTTGGAGGTTATCGGTATTTGTCTTCCGTCCCATCAACTTTTTTAGGTGGGTCCGGGCACGGGGCCGTTGTCCAGACACACCCGGCATTCCCAAAAATGCCTCGGGCCCCGTCGGCATATCCCTAAAAAGGGGCGCCTCAGACGCCTGGCGATGAACATAGTCCCTCCAAGGAGGGTTAGAGTCTGGAGGTTCGAGGAGGATGCTGCTCAAGGCAAACCTCGACCGACTGCTACTGGAACCAGGACACACCCGACCAGATCCGCGCACCGATAAAACGCGGCCGACCGAAGTGTGTCCCAGCTCAGTGCCTCCCAGAGAATCCACTCTGCTTGGAGGTGATCTCCCCGATGATCAAGTAGAGTCGGTATAAATTGTAGAGGAATAGTCCATTACCATGTAGGTAGGTACGATAAAAATTTTCATACATTATTTTCTCTCATTGTTGCTATACGTATGTATATATATGTGTGTGTGTGTGTGTGTGTGTGTGTGTGTGTGTGTGTGTGTGTGTGTGATCAGGTCATAATTAGTAAGGTAACTCGCCTTGACAGTATAGTCAGCAACATTGTTTAGAAGTCGTCGCCGCTGTATCCAGTTCGATTTTTACTGGATGCTCCTCGGATGTAAGAGTGTGACAAATTAAATACTCAACTTGCAAAGTGACAGGAACCGGCTTATCATAACGAAGTCAAAGTCAAAAAAGAAATATAATTTCGCATATTTCTTATTGTTTCGTTTCTGAATTGTTCTCATTCACTAGATGGCCATTTTCCCACCAAGAGACGTGTATTAGTATTGTCAGAAAAGATGAAAATGTAATCACATTTTAGTTTTGTACAGCAAATAACTACAGAAACAAAGACTCAAAAATTTATTAGCAAATGCCGTCTTAAGTTCAACCGTTTTGACAATGTGATACACCCTTCCACATACGTGTATGTAGGTACACATTTCCATACACGTGTATGTAAGCAAACATTTCCACACACGTGTATGTAGATACGCACTTTCATAGACGTGTATGTAAGTACACATTTCAACATACATGTATGTAGGTACACCTTTCCACATACGTGTATATAAGTATACATTTCCGCACACGTGTATATAAGTACATACTTCCACACACGTGTACGTAGATGCATACTTCCATACACGTGTATGTAAGTAAACATTTTAACATACGTGTATGTAGGTACACCTTTCCACATACATATATATAAGTATACATTTCCACACACGTGTATGTAAGTATACACTTCCACACACGTGTATGTAGGTACACACTTCCACATACGTGTGTATAGGTACACAATCCTACACACATGTATGTAGGTACACATTTCCACATACTTATATATAGGTATACACTTCCAAACACGTATATGTAAATACCCACTTCCACGTTCGTGTATAGAAGTATAAATTTCCACTCACGTGTAATTAGGTACACATTTCCTCATATGTATATTTTGGTAGACACTTTCATACACGTGTATGTAAGTACACATTTCCACACACGTGTATGTACGTAGGTACTCACTTATACCCATGTATAAGTAAGTACACATTTCCACACACGTGTATGTAAGCACACATTTTCACATATATGTACTTAAGTACACACTTCCACACACCTGTATGTAGGTACACACTTTCACATACGTGTATATAGGTACACACTTTTACATACGTGTATATAGGTACACATTTCCACACACGTGTATGTAGGTTCACGTTTCCACACCCCTGTATGTTAGCACACACTTCTATACACGTGTATATATAGTTATAAGGATTGTTCCAAAAGTATATAATCATTTTGAATATCTTGAGAGCCAGTTGTGTAACATTAATCTACTTTGACAACTTACCCAAAAGAACTTAGAGAGTATCTTTAAATAGACCATCTATTGTAGGCTTACTCAGTCGGCAGTGAAACGCTTTTGAGGGAGTTTGCGTGACTGTCGTGGTAAAAATGTATTGTATTTGTTTTTAGCAAAACCTTTTATTGACTAGGTCTATCAGTTCAGATTTTAGACTTATGGCTTGTGCCAAAGCTAAAATCACCGATGAAAAGTTAGAAATTTCAGGCAATCTACTAATGAAAAAAGTGATATCGATCTCAAAAGAGGGTTTTGCAGATAGTTTTAAAATATCGACTGAACGATGGGATATAAGTCTGCGGGATGCCAAAGAGAGGAATTTTAAGAAAACTCGTTTCTCTAGAAACGGTAATATTAAACAAGTGGATTCTGTCGGGACATACACCGTGTGTGTGTGTGTGTGTGTGTGTGTGAGAGAGAGAGAGACAGACAGACAGAGGCAGAGACATAGAGAGAGAGAGAGATTTTTTTTAAATGCGTAAGTAATAGGATGTGATTATCTATCACGAATAATCACCAATACTGTATAACATTTCCTGCATCTTTGTGGAAAAAATGGGAAAGTAACAATTGTAAAACAAGAACAATAAATGCTTTACTAGACAGATAGACTGAGATGGATATGAACAAAGATATGAATAGGGTGAAATGTGTAGATAGAAATAAATTAATTTCGATGGATATGAACCGATATTGGTTGAAACATGAGTAAAAACTGAGTTAGATTGAGGCAAAATAGGTAGGCAGTAGCAGAATGGCGAAATGCACCACTGAACTTAGCAATGGATTAGCAAAAAGAATTTGTTGAACAAAAACTAATTAAGGGGGTGTCCTCGTGATGTAATGGTTAAAGCGATGGACTGCGGAATCGTAGTATGCGAGTTCGTACTCCAGTCGCGCTGTTACGTTCACTTTCGGGCAAATACCCTTGGGAAAGGTATGAACCCTCTTATCCTCCCAGCTATGGGTTAAATAGTACCACTACTGTTCTTCTAGGAGAATGGCTTTGGCATTAAATAACCTAAAAAGAGTTGATATGGCATTAAACAAAGAAACCAAACCAAACCAAACCAAACCAAAAACTAATTAAGGAGGATATGTTAAATCAGCAGTTGAACCGCTAGAGTGCAAATCTGAAATTAACTTAGGTTTAACTTAGTAAGATGGAGCAAAACCAGCACATTCCAAGAATCAGAACTGAAAATGCAGCTGACAAATTTTTTCATCTCATTTGGGATAGATAAGCGATGGAGAAAGATTTAGATATTTCAGGGGAGCGAACTAGATATCAAGGACGCTTCAAACTAAATATGATGGATATTTCAACAGTTTTAACAGCAGGAAACCACCACAACCTACAAGCACAAGAGTAAATCCACAAGTGGATATATGTTCTATTACGTAATAAGAGAGATTTTTCCTCTCCAGTTGTTGGGTTGCATTCGGTAGTCCTATAGCACAACACCTTGAGTTTCTCTGTCTCAAAGCTCCATAAAATAAACTTGACTTCAAATGAATGTTAGAGTAACTTCATCTCGGATGTCAAGTTGATTTCTTAAGTACTGTGCCTCGGGATGTCGATTTGTTAAACTTCATCGGCGATATCATGCTAATAGTTTATGTACTCCGTCACTGAACCTAAGGCGTTAAACCATTTTCAGACTCACAACTTGTGCTGCATAAGGAATAAAATCAGGTTTGTACTAGTTGGTGGCGTTCGTTCTTTGATTATTTGAGAGTATCAAAATCCTTGTCGGTGGACTCGTTGTTAAGAAGGAAAGTAATAGGACCGCTTCACAACGTAGGAAAGAGTAAACTAATCAACTTGACCCAATTGAGATTATCTATCATAGCTAAGGTAGACGTCTGGCCTTGCTTGGAGGTCTTGTAAGGATAGATAGATAGATAGATAGATAGATAGATAGATAGATTTGGACTAAAGTAAGATACAATAACAAATTATTCAAATTGACTGATAAACAACATTGCAAAATATTGGCGCTATGCAATCTCCTTAACCTCCGGTTATGTACTTATAAATTTCACAGTAATTTGGGAAGATAAATATGTTTAGTAGTATATGTTTTAGATTATCTAGTTTTATTTTATTTATTCATTTTTTTTATCTATTTATTCATTTTTGTGCATTTACTGCTAAAATGACAAACATGGTATTCTAATTAATTAACAACTAAATTTACTTACAACTATAAAGAAAACAATACACAAAAATGACAAGAAAAAGAAACATTAATTTAAAAAAACGGTTGAATATTTATTTGAATAGATTGATGTCAGTTGACTGAGATGAAATTGAAAATATTAAGATAAATATTAGTAGATGTAGACAGTTCGAGAATGACATGAATAGGATGAACTAGATATGAACAGATTTGAATAGATACAAATAGATAAGTGGAAAATGAAAGACATACAAATGAACTGAGAAAGAACAGGAACATTCATCGCCAACACTATATAGCCATAGAAAATTTATCACCAATAGTTCATACTGTTATATTCTGAATTGTTTGATATATGTGATATAAATGTTGTGGGCGAGAAATGCGTATGGTTGCAAAACAAAGAACGTATAGACAATCACAATAACACAGTAATGACGTTATAGAAAATTCTATAAACAGGTTAAACACAGAGAATTGAATGGAGAAAATATATTTATAGTTAAATAACGTATTCAGGGTGATAGTCACAAAGTTCATATACTGTACTTGTCTCGTGGTGAAGAGATGGTTTTCTTGAAAACAAGGGCAGCGTTCCTAACGGCGGCGATCGTTTGAAGTATCAGATGACGGCGCCGGTCAGTAGCGTGGAGTCTGGTAGCACGAGTGGGGTGAGGTAGCAAGACTGACTAATAATTATTCGGTCCGTATATTTATACGTTTTTTGGAGGCTCAGAAACGGCAATTTTCGTGCCCCGCGGGAAGCGTTCCGATTGGATCTTCATTAATGTATTTTTTTTTTTTTGTTAATTTATCGCAAACGGAAGTTCTGCGCAGAGCCGATGCGTGGACGACTTACTTTTCATTTTGAGTTGAGAACTCGAAGTGGTAACTTCCGTTTTTTTTTTGGGGGGGGTCCTTTTCTTCTTTTCTTTTCTTTTTTTTTTTCCTTTCCTTCTTTTCTTTTTTTTTTTTTTTTTGTTTTTCAAATCAAGGCAAGATCTCGTCTTGTAACAATACCCAACAATTTATCCTCAATCTTATTTAACAATATTATTAATACTAACTACAAATTAATCATAAAAAATTCCTTGATTTGAATAAATTAAATTTCATTGCTATAGAAACACTATTAATCGCCTTATAAACACTATTAATAGCAGTTAACTTGCGAAGTAATGACCAGGACAGGGTGAATAAACCAGTAAATAACAAGATAAGGAGAGAAAGACAAACTCAGAAGTAACAAGGTCACACAAATCAAACCAACAGATTTCAAATAAAAATAACGTCCACAATATTAGTTTAATAATAGTTATAAAAAGGGCAGAACATTGTTGAAAGTGTTTACTCTTCTTTACTCTTTACATCACTTACTGGATTATTAATTTAGACACGTCCTGAGTATGACGCTAAACTGAATCTGGTGGTGAGGCTCCAGTTCTGGAGCTGTCTGAAGCGAAGAGTCATCCATTCGTGGCCATTACTTTCAGGTCCGCATTGACCTAATGAGGTAGTAACCGTTAGGGTCTTATCTATAGGTCAAGTAGATCTGTTCGGGTCTTATCTATTGGTCAAATAGATCTGTTAGGGTCTCAACTATGGGTCAAATAAATGTTTAAAAATCAAGTACTAGATAGGAATACTTTAAACTATATAATAGAACAAACAAACTATAATTATCATTTTACTGTTTTGAGAGTTATTCAGTCGAAATTTAGCTGATGATTTTCCACTGAGCAACAACAAGTCTCTTCAAATCTCTAAGACTCTTCTCTGTATTCTAGCTGATCTTAGAAATGCTGTAGTCTGAATGGTCCCTTCTTGTTCTCTAATTTCTAAGTCTTGCAATTCTTTTACCAATCCTTTGGAAATCGTTCCAAGTGCACCAACTACAATTGGTATCACCGTCACCTTCATGTACCATAACTTTTTCGGCTCTCTTGCAAGGTCCTGATATTTATCCCTCTTTTCACCTTATTTTAATTTTACTCCGTGGTTTGCAAGGACGGCAAAGTCAACTATTTCGCAGGTCCTTTTTTTTGTTGACTATCTCTAGGTTTGGTAGTATGGCAGCGATTAGGTGATCTATTTGTATCTCAAAATCCCAGAGAAGTTTTTTTACGCCTAAATCTTTTGGACAAATTCTGGGTGGTGCATATACTACTTGTTCGTATAGTCAAATTTAAATTTCTTGCTCAATTCCCAGTGGATCACCTTCCCCACCCATTCGTGTCTAGTCTTACACTCTTTTTGCGCTAATTTACCTCATTATTATTATCATTATTTTTATTTTTATTATTATTATTTACTCCTTGAGAGTTTTTCACATCAGTTTTAGCTGATGGTCTTTCACTGGAGTTTAAGTGACTGCAAGTCTCCTCAAGTCTCCAGGATTTTCCCCAGTATTTTGGCCGTTCTCAATAATGTTATAGTTTGGATGGTCTTCATTCGTCCTCCTACCACCAAGTCCTCCAGGGCCGATAATAATCCTTTGGTGACTGTACCGAAAGCACCAACCACGACCGGTATAATTGTAACCTTCATGTTCCATAAGTTTTCAATTCCCTAGCAAAGTCGAGGTACTTACTCTTCTTTTCACTTTCCTTCAGTTTTATTCGGTGGTCAGCTGGGACAGCAAAGTCGTCAATTTTGCAAGTTCTCTCTCTTTTTATTCATTATTATAGGATCTGGTCTTTTGGCCGAGATTAGGTGATCCGTTTGTATGTCAAAGTCCCATCGGAGTTTATGTGTGTCATTCTCTAGGACAGATGCTGGGTTGTGCATATACCATTTGTTCGTATGGTCAAATTTAAATTTCTTGCACATTTCCCAGTGGATCACCTTGCCCACCCAGGCGTGTTTAGCCTTATACTCCTTCTGTGCTAATTTGCTGCATTCGCTTATTATGTGATTGATGGTTTCGTCTCTATCACCACATAACCTACATATGCTACTTTGTTGCGTCTTATCTATTCTCACTTTGATATGATTGGTTCTTATGGCATTGTTTTGTGCTGCTATTAGGAGAGATTCTGTTTCTCTTTTAAAGTTTCCTTTTCTTAGCAGCGTCCAGGTTTTCTCGTGTTTATTTGTTCTCCGTCCAACCACTGGACAAGTACGGCATAAGGTCTTTTTTAAAGTGGGTCCAGACGCAGGGACGAAGCCCACACGCGCCCGGTAAAGTCCAAAAATACCTTCGGCCCCGTCGGCACTCCCCCAACCAGGTCGCCCCAGAGGCCAGGAAACAAAACAGCAAACAATTGAATAAAGAAAAACCATTTTCTCGTGTAAGATGTTGCTTATTAGTCGTTTAAAACGCCCATAGAGTTGTTTTTCAGCCCATTTTTGTTTTCTAGTTATTGTTATTCTGTTGGTCTTCGTGTTGTCAGTCTCGTTTCTGATGGCTGTAATCAGTCCTCCTTCGTGCTTTCCTATGTAGTCCTAGAATCGTTGTACTAATGCGTCAACGCTGTCTTCAATACTTGCAAGTCCTCTTCTTCCCTCCTTTCTTGATATATAATGTCTCTCATCCTCGTCTCTGGGATGTAATGCCTCTTGCAGGATTATTAGTTTTCTTGTTCTTCTCTGGTCCACTTCAAAAAGGCTCCTGAATATCTAACGAGGGATACAGCCCAGGTATTTATTTATTTATTTGATTAGGTTTCTGCTTCATAGTTTTGTCTCGAGTAGCGTTCTTCTTAGATATTTTTTTAAAATTTTGTCTTTCATCTCCACTTGTTTGATGGTGTCAGCCTCCAAGATGCCCAAGTATTTGTACGTTTTCTTTTCTCCGAGCGTTCTAATCTTGTCTTGATTTGGTAGTTCCATTCCGTCCGCAGGTGTTGCTTGCCGCTTTTCATTACTAGCATGACACATTTTTCTATGCCAAATTCCATTCCCACGTCCTGAGTGTATTTAATAACAGCGTGTATTAGAGTTTCTAGTTCTTTTTCATTTTTTTGCAAATAGTGTGATGTCATCCATGTACATTAGGTGATTGATCTTTTCTTGCGATTTACTAAGTTTGTATCCGGTTGTGCATTTTCTGGGTATGTGGTTAAGTGGCATCATCGCAATTATGAATTGTAATGGTGATAGTGCATCTCCTTGAAATATACCTCTTTGGACCTTCGCTTCAGCTAAGCTTCTTCCTCCTGCAGTCAATTCCATTTTCCAGGTTTTCATAGTTTTCTTGATAAAGTTTATGACTTCCTCTGATATTTTGAAAATTTTGAGACTGTTTATTATCCAGCTTTGCGGAACCATATCCTTTGCCTTTTTGTAGTCAATCCAGGCCATAGCTACATTTTTCTATCTCGTATTGCTCTCGTTTAGGATGTGCTGATCTATGTAAAGTAACTCTCCTGTACCTCTAGATCCTTTGCGACATCCTTTCTGTTCTTCAGGGATCAATCCGCGGCTTGTTAGCGAGTAGTAAATCTCTTCCCTTATTTGTGCTGTTAATATTTTCTATATCATCGGTATTGAGGTTATGGGTCTATAGTTGTTTGGGGCGGTTCCCTTGAGTGGGTCCATCCTTTGAGTGTGGTCTTTCCTTTGCTCATACGTGTGCTCTTTGTAGGCATCTGTTCATTTCTATTGCTAGTATGTCGTGAATGGAAGTGGATTTCTTGAACCAGAAAACGTGTATTCCATCATGGTCTGGCGTTTTTCAGTTTGATATTTTTTTAGTGCCGTTTTGAGTAAATCGATGTGTATTTCCGCTTTCGGGCCTTCTTCGAGCCCTTCTAATTCTTTTGTCATATTGTTTATCCATTTGGCTTTTTCGTTATGTGTTTTTGGTTGTCAAATCTTAGTCCAAAATGTGTTGTTTGGTTGTGTGGCGTTTCTATTTTCCGAAGATCATTTTGGTTAGACTGTTTTATTTATTAATACTTGGTGTGTCTGATATTGTATTACTATCTTGTTCATTATTTATTTTCTGGTGTATTTCTAGTATTTTCAGGTCAGAAAACCAATCTTTCTTTCTTATTGTCCTGACTTGGTCGGCAAGTCTTTGGCTTTGGATAAAATCTTAAGTTAAAGTCCGTTATCTTGCTATTTTTATATCTTATTTCTCGAACTAAGTACTTGAACTAGCTTCAGGTGTTTCTGTATCATCTTTATGGTTTTATATTTACTGCCCTATTTTGAGACATTATTTCAAGATTAGGCTCCTGATGTCTTTCCGGTTGTATTGAGGACGGTAATTGTTCTTACTTAATGCTTTCAGTCATTTTCAGGTACGTAGATTTTCATCGATTGAGAGAAGTCACACATGAGCCATATAGAATTTAGCGCGGTAAATTTAAACAAATCTATTTCGTGATTTCGAAATAGTTTAGCTGAAAGTAATTTTGGGAATTAAACTAGCACATTCTTGCCAGATCTCTAACATTCTTTTCCTGTATCCTCTTTATGTAGGGTTGCTCCTAAAATAAGTGTAGTGCAAATTGATTGTCTTCCCTAGTCCATGTTTTGTGTTTGCATCTCTGATTGGCGTGGTTCCTTAAATCGTCATTCTTGTACCTGCAAAAAAACTGCCATCATTCTCAGGATGACGATCGGATCTCCCATGTTGGTCATCAGCAGAGCACCTACTGGTCATAACACCCAATCCTGTTGCCTGGGTCCCACATTGTGTCATTAAACATTTTTATCATGGGTGGTATATTGTGGCTATACCAGACCCAGAGGTTGTTTATTATCTGCGCACTTGACACAAACGTGACCGGGAACAGTCACGCTGACTGTTCATGAACATCTGGTCACAAAAAAAATAAATCGATAAAATCTTAAGTTTAAACTTAGTTAAAGTCCGTTATCTTGCTATTTTTATATCTTGTTTCTCGAACTAAGTACTTGAACTAGCTTCAGGTGTTTCTGTATCATCTTTATGATTTTATATTTACTGCCCTATTTTGAGACATTATTTCAAGATTAGGCTCCTAATGTCTTTCCGGTTGTATTGAGGACGGTAATTGTTCTTACTTAACGTTTTCAGACATTTTCAGGTTCGTAGATTGTCATCGATTGAGAGAAGTCACACATGAGCCATATAGAATTTAGCGCGGTAAATTTAAACAAATCTATTTCGTGATTTCGAAATAGTTTAGCTGAAAATAATTTTGGGAATTAAAATGTCTTCATTTAAAGTACAACTGTTCACCAAAAAATTTCCCGAGTAACGAAAAATCAATGCTTTTTAAATTAGACAAATTTTACTGACCCGACTTTCTTTGAAAAACACACGGCAAAGATTCGTTTATCTTCTTTAGCTTTTCGATTCCTGCCTTCTCCCTTTGTTTTTTTATTTTATATATAATAAGAAATATAGGTCACATGACATTCTAGAATGTTCGCTTCTAAAGTCATTCCCTTCTTATTATTATTTATTACTCATTTGAGTTTTTTCACATCAGCGTAATCTGATGGTCTTTAATTGGAGATTGAGTGACAGCAAGTCTCCTCAAGTCTCCAGGACCCTTCTCAGTATTCTGGCCGTTTTCAATAATGCTGTTGTTTGGATGGTCTCCACTCGGCTGCCAACTTCTAAATCTTCCAGGCCCTTTAATAATCCTTTATTTACCGAGCCAAAAGCACCAATCACAATTGGTATAATTGTCACCTTCATGTTCCATAGGTTTTTCAATTCTCTAGCAAGGTCAAGGTACTTATCTCTCTTTTCACATCATCATCATCATTATTATTATCATTACTATTATTATTATTATTATTATCATTATTATTATTATTATTATTATAGTTACTTGAAACCATATAATTGCTTGCAAATAATTAGTTTTAGATAAGAATTCTTGAAACCATATAACCTTGAGCAAATAATTTGTATTGAAAATTTAGCTAAAGCTATAATTATTTACAAATTATTATTTTTACTTGAAACCACGTTACTGCTTACAAAAAATGACTTCAGCATCGAATAACCCAACAAGGGTTGATATTCCGTAAAACCAACCAACCAACCTACAAACCAACCAATCCTTCACACATGCCCAAGCACAAATTGTTGACTACAAATTGTTAGCAATAGATGTTCTATCATCCACTGTCGTGAATTGTTAAGGAGGAATTGTTTATAGCTACATTGACTATGAATTGTAGGATATGAAATGTGGACGATAGATAAGCTGAACATATTGAAATAGACAAAATATCCCGTTATTTCATATTTCTTGTACCAATCGTAAATAGATACACTAGTAGGCAGTGAATTCTCGAAATGTCTTTTAAAATGTTATAGCACGACATTAACAGAATTCGTTTTGGTTTGTTCATGCACACCGAATGACTTCTCAGCAGCTGTATTTGTGGGTATCCTGGCAGACAATGAAATACCTGGTACTGCCAAAAGCCATAAGAATAAATGCCAAGTGCTTCTGAGTATCGTGTCTATCAATATTTTAAAAAGGTTCTAAAACAAAATCTTAAAACTATTTCTTTTTAGACGATAAATATATGTGCGTGCGTGCGTGCGTGCGTGCTCAATTGATTTTCATAGTAAATAAAAGAGTCAATTTTTGTGCAAAAAAGACGATCTCAGAACCACATAATTTGAATTTGCAGTTTTTGACCTATCAGCGCTTACGAATAAAATGCTGATTCATTTTTGATCTTTGCAGACAGTGATATTTGTTTTGCTTCGCAGAATTTTGTAGGATCACAAACCATAAATAATTTAAGAATCTTTTCTCTCCTAGATAATTAAAAATAGATTTTTAACCAAAATCCTGGATAAATTCATCTACTTTTTAATTCTTTTCTAGAGTCAACCTAATTCTTATAAATGAATAAGAAAATAAGCAAGTTATTAGTTTTCAGTCTTTATTTCCCAAAGGGAATTTCGTCACTAATCGGCATTTAAAAATTTAAGTCCTCAGAATTCATAAATAAATTACCTCTTCCTATCGAATGTCAGAAACATAAATATTATAAAAATGCTTACGTTTTTTTCCTCCAACAAGAAAAGATTTCCAATGCCTACAGTCAAGTCACTTAGGAATTACTAGTTTTCTCAAGATTACCTATATTATATTGCGATGATCCTGTTCAGTACTGTTGCATTCGTGTGTGATAATGAAGACAGATTTTATTGAAAATTGAGTCAATGGTTGATACTGGATATAGATCAACATTCATAATTACCTTATTGAGGGTTCTCTTAAAGTTGAATACTATTCGGACCTTGATTTTTTGTTTGTTTTTTTTTTGTTTTTTTTTTTTGAAGGATGCAGAGAGGGTGCATACAGCGAAGACTAGGTTGTTTAAGCTTTTGGGATTGTCACAGGGCTCGATGATCCTTCAGTAGCCATACCTGATTTCAGCATCAACGTCAATTTGCAATGCTTAAGCGATAGGATGTTGTTTTGGGCTGTGTGACTGATATGTTGATTGACTAAATAAATGTACCCTTTTCGTAATTTTTAGTGTTATAAAAAATAATTTAAAACAAGGAATCAAACCGACCACGCCCGGCACTTGGTTTGGCCAGAGTGGAAAGGGAGAAGTAATTCCAGACTATGTAAAAAAGCTACCTCCGACTATTTATCGAGAACTACTCTCAGTACGCACTCGGGGATCAAACTGTTAAAGCAGGACAAAATAACCAGCAGAAAGGTTTCGTCACATGCTTCTTGAATAGACGATAAGTATTTCAAACAGGCAAGATGCTTCCCAAGAAATAAAACTAAAATCAAAAAAAAGTCGATTACCGAAATTCTACGAAGTTAAATAACTGAAAGAAAATTCTGCTGAAAAGATAAATTTACAGAAGACTCAATTGAAATTAAATCAAAATTAAAAGGACTCAATTAAAATCAACTGAAAAATAAAATTCAACCCGTCAACTCTGCTGAAAAAAACAACCTTTCAGAAGACTCAAAATTTAATGAAAACTGAAACATTTCGACAAAACTTAAAAGAAAAAAAAATACTCAAATTCAAAGAACTTTGATTCCCGGACACTCTCTCAGATAAGTTTCTGCAAATTACACTAAAATTTGCAACACTTTATCTTTTCTACCCCTTTCTTTCTTATTTCTTTTGTATAAAATTCCTTTTAAAAAACTTTTTCTGTGTTATCTTTTTAAATCAGTATATGAACTAGACAGCTGCGTAATTTACCATTTGAACTTACCATTCAAAATTAAATACTAAAGCCCTCATAAACATACCCAGTTAAATACTAAATTTGGCTTTCGTTGTATTTTCTTCATATCAAATTTTATTCTCTCCAAATTCTTTTACATAGCAAATTTTATTCTTTTAAATTCCTTTAGGGTCGAAGATGTCATTATAGCTGATAAGCAAATTGACCATAGCCTCCAGTTCATCGCGGTTGGTTTGATTGGGAAGTGGCAGACTTACATTTGTTTCATCCAGTCTAATTTATCTTCCAGTGTCTGGTTAATTTGTGAAATGGATTTTGCTGTATGGCATGCTTTATCAGTAGTCATGATTTGGACTTTATGTATACCGTATTGCCTGTGGCTGAATCTGATATTCGCGTTCCGGTTGTTTTGAATACGTAGTCAGTGTATCATGGCTGAGGATGTTTTGACCAATGAGAATGTTCGAGGCTGTAACCAGTATTGTGTCCTTTCAAACACGGGCGAGTTGTGCTCGCTAAGTTTTATTCGCCGAGAATAAAGGCGTTGCTTCATTGACCCAGATGGTTTTCTTAGCCTTTATTTGTTACTCGGGCACTGGAGTACGTGCAATACACTCGGAGTCTTATATACCAACGTTGGGGAATAAATCGTCACCGATTAAGTTAATTTTAATGAATGGAGATTGCTTCTTGAAGGATTGCTATAAATTGAAGATGTTATAATTTCCAACAGTCTATCAAGAATCAAGAATCAACATCCATTTTTTTTTGTTTTGTTTTGTTTTGTTTGGTCCTTACTGAAAATTCATTTGATCGAACGTGAGAGTATCACTGGCTGTTCCATTTTTTGTTGCTGTGGTGACTGATTTCGTCGGCGTCTATGGTAGCAATATGTTCATGGAATGGGTGGAGATATGGGCAGTTTTTATCTAGGAAATATGGGCGACCCTGAGTCTAGTTCTGCTAGATAGGGATGATGAGGTTTTGCCAACACCTCTGTACTTTCGATTCTAGTTTCGGTTGGATCTGTTACTGGTGTGACTTGATCTCAGTTGTGGTGCGGAGCAATTTGTTATATGCATCTAATCGAACAAATTGCCTTTTATCTCGTTGGCTTACGTCGGCCAGTATATAGTTGGATTCGATGAGACTATGGTTTGACTGGTTCGACTCGAATGGCTTACGCAGGGTGATATTGGTAGCGGATGTGGATTTTGTTTTGATGCCTCGACCGAGGTAGTTCTACCACTAGGTGAATGGTCCATAGTCTTTACCAGGTGTGGATAGACAGTGGATTTCAAAGCTTTCAATTTTTTTTATTCATGAGCCCCAATCATGGAGAAAATGGTATCGGCGGTCATTTTCGGCCTCTCTGCTGTCCGCCCTAAATTTGGCCTTAATATGAACGGCGGTTTTCCTTATTGTATTTTCAAGCCTACCCGCAAAATCTGTCAGTTTTTTTGTCATCTTGCCGTTGGATATCCAACGGCCGGTTGAAATGTTGAACGTGTGACATTTGTCTGTTGTGAGTGGAAACCATATCCTCTTTAAGTACTTCGTATGAAGCGGGTATCTTTCGGTGAATCCTCTATTGGTTGGAATATTCCTATATCTAATTGCTGTTTAGCAGCTTTGACAAATTGGCCTTTTATTCTTGGGTGGTTGGTGAGATCTGGTCTAACTCTGGTTGCAGATCTTTTATTCAAGTTGGTCATATATCTATTGACATCATTGCCAGGCTCAAATTTCTTTATGTCAATCATTGTGTCGCATAGAGACTGTTGTTGTATTAGTAGTTCGTAGTCAGTGGAATTTTGATTGTATTGGTATTTTCGTTTACTAAAGGTAGTGCAGCCACCATTTCTTTGAATTGAATATTTCAACAACATTTCTTTGAATTCTATTTTTCTCCACGATTCATGAGTCAATTTTGTGTTAACTTTAAGGTCCATAATCAAGCTTTGCTGTTGCTTGATGAAAATGAGGATGTCTAAGTAGGTACATCCGATGAAATCCATCTTAATTTTTTTTTAATTTTTTACTATTGATGGATTTTGTAGATTTGTTTTGTTCTTAATATTTCCTGTATATACGGATGTATTTCAACAGTAGTTATCGTACGAGAAGATATATTAAGGTTCTCTTTCTCTGATAGTGTTGGAAAGGGTTAAGTAGTAGCGGAAGGAAGGTTTAGCTAGGTGAGTAGGGGTAGTTTTTTTTATGGTGTGTGACGATAAAAGTTGTTTGTCTCGTCTCCTACTTCCCTACTCACACGATTGACATCAGTGTTATATTCATACATAGTAATACAAGTGAAGAGATAAGGAGGAAGAGTGAAAGAGTAAGGACTTGCTGACTAGGAATGCCGTACTATCTACTTGATAACACTGGAGAAAGAAATAGTAAGAAACAATAGAAACAATAAATGAGGTGAAATTTATTTACAGAAATGTACAAGAGGATTTCTTTTCCTTATATTTGTTGAGAGCGCTTACGAAGAAGCTAAGTTCTTGAACGCCTGTTCTATGATAGTTAAGTTCATGGATAAATTATTTTGTTCTATCCTTCGTGCGTATGTGAGGTAAGGTGGTTTGATCTTAAAAGTATATGTTCTAAGTGTTATCCGTGCTTGGTCATTGAGACGAGCGAGGAGACAACTGGTTGACGAAGACACGCAAACGCAGGGAGAGTAACTACCCATTGTGGAATGTGTTCTTTAAATGCTTTGATGGAGTCTAGAAAGCGTCCAAAGATTCAGTGTGTGGTACCTTCTGATTAACGAAAAAAAGGCTTATTTTCTAGTAACGTGCTTATCACTATGTTCACCAGTCCGACAAGGAATTCAAAAGGCCTACAGGCCGTTCTAATTTTTGGCCGCGAGTGTTTTAACGAGATTTGACTTTAAGCGGGTCATCAGTTATAGCAGGCCCCTGTAGCTGACTAAGCAAATCTTATCAAATAACAGTGTGGACTTCCCGACTCAGTATGGGTCAATATTTTGGTTAGGATAATTAAATTAGTCATGGCAAATCCTCACTGACCTACTCACTCACTCATTCTCTTATTCACCAGAGAAATAAATTGAGTAAATGTAAACTCATACCTTTCCCAAACTCAAGTTAATGAGAATATGGATTTCTGAATTCATTTTCAGGTTTGATAACAGTTACAGTAACTTTCATCTCTTTGTCGTCAAATAATGTGCGTTTCAAAAAGTTATAAACCTCACCCTGAAAGAAGAGCAATAGCTGAACCTTTTTGTTGTAGCTACACACTACGACTTCTTATAAAACTAGAACTAATTCAGATTTCAGTCTTTATTGCGTTGCTGGTGAACAGCCCATACAGAACTGATAGGTGTGAGACAAATCTTAAAATGGAAAAAAAAAACGATGGTCGAACAGTCATAAAATATTTGCAAAAATAGGTATAACACTCAAGGAAATCCATAAGGATATGGAGACTTGCTGAACTTCTCTTCGACTTGGTCATCTAAAAATAGGTATAACACTCAAGGAAATCCATGAGATATGGAGACTTGCTGAAGACTCCTCTTCTACTAGGTCATCCAAAAATAACTATAACACTCAAGGAAATCCGTGAGGATATGGAGACTTGCTGAAGACTCCTCTTCAACCAGGTCATCCAAAAATAACTATAACACTCAAGGAAATGCGTGATGATATGGAAACTTGCTGAAGACCAGGTCATCCAAAAATAGGTATAACACTCGAGGAAATCCATGAGGATATGGAGACTTGCTGAAGACTCCTCTTTGACCAGGTCATCCAAACATTTTAACAACTGTTAACACCATTCTCCGTATTGTTTTGGATGACTGTCAAGCAGATAGCTAAGTTCAGAGACATTAACTGAAATCTTGGGGTTTAGCAATCTGTTTGTAAGATGGGTCCCAAGAATTCTGACACAAGAGCACGAGTTGAAAAGAGTTAACATTTCCCGGATACTTTTGCCTCGCCTCCAGGCTAACCCTAAGAATTTATACCACAGATTAATTATGGCAGTACACACGCCCTCCCCAAACACCGGGGTGATTCCGCTTCCAATCCACTGACCGTTCCGCTTGGCTGCTTACGTCATCGGATGGCATGATTGATTTGCTTATGTGCCCATGTTGTGTTTTTGATCCAGACAGCAGATCATTCGCTAATCGGAATCGCCAGTCTTTGAGGGCACGGATGAGACCGCACAATTGAGAAAGTAAAAAGAGAAAGTCAAACGCCAACAAACTGAGAACAGATCATGCCTTTTAACAATAATAATGTTTAGTTAAAAAATGTCTCCAAAAACGGTACCTATATTCATCTTTTCCCGTGGTTGGTAGTGATAGAGTCGACTTAATTCACGAATTAAATGTTCGGCAATTTCTCGCCATTCAAAGTCAGACACAAGGTCTCCCAAGTGGAGGTTATATTTGTCTTCCTCTGTCTTTAACTCTCATCTTCTTTCAGTTTCTTGATAGTCTGGTGAAAGGTGATTTCAACTTGCGTGTTATGTTAGTTCCTCCTAACTTTTTTTTACTTTCGCGAGTCTGGGAAAAAGTGTATTATCTAAGTTCTCTTCGCTTTTCGATACACTGGGCAGTTTGATAAAAGGTCAAAACTCAGAGAATCGCACTGATCCCTAAAATAATTAATTCTGTCCCTTCCACAATATTCGATTTACTCTCACTACTACTCAAAAGGCTGGTCTTTTCTCCGACTTGGGTTCAACTAATTTATTCTGCTCCTCCCACTTTCAACATGAAAAAGGGTAGATCTTTTGCCCTTCTCCTGATGACAATATAAAAGTCAAATTGTAACGGTTAAAAATAAACTTTTTCATAGCTTTGAATTTAAAAAAAAATATCATTCAGAACTTTCGTTTCCAACCGACAACTGTACTCAACTCACCTGGTCTTCAATTTGACAGGTTTTGACCTCAGGTTCTAATCTGCTGATTTCGTTTTACACTGTTTCATAGACAATAGAATGTACTTGCATTTCCTCTTCTTCTTTCAATAAAAAAATTTTCGTTTTCTTTCTCATCAGAATAACATATTCTCGATTCATTCTTTTAAAAATCCATTTCCATAAATTTTCACTTTTGTAATGTATTGACTTTATTCTTCTAAAATCCAATTCGGTCGAATCTTATTTTTCTGGTTAATAAATTTATTCGATCAGGTCCTGTCCACCATGTTACATTCTAACTCAAGATGAAACATGTGCTCTCATCACTTCAAAATTGAATTAAAGATTCAAAGCGAACAGTGGAAATACTCTGGTTCTCCACCTCTCAAGAAGTTCAAGCAGGCAGCGTCAGTTTGTAAGATAATGGCTTCTATCTTTTTTTATTCTGAAGACGTAATTATGATAGACCACCTGGAAAAGACGAAAACCATTTCTGGACAGAAATATGCATCAAAATTAGGACAACTGAAGAAAGTAATCAAATCGAAACGCAGAGGGAAGTTGAGGGCAGGTAAGCTTTTGCTCCAGGATAAAGTGCTTGTTCACATAGCTCAGGTTGCTGTTGCTGAAGTAGCTAACTGTGGCTTTGAATTGCTAGACCAAGTCGGCTGGGGTTGTAGAATACACCGACTTCATCTCTGCAGAGGGGTAAGACCCCCCCCGCCCCAACGAGCGTCCCGAAATGACATTAAACAATCTGATAGTGAGGCCCAAGTAATGCTGGAGCTTTGTGGAATGTAGAATACTCCTTCATTGTCATCACTCCCAGGTCCACTCTGGCCTGGAGTAGAAGTACCTGATAGGGTCTTATCTATGGGTCAAATAGAACTGTTTGACATTTAAACTGAGTACAAATAAATGACTTACGCTAAATTGAATAGTTATAAATAGAACTGTTTGATCATTTAACTGTGTAAACAAATGACTGATGTTTAATTAAATTGTTAGTGATACTTTGAATCATTTAACTTTGTTGACTTATGTTTACAAATCGTATATATCTAATGTATATGTATAAACTGGATTTGGCATTAAATAACCTACAATGGTTGATATGCCATAAAACCAGACCATTTAAATTACTGCCCATCCCTCTTAACGACCAGACTTACCTTCGTCAGATTTCTTCCGGTTTCCTAAACCCAAATCCCACCTGCGTAGTCACCATTTTGGAAACTCTGATGAGGTCATATGTGCTGCAGAGGAGTTTTTGGAGGAGAAGGATGCCAGCTTCTTCCGTGATTGGATTATAATGAATGAGCATCGTTGGAGCAAATGCACTGACATCAAAAGGAGACGATATTGAAAAATAGAGAAAAAACGTATTGTTTTTTCGACTCCTTCAGGGTGAGACTTATAACTTTTTAAACGACCCTTCTACCTGTGATTATATATTTTCCTCAATCAGCAGTTAAGCCTTTTATATCTGTTGCAGCATTGGCTGAATTTAATCTCATCGTCATAAAATAGTTCAGCCAGAGGAAAACCATTTAATGTCAAATGTCACCTATTTATTAAGAGTCGATAGTCATTGACTACTCATCAATGAAGACTGGATGGACATTACATAGAAAATACGGCAGATTATCAAAGTGAACTTTATAATAGTCAGTTGGTTTTCGGGAATATAAACAAGTTATGCTTGCTCATGTCCTAAATTCATTAAGTTCAATTCCGACCAACTCATTGTAAGTCGGTTCTGATGTAAACTGAATTCACCCTGTAGTGAATTGTAGTAGTTGTGTCATTTAACACCAATATCTTTTAAATATTTCAGAAAGCAGAAACGAAAATATAATATCGAAAAATATTACTTTGTTGTCAAAAGGGTATGTAGCTACCCAAAATCGTTATTATTATTATTATTATTTACAATTTTATTTTTGATTTTTCTCAATTCTTCCCCAGGGTTTTCCCAAGACCTAGGGTAAGGGAAGATAGCGATTATATGTATTCTATGTATTAATGTTTTTCCTTCCTTTTTTGAGAGATATTTTTCAGTCGTAAAAATTGTACTCTTCTAAGGAGATGAGCTGTTCCACAATGTGCAGTCTTTTGTATTTCACATTGGCTGGGACTGCCAGGTATCGTGTTAATGTATTAATTTGACTCTTTCTTTGTTATTCCCATGGCTCACACTATTACTGGCACTGAGGTACTTTTATAGCGCCAAATATTCTCAATTTCTATTTCCTGGTCTTTGTAATTACTTATTTTATTATATTTTTTTACAAATATGTTATTATATGTAGCAACTGCCATATCAATTAGAAAATAGTTTTTCTTTTATAGTCTTTAACCGCTACATCTCATCTCTTGCTCTTTGTTTTTCTGTGAGTTTGAATAGCCAAGTCCCAGAGAAAAGTAGCTCCTTTTGATACTGTTATTGATTCGAGTTGGTGTTTATACCATTTTTCACAATCCAATATTCCATAGTATTTACATACTTTTCCAATAAATATAATTTCCTATTTTATCATTCCTTTCTTTATATTCTATTGGTGTTAAGAAAGAGCAACCGGACACAAAGTTGTTGATAGATTCAGTTTTTTGTTCTCACAATCTACACATCGGTTTTGATCTGTTTTTAATAATGTTTGTCTGATAGTTTCTAGTTGGTAGGCTCTGTTCCTGTGCAGCTATTATTATTAACCCCTCTGTTTCCGCCTTTAGTCCAGCACTTTTGAGCCATCAATAAGTATTTACTATATCTATATCAGTATTTCTAATTGTTTGGGCGTATCTTTCATGGAGGAGTTTTTGTTCCCAGATGTTTTTAATTAATACAGCCCTTGTATTTTTGCTTATTTCTTTTCCTTTTCTTTCTTTTTTTTTTTTCTGTCTCTATTGCTTTATATTTTATGTTTATTCATTTTGGTGGGAAGGTCAAGTTGATATGCAAATTTATTACTTTCTTTACAAACTGATTTTTTTTTTTTTGTTTCTCGGGAATGTTCACTAATTGTAGCATCCAATCTGTTGTAGTGTCTAAGTATTTCTTTAATCCTATTGTGGTTGTTTTGTAGATCAATTCTAGTTGGACTAATTGTCTTCCACCATTTTCTCTCTTGACTGATACCATTCGCTTCATTAATTCTTTAATATTTCAAGCTTTTATTGTATTCTGACTCAGTAATTTCCGTTGGTTGGTTGGTTCGTTCGTTTGTTCGTCGTTCGTTGGTTCGTTGTTTTATGGAATATCAACCATTGTAGGGTATTCAATGCTAAATCATCTTTATGCATATTAATTTATGATTTATAAACGCATATTTTGTAGATACCATTTTTAGATGAAACAGAACTCATTTGTTTGCATACAAGTATTACTATTGTTTGCACACAGTTAAATGGTTCCAAGTATTCTAACATAAATAGTTCTATTTAGTATTAATCATTTGCTCGCACTCACTTAAATGATTTCAAATATCGCACTCTGACATCAATAGTTTTGTTTGCACACAGTTAAATGGTTTCAAGCATCGCTATGTAACACTAACAATTTAATATCAGTGATTTGTTAGTGTAAAACTAACAATTCAATTTAATATCAAATACTAATAATTCTATTCAACATAACTGATCCACTTGCACATAGTCAAGTGTTGCTTTGTATTACCAATAGTTCAATTTTAGCGCAAAGTTTCACGGTTTTAAGCATTCCTATCAAACACGAATAGTTATATTTAGTATTGATCCTTTCTTTGTACACAAGTAAATTGTTTCACGAATTGCTATCTAACACCAAATGTTTTCAAGTATCACTATATAACATAAAGAATTCAATTTAGACACACAGTTAAAGCGTTTCAAGTATTGCTCTTCAACACTAGAATTCTATTCAACATTACTTAAATTGTTCCAAGTATTGCAATGTATCACTAACAATTTAATTAAATATCCGTCATTTGTTTACACATATAATCAGATGGTCAAACAGTTCAATTTCTAACAATTCGATTTAATATAACTCATTTGTTTACACACTGTTTAAATATCAAACATTTCTACTTGACCTATGAAGAAAACCCAATCAAGTGCTCCTACTCCGGATCAGAGTGGACTTGGGAGTAATGGCAATGAAAGGGTACTCTATATTCCCCAAAGCTCCAGAGCAAAAGCCTCACCTTCTGATCCTTTAATGTCGTATCTAGGACACATGTTAAGAGACGTTTTACCCCTCTGCAGAGATGTAGTCGATATATTCTATAACCACAGCCCACTGGGTTATGTAGAGTGATGTTTTTAGTCAATACAAGCGAGTATTTCTTTATTGTGACTTCCGCAAATTTTTCCAGATCAAATGTCGTCACTAAATTGTTTTTACAGTGCTTAGTAGAAACCGTCATCATTTTTTGCATATAACTTTAAATCGTCCCAGTAGAACAGGTGTTGTTTATTTTTATTTTTTAGTTATAATTTTATATCAGTATCCAGTGTTTTTAAGTTCTATGGAGGGAAGTATTAAAACTATATAAAAGAAGAGGAGAAAATGGGTCTCCTTAGAGGATTCCATGGCTTATGTTCAGAGTATTTGTTTTTAGCAGGCCTCTTTCTTGGATTAATATGATGTATGCAACCTTTTCATGTTGTATTTTAGGAATGTTGTTATAACTGGAGATATCTTAAAAATGCTTAGAACTTTTATAATCTATTCGTAGTGCGAGCAATCAAAAGATTTTTTTTGTAGTCAATTCAATCCATACTTAGATTTTTTCTGTTTGGATCAACCATTCTACCTGATCATCTTTACGAGGAACTGATTTTTGAAACCATAATATTCTTTTTAGCATCTCTTTTCTTCTAAAGGGAAGATATCCTTACATTCAAAGAATTTGACAATTCTCTCCGTTAGAATCGATGTTATCATTTTATAAGATGTAGAAAGACATGTGATTGATCGATAGTTTGTGCGTTTGTTGTTTCTTTTGTTTTTGGTATGTCGCTCTTTCTGTTCGCCAGTCATGCATTTTTTCAAGGTCTTTAATGATTTCTGAAATAAGTTTTGTCATTAGTTGATGCGTAGAGGATAGGTGGTAGAACCAAAAGTTTGTTATTTTATCTATTCCATTTATATGTGCATTTAAATATATTGATAATCTCTTCTTTTTGTAATATCTTCGTACAGTTGTGGTTCATTATTTTTGTGTCTTTCATATTTTCAATCACCCTTGCTTTTTTATTATATGATTTATCATGGCTCCATATATTATTCCAAAATTATTTCAGTTCTTCTATCATGGAGGTTTCCTTTACATTCATTGTCTCTTTTCCTATTTCTCGGTAGAATTTTTCGAGATCGTCTTGAAATATTTTATTGTAAGTAAAAGAATTTTGTTCGTTTTTTTAATATCTTCGGATATTCTGCGCCTTTACTTGGATCTTTTTTCCTCAGTTTATCGGGATCTTATCAACTGATGTTCTCTCATATTTTCTTTCAATTTTTCTTGCTTTCCAAGTTTTCATTTTGAAACCCTTACTCATTTAATCAAGTATGGATAGTTCTATCCTGTATTTCTCTATTTCTTTTTGTAGGCTTAATTTTCATTTGTGTTGTTTAGAGCTATTTTGTTTATATGTAATGGTTACTATGTTTATTACTGTAGCAGCCGCATATATTATTTCATTTAAAAGTGTAAGATTTAGTTTAAAGTCTTGTAGAAGATCTATGGTATAGAAGATTAAAGTGAAAGTAATAGCAATAATTGTCAGGGCCCTTGGAACGGTTCACAAGAACCTAGTAAAGAGACTCAAAGAACTGGAGATCAGAGGAAGAATTAAAACTATCCAGACCACAGCACTGCAAAAATTTGCAAGGTCAATTAAAAGAATCCTGGAGACATGAGAAAACTAACTGTAACGCAAACTCCAGAAAAAGCAATCAGCTAAAACTGATGTGAAAAACTCGCAAATAGTAAAATGATAATAAAATGATGATAGTAATACAATGATACCTTTGCTGATTGATCTATGATTTTTTTTGTTCGTCCAGATATTTTGTTATCCCTAAAAAATGATTTTAAAACAAACTAAAATAGTTGCTTCGGTAAGTATTTTAAAAGATAAATCAGTGTAGACCCAGAAGCACCTGCTCTCGTCGTCTAAAAGGCTTGGGTTCACGGATCGATATCTGAGACGTCTTTTTGAACGGGAAAGCCGGCGAGGCTAGGAAATCCTTTGAATGCTCTTGCATTAAGCTGACCTTGGGCCAATCTCATCACCCCGGGAAAAAGGAAAATAACAAGAGTAGTTTTTTAAATGCTCAATTCTTTCTTGGATACAATACAGGTAGTCTCCAAATTTGAGCATCTCGTAGTAAGTAGGTTCACTCATAATTTGAATACTTTCTATGGTGATTTGCGGCAGTTGTAATATCTAATATTTGTGCCCTTAAAAATTACTCTTTTTTTTGCGTATCAGAGAACAGCAATAAAAACAGCAATAAAGATACTTTGTTAAAACTGCCAGACATACAATTATTTACAGGATTTTATTAGGCGGCTGTTGCGCAAAGTAAAGCGAGATAAGGCTGTAAATCCTAAATGTACATGAAAAATAATCCTGGAGTCTCCCTAGCATTATTAGTACACATACACTTAAACATCACATTCATCCCATGACGATCGTAACTTCGAGTTGCTGTAACTCGCGAAGCGTCGCATCAACCGAAAAGGACATCGACACGAGGTTAACGAAAGCATGGACAGCTATCAATAGGCTATCGATTATATGGAAATCAGACCTAACTGGAGGTGCCCGTGGTGTAGTCGTTATCGCCGTATGAGTTCAAATCTTGGACGATACTGATTGTATTTCACATAGCACTAATACCCTTGGGAAAGGTACTATTTACCAACCCCTCCGCTCGGGCAGGATATGACACAAGGTCAATTTTTAAGCGGAGTTTAACAGGTTTTAATTCAGAGTTTTCCTTCTCCTAGACTAGTTGCCTCACCAAGGCTGAAGAACCTAGTCCGTCCTACTATTTACCCATAGCTGGAGGGAGAATAAGGGGGTTCATACCTTTCCCAAGGGTATTTGCCCGAAAGTGAACGTAATAGCGCGACTGGAGTACGAACTCGCGTACTACGATTCCGCAGTGCATCGCTTTAACCATTACACCACGAGGACACCCCTAAAGGAAAAGGTATGAATCCAATTATTCTCCCTCCAGCTATGGGTAAATAATAGGACAGACTAGGTTCTTCAGCCTTGGTTAGGCAACTAGTAACTAGTCTAGGAGAAGGAAAACTCTGAATTGAAACCTGTTAAACTCCGCTTAAAAATAGACCTTGTGTCATATCCTGCCCGACCGGAGGGGTTGGTAAATAGTATGAGACCTAACTGATAAAATGAAACGCAGTTTCTTCCAGGCAGCGGTCGCATCGATACTGCTATATGGATGCACTACGTGGACTCTAACAAAACGGCTGGAGAAGAAGCTAGACGGCAATTACACAAGAATGCTGCGAGCAATCTTGAACAAGTCCTGGCGGCAACACCCCACAAGACACCAACTGTACGGCCACCTGCCTCCTATCACGAAAACTATTCAAGTTAGACGAACCAGACATGCAGGACACTGCTGGAGAAGCAGGGACGAACTCATAAGTGATGTACTCTTATGGACCCCCACACATGGCCGTGCAAAAGCAGGACGACCAGCACGAACATACATTCAGCAACTATGTAAGGATACAGGATGTTGTCCAGAAGACCTGCCTGAGGCGATGAACGATAGGGAAAAGTGGCAAGAGAGGGTCAGGGATATCTGTGCTACCAGCACGACATGATGATGATGATGGTGATGATGATATCTATTCACAGTATATAATGCACTCACACACACACACCCACACCCACATGTGAGGGAGTCCCCATGGCGTAATTGCTTAAAAACAGGACTGCAACCTCGATGTGAGTTCGAACTCAAGTTAAGCTATTACGTTTACTTTGGGAAAGGTATGAAACTTCCTTATCATCCACCATCTATAGGTTTAATTGTATCACCGCTATTCTTCTACAAGGATAGCTTTGGCAGTAAGTAACCCACGAAAGCTTACTTGCTATTAAATAAAGAAACTAGATAGATAGATAGATAGATAGATAGATAGATAGATAGATAGATAGATAGATAGATTGTCCTATTTTGAAATATTCTGCTAGAATAGTGAACTCACAGAACAACCGTTAGTTTTCTCTGTCCCCACAAGATGTACCACTAGGGGTGGTCATTAGCTCTAGAGACGTTATGCTTCCATTCATCTTCCCACATGATCTCACACTCAATACAGAGACCTATATCAATTGATTGGAAGAGGAAGAGTTGCCCTGGATTGAGAGAGTGGCTGCTGGAAGACCTTACGTCAGGCAACAGGACTCTGCGTCACACAAGTAGGAGAATCCAGTCTTAGCCGTGAGAAAATTACTGTGACCAAATCCCTGCTTAACTTCCCAGGTGGCAATCCCTTTGATTATTATGTGTGATGTGCAGCTGGGCGAGAGACTAACAAAGATGAACAGAAGGCAAAGATAACAGCAGCATTTAACAATTTAAACAATGAGTCTACTGGAAAAGCTTGCAGGAGATTCCGAAATAGTCTGGAGGCCATAGTTTAATCGATGGGGATTTCTATTAAAAGATTTAATCTATAGTATTTCAAGATATTTTTTATATAATTTTAGTAAATATATTTGTTAAAATGAGATGTCAGCGTTATTTTTATTTCTGTGTTACTAAGATGATTAGACCCTATATATATATATATATATATATATATATATATATATATATATATATATGTGTGTGTGTGTGTGTGTGTGTGTGTGTGTGTGTGTGTGTGTGTGTGTGTGTGAACAAAAGTGTCAACAAATATTAATATTTTTTATTGTTATAGGAAAGTTTTTTAAAGATCTAAAAAAATAGATTAAGAGTTGATATGCCAGAAAAGAAGCGATGAAAAATGAACTGTTATTGTAACACACACACACACACACACACACACACACACATATATATATATATATATATATATATATATATATATATATATATATATATATATATATATATATATATAAGGTCTAGAACATAAATCCCCAACAATTCAAAGTCACCGTGGTGAATTACAAAACATTCATCTCAAGAATTTTTGCCCAACAATTTAACGTTAAAATTGTTAAACAATATAAGTACCAGCTGCAAATTAATCGTAAAAAGAATTACAATAAAATAAATTCCACTATTGTTGTTGCCATGAAAACGTCTGTAATCACAGTAAACTGGCTAACTTGTGGCAAAGTTTAATAAGCCAGTCATAAGCGAGATGAAGACGGAAGTTTCAGTAATATATATTTTTAAATCTTTAGTTTGAATTTTCAAATAAAAAATTGCAGTCATCAATATTTTAATCCTGTCATAAATATCTACTTTGTTTAAGCTTATCATTTTCTTTTGCTTTTGAAGTCGCTTGTTACTTACAGATATGTCTACTCTGCTAAATTGATGAACTCGCCGGATCCCACGAAATTAACCATTTTGAATATCCTGAGAACTAGTTACGCAGCCTTGATCGAACATGGTAACCAGTGAAAGAGTACTACATTGCGCATGTGAGAACTGATATTGTCTTATGCGCTTAGGCTTATTCAATCAGCAATGCTATGCTTGTGTATTGTGAGACTGTCGTATTCTCTGTGAATTTGTAAGAAGTTTTAATTAAGACGTGGACTTTCATTTGCAAAAACCATAAAACAGCTTTAGAGGATAATTTAATGCGTGTTGCCCAGATAAAAGTCTCGTGCACTAACTCCTAATTTGACGGGATCGGTTGAAAAGATTCCCGTTCTGGAAGGCTCTCAAAAAGCAGAATAACCGAAATTGATTAATGAATGCAGGCTGTAATCAAAGGAAATCGATGATTGAGGATGCAAAAGTTATATTATTATTTTTAATTTTATTTTTTCAAGACTCCTTGTTATTTTTCTTGTATCGGGATCTAGATGGTAAAGGAATTGTCCCATATCTGCTGCACAATCGCTTTCGACACTACTTTTGGTCGTCATTAAGGAATAGTGTAATTTTGAGTAGACTTCCTTACATCGGAAGATGTAAGTTGGTTAGTGCTATTGTTGAGTTTTATTATTAAATGTTTTATGGCACTATTACATCTTCCGATATAAGGAAGAATCTCAAAAATACAAAAGTTATAGTTAAAAACAATAATAAAAAAAACGATTATAAATCCTAGAAGCAATATGCATAAGAAATTAAAAAAAACAAGCATAAATAAAATAGTATTTAACTCAAGCACCAACCTATTAAATATTTTAATAACTAAAAATCACTAACTCTATTAGTAAACATTTTCCCAACAGAACGTTTAAAAACAAAACGTTGAAAACGTTCCAACCTACAACTTCAAAACAAAACCCTACAAATTATTAAAACAGGAAAAAATTCAACAGTCAACTCAAAGCTATACTACCCCTGATGACGACCAAAATTAATGTCGAAAGCGCTTGAGCAGAAGATATGGGACAATTCCTTTACCATCTAAATCCCGGCACTAGAAAAATAACAAGGAGTCTTGAAAAAATAAAATTAAAGATAATAAACTGTGTTCCATCGTCTTTAAAAAAGCTTGCTTGAATAATAACTTGGTGCCTAAATATACACTCTTCAAATATATATATATATATATATATATATATATATATATATATATATATATGTGTGTGCGTGTGTGTGTGTGTGTGTGTGTGTGCGTGTGTGTACAAGGCTTATTAAATAAGTTTCCAGACTTTTTTCATATGGGCACTTTTATTGATAGTACACACATGAAACTCTAGTCCCCTTCGAAGTAATCTCCTCCGGCTGGAAGTCCTCTTGCGTGAGCGTGTCAATGACCTTCGTCACAGCCACTTTCATCTCCTCAATTGTCTCATAACGACAGCCTCTAAGTTTTTCCTTGAGCTTAGGGAATAACTAAAAGTCACAGGGAGCAAGGTCTGGACTATAGGTAGGGTGACGAACTGTCTTGATACCCATCTTGGTCAAATAGCCTGTGACAAGGATGGAGTTGTAAACTGATGCATTGTCCTGGTGGAAATGCCACTGAGCGAGTTCGAACTCCAGTCGCGCTATTGCGTTCACTTTCGGGCAAATACCCTTGAGAGAGGTATGACCCCCCTTATCCTCCCAGCTATGAGTTAAATAGTACCACTACTGTTCTTCTAGGAGAATGGCTTTGGCATTAAATAACCTACAATGGTATATATGCCATTAAAACAACCAAACCAAGCCATCTAAACCAAAGATACCATTTCTAATATTAAAAAAATTCAGCTAAGATACGGAAATAAAATGATGTAGAAGTTCTAACTCCAGAGGTCAGAGATTCTTTTCTCGCCGAAATCTTTATCGATGCAAACCAAATTCAAATGCAACCAGTGTTATTGTTCCATTTTCCCCTGCCATCAGATATTTTGCTGCTTTGTTTATGCATACAATTATCAAAGGGAATGAAAGTTCGGATGTATTTGTTTAACAAATCCTACCTGCGATATTACACGTTATATGCATAAGCAGTAAGTATGTAGGTCTTTATTAAGTTTAGTTCTAATGCTGGTTCAGTCTTGGTATATATATATATATATATATATATATATATATATATATATATATATAGAGAGAGAGAGAGAGAGAGAGAGAGAGAGAACGAAAAAATAGATACCTAAATTAAAGTGTGTAAATAAATTTTAGAAATTTTTTACTACTTCTGCATAATTTTATCACCCTATCGTAGTTTAATTATTTTTTTGCATCAAAAGATGTGATAGAATTGATGAGTTGGCACTGATTTTTTTCATTTGTTCCTCAAACTCGTTTAAAGTCTGCTTTCAGTTCGTTGCCAGTCACATTATATATATATATATAATTTACATATTATTATTATTATTATTATTATTATTATTATTATTATTTGTAACTAACTGATTAAATAAGAACTTCGCCATTAGCAATTCATCGTTATTTCCCTTGAAAATTTTATTATGTTTTGGGTGATAACAAAAATAAACTCCACACTATTAATATGAAGTTGCAAACTGAATAGGTAATTACTTTATTTTTTAGTTAGAATATTTTTAAAGTATTGCTTTATTGTTGTCGCTCTTCGATATGCTATTTTTTTCATGTTATGATTCTGTTATCATTCAAAAATCAGATTATCATGATATAGATAAACTTGTATGAAATGAAATAAAAAGATTTTAATGATGTATGGAACATATATTCTTTATGATCATCTGGACGTGCCTCGGGACTGTCAGCTGAAAATTTGATTCTGGTCAGTGGAATATTTCCCCCGTGAAAGACTTTCATCTCTTCTTGGAGACGAACGAGGAAAGAAGACTACTTAATGAGGGAAGTGTATATACTCATTAGTCACTTTCGTTATACGAACTTTGTACTTGTGTTAAATTTTCTGTCATGACGTGAATATATACTAATCGCAGTGGTACAGGCATGATCAACGTTTAGTTTGATATATGTGTAAGAACATTTCCAATGTTTTCAGGCAACTTTACTGAGAATTTGTGCATAGCACGTATTTACGAAAGACACACACACACACACACACACACACACACACACACACACACACACGTGCACATAAGATAATCTCAAGTCTTACTTGTGAAGCAAATATAAATCAGTCTGTGGAATAACATTCTTCCAAAGTTTCGTCACGATTTCTGCTTTCAAAGTTTCACGATTGAAAAACTTATATAAGTTTATACAAAGGATCTGGGGAACAAATATCGAGTGGTTAGTTTATATATTCATTTTGCTTCACTTAAAATAGGTTTAACTTTACATGGGTTTGTTTGAAAAAAAATTGAAATGAGAACGTAATTTTTTTTTCTTAATTACAAGAAATATAACAAAACCTAAATAAATGCACACCCAACCGCCACAGATAAAAACAATACTATATATATATATATATATATATATATATATATATATATATATATATACGAAGTGCCTTCAATAAGAGTTTTTTGTACAGGCATTTAAAATTGTCATAGACTCTTGAAAATTCAGTATGTTATTGCTATACATCTTATGAGATGACTGACCAATTTTTATGATTTCAGGTTCAAATGAACAGCTACAACAGCAATTGGAATACACCCTACTAAAGCCTGATTGTCACAACTGGTGAATTTCAAAAATGCAATCTGGACGTGAGGACACTTTAGAAGAACGATTTTTAAACTTGGAAAATATGCCAGAGAAACGTATGGAATGCTTCAGACTGCTTTTAGAGCATCTTGCATGAATCGAGCACCAGTTTTTGAGTGGCATAAGAGATTCAAGGAAAGCAGGGAGTCTGTGAGGGATGATGAGAGGTGTGGGAGGAGTAAGGAAGTCAATACACCAGAGTTGATTGGCCAAAGAGTTAGGGTTACTATGCTGAGGTTTTAAGGGAGTTCAGCAAGAGATTACGTCAGAAGAGGCCAGCACTCTTCAAATCGGGTCAGTAGCATTTCCACCAGGACAATGCACCAGTCCACAACTCCATCCTTGTCATAGACTATTTGACCAAGATGAGCATCAAGACAGTTCGTCGCCCTCCCTATAGTCCAGATCTTGCTTCCTGTGACTTTTGGTTATTCCCTAAGCTCAGAGGCTGTCGTTATGAGACAATTGAAGAGATGAAAGAGGCTGTGACGAAGGTCATTGACATGCTCACACAAGTAGACTTCTATGGGGCCTTCCAGAAGATGTTGGAACGGTACAACAAATGCATTGCAGCCGGAAGAGATTACTTCGAAGGGGACTAGAGTTTCACATGTGTACTATCAATAAAAGTTCCCATACGAATAAAGTCTGAAAACTTATTTAATGATCCTCGTAATAAAATTGAAAGAAAAAATTCTATTTTGTGGTTTCATTATAAATTTAGTTCGGGTCTATGGCGACCTTCTTCAGATGGAGAAAAGAATACAGTTTTGTTTTTAATATAATTTAGACAGGTTTACATTGCTCCTGGTGAGAAAAGAATTTTAAAAAACTCTCTAATCTTCTCAATTTTTTTATTAAAAGATTTTTCATGGTGGAAATATCATTATATATTATTAAATATATTGTTTATACATTATATGTATAATGGATTATATCAGATTATATATATATATATATATATATATATATTGCCAGGACTGAGGTGAGTTCTCGTGGCTTAGTGGTTAACGTACAAAAATGAGACACCGTAGTGAGTGAGTTGAGCTACTACATTCATTTTCTTAAATAGTGCCACTAATGTCCTTCAAGGATGGCTTTGGCATTAAATAACCGACGAAGATTGCCAGGTTTGGACCATATGCCAAACCAAGAGATTGACGGATGTTAATTGAACTCCAACAAGGAAAACATGGTAAATATGCAAGAAATTAAGTCGCTCACAACGACTAATGTGACGAATCTGTTATTTGTATAATAGAATCATTGATCTGATATTGTTGACTCTGTTTATGCATTCATCACGCAACACAGGATTAATTTCTTTTCACTTCTCTTCTTTTTAAATCTTTCAAAGGATTCAAAGTCATAACTTCTAATCATAGCTCATGCTGCCTCTCTTTTGTCACTATAGAATGAAATGATCTTTAAATAAAGACGCTTCAGGAGCATTAGCATTCTCTGAATGTTTGATTGACTAATTGCTGTTCGAAAATGATTTTTCTTTACCAGGCTAAATATCGACTAATGAATGTCACCAAACCAGAAATCTTGTTTTATCTATATATCAACAAAGTTCCCTTTTTTAACAAAAACTGCGTAACACATCGAGATTTTTATCAAAATAAAATGCTATAACATACAGAAAAAGCAATTTTCAGTCCAATCTAAAAATGAATATATATATATATATATATATATATATATATATATATATATATAATGAAGTAATTAATCTTTTATGAACTATTCTATAATTCTGATGGTGTGAAAAAAAAACCCTGATAGTACAATTTGCAAATAAGAAATATTACACAAACTGATATCCGAGAAAAAATTTCTTAAGCTCAACGAAAGAGTGCTACATATACATATGGACTTGACGGCCCATTTAGAAAAGCTAAAACTCTGATTTCGACACCTGGTGAGTGTTGTTCAAAAGAATCTGTGGTACATTAGTGCATCATTCTTCTATAATCAGATTATCCAAAAAGTCTGGCCGTCTGCGAAGTTACTTCGACACTTCATTTCTTTAAATGAACTATTGGGCACTCAACGGTGAGATCGACCAGACATTTCATCATTTATATATATATATATATATATATATATATATATATATATATATTCTGTTTTAAACTGTTATGAGTCACTACTTATCGGTTTTTACTATTGCTTAGTCCATGGCAATGAGAGGAAAACATTTGTTACGAAGGTATGTTGTGCCTACCTTTCAACTTTAGCTCACCTTCTTCCTTCTTTTATCAGTATTAGAAAAGGTGCTCTTACTTGTGCTCGTAAGGCAACCATTAGTGGGAATTATGTCAATACGTGGAACTCCGAACAAACCCATTCTGATACTTTATATATTTACTAACGATTTTGCTGTCTTTTGCCACAAAGCTTTAGGTCAGATCTTGAGACGAAACAATTTTAATTTGCGTGTCTTACGTGAGTCATTGAAATGACCCAGAGTTTTAAATTCCGTTTCTTTCCTGTTAAATATGCGATGTCCCCAGTAATCGTGGTGATTCGTGTCGATTCCGGTCTTCTTCAATTGCTGGCTGAAAGAACGATTATATTGGCCGGAAGATCAGTTGCTTTCGTTGACCATGTCGCTTGAAGGTTAACGATTTATTTCTTCTCAAATCGTTGGCAGGTTGTCACGATCTGAAATAGCCAGTGTTCGTGTGAGGAGGAATTAGGACAAGTAACATTTATTGATCGGTCAGCTAATATTACATCTCTTAAATCAGCTAAAGTATCAATCTGACTATATCATACTCTCTATGAAAGAAGAACGTTTTTAAAACCAACTTGACATGTTAAGCTAGTGACCGAGCTTCATCAGAATTTTTTTTCAGCTGACTTCAGAGATTAACTTTAGCTGGCTGTTCAAATTAATATTCAAAGAATAAGGAATACAAAAATAAAAATAATTAATAAATCTCGCCCATACAATTATTTAAAAAAGCGTATCATATTTCTCTCCTTTGCACGTCGAGAATTCGTTTTTGTAACAAATTAATTTCTGATGACGTTAGACCTCTAGCGAAACATGTCTATCTGATTTTCAAAAATTTCTTCTTTCTGATAGTATCGAATTCCATTCCAAGCCATGCTTGAAAGCACACACACACACACACACACACACACACACACACACACACACACACACACATCTATGCATATATATATGTATATATATATATATAACATGAAGAGATCCGTGCGTGAAACTTAATCAGACCCTCGTGATGTGTACTTGTTTCGTTTTACAAGTAAAAAAAAAAAAATAGTTAATTAATTTTTTTAAAAGAAAAGAAGCAGAATGAAACGGAAATGTAATACTTATAATAAGATTGTCTCTAACGTCTCACCTAACATAAAAGATTCTTTTCCTTAAAAAATAAATAAAAAAAATAAAAATGAAATTCTAACAAAATGAATTCAAAATGAATACACGTTGGTCACGGATTAAATGAACATATCGAAGAAGGCATAGGAAATTTTCTCAAGTGTGTCGTGTTTGCCTGTAGCGATTTTGTCATTCACCGTGATGTGCAAAGGCGTTCTTCATGAAAAAAAAAGAGAAACGTTATTATTCTTAGACACGTCCAGATGTTAACACTTAGTCGAAAATAAATAGCGCGAAAAATCATTGTCTTGTTAAATGTTTAGTTGGTTTTCTGTTTTCTGTTTTCTTCCATGGTATCTTGTGTTTGTATGCTTCATATATGCATGTCTTCGACTCCCTTTGTGTTCGGCTGTGAATCAGTACGGACTTTTGCATGCATTTGTGACAGCAAAAAATAATAATTTTCGAATGTTTCAAAAAAGCCTTTGTTGGGATACGAGTGAATACATTTTAGTTGCTAATCTCTAAACCATGATCTATATTGTGTCCTTCATTGTATATATGTGATTCGGATAGTTCATCGCCAGCAATTCATAGCCATATATTATTCATTCCTAATAATCCATTTTAAATAAATCCTACCGGTGGATTATGGAAGATGTAACGCCAATCATTCATAACGTTTTCTTCTTTTTTTTTCTTTTCTAGATAACAGAGAGATATTATAGTATGGCAAGCATTTATATTACTAACTCCTGTTTAAAATCAAAAGAGGCAGAAGCCCGCCTAAATCAAACCGACTGATTTAGAATTAACAAAAAATTAGTTGACAATATTTTTTCTCGTGAAAATGTTATAAAATGTACATTGTCGAAATGTATAACCTTCACTATTCATCTCGTTTGATATTCACGAGTATACACCACACCACTACTTTTGCCAATGGACCGGGATTCTATTACAATATTAGTGAAACTTACTTTATTGTAATGTAAGATTCCTTTTTTTTCATTTTTTTTCTTTTTTGACAAATTTATTTTTTGACGATTAATTTGTTACTGATATTGATGTTGTAAAACAACGTTAGGGATAAATTGTTGGGAGTGAACTGTTAGGGATGAATATTCAATGACTATGAAGTGTTGATGAATTTTTAGTAATCCTATATCTCTTACCTGTCTCCTCTCCAAATAATAAAACAGATAACATTAACTTTTGTCTCAAAATCAATTATTATAAATGAGCTATTATAAATTCTTTCGTTAAGAAGCAGGAAATGTTAAAAGGACTGATCTTAACCTTGAAGCAAATCTCTGGAATTAGTATTTTGCATAGGTTTTCAAGAAGAAAACAGATGAAGAGTACTTTAATTTCTATTGATTATAGTTGTTCATATACTAAGTGTATTATGCTAATTTTAATATTTGTTTACTTACTTTATTTGATTTCAGTATTCATGTATGGGACTGTCAGAAAAGTATCTTGCCGTTTACTATTAACGAAAAATGCTTTTCTATGTATTCTGGTTAGAATCTCATATTCCAACGTCCCTACTACTTTCTAAAACAGTTCGCAAAATTATCTTTTGGGTGATTATGAAGACGGTTGCTCATAAATCTGGGTGATGCAAAGAAAAAAAAGGAAAAGGGAATAGAAAAGGAAGTATTTACTGATTTGGTCACTGTGAATGTAACAGTTAAACACTACGTTAGCTCACTCAATGGTGCCTCACTGCTAACTAAGTAACTCTTTGGGAGAGTGTTTATACATTTACGATAAGGTTTTTTTTTTTATTTGTTTGACATTTTTATCAAAGCAAGCTATTCTCAAACTATTTCTAACAAAGAGGCAAATTGTTGGGGTTTTGCCTCGTTATATTAAAAAAGAAGTAAAACCAATGAATGGACGAGAATACTGCTGAGTTCCAAAAACTTTAATGTCAGCAAGAGATGAAATTCCTTGTACTGTAAGTCGTACATATAGAACAAAACAGTTTCAAATGTCAGAGCAGGAATTGAGCATTCAGCCTGAAGTTTCGACGTCTAGTTGGTCTTGGAGGAAGGAATAAATGATGAAGGAATGGTCTCCTAAAGTAACAGTGGCACAAATGTTGAATGCGCTCTCTTCGTTTTGATGTGGTCTGTCTACTGTTGGGGTCAGTCAAGAAGAGAGGTCGAGAGCGCGTTACACAGCCTTTTATATTGACCGGGAAAGTCATCCGAGCAGAAGGGCATAAACCATCCTCATTGATCGAAAATATAAAATCGAAACCTCAACGGCCAAAATAATTCCCGCGCGCGCTAAACAATAATTTGAAATTCCTTCTTTCTACTACATATTCAAATAACCAGCTTTGTTCCCGATATATATACATGTGTGTGTGTGTGTGTCCTTTTCCACTCCTCATTTCTTCTTTCTTTTTCTTTTTCTTTCTTTTTCCTTTCTTTCTTTAAATTCTCTTTTCAATTGTGTCTTCTTTTCTCACTTTATTTCTTTTTTTCTTTTCTTATCCATTTTTTTTCTTTCTTTAAATTGTTTTTTCAATTATGGCTCTCTTTCTTTCCTTTTTTCTTCTTTTCTTGATCAATATCAAAGATAGATACAATGCAAATCTGAACAGTGTGATTGAAGAAATTAATAATATATGACAATAGTTTTCTGAAAATCATGTAAGGAGCGAAAGTGTAAGTCACCATGCACTTCTAATGCTTGCGTATAAATAATACACACACACACACACACACACACACACACATATATATATATATATATATATATATGTGTGTGTGTGTGTGTGTGTGCACGCGCGCACGCGCGTGTGTATGGAAATAAATGATGGAAATGAATCCGAGAGAATGGAGAAAATAGAAAAAGAAAGAAATCCAAAAGTAATGAATTTACTATGAAGGAAAGACAGCGTTGTTTCACCATCTTAAAGTCCTGATGAAGGTTTACTAAAACTGAAACGTTTTAATGTTAACTTTCCTTCTTAATAAATTCATCACTTTTGTATTACTTTATTTCTCTCTCTCTCTCTCTCTCTCTCTCTCTCTCTCTCTCTCTCTCTCTCTCTCTATCTATCTATCTATCTATCTATAAATTAATATATCATCATCATCATCAAGTTGTGCTGCTAGCACGGATTTCCCTGACTCTCTCTCTCTCTCTCTCTCTCTCTCTCTCTCTCACGATTCGTCCCATTGTCCATCGCGTCCGGCAGGTCTTCCAGGCTACATTCTGTATCCCTACAGGGCTGTTATAAATAAGTTCTTGCTGGTTGTCAAACACTTGCTCGTCCGTATGAAGGAGTCAATAGGAGTGCATCGCTTATGAGTTCGTCCTCTAGAAATGTCTCGTGTGTCTCATTCGTGTAATGGGTCGTAGGTGGCCGTACAGTTGCTATTTTGTGGGATGTTGCCTCCAGGATTTGTTCAATATAGTTCGTAGCATCCTTCTGTAATTGCCGTCAAGTTTTTTCCTCCATACGCTTTGTCAGCGTCCATGTAGTGTATCCCTATGATAGTATTGACACAACTGCTGCTGGGAAAAAATTGCATTTTATTTTATCGGATAAATTAAAGTAAAGCCATTTTTTTTTCATTAAAGGGGAAAGGGAGGATGGAGCCCTTTATCCATCTGTCGACTATGTTCTGGTTATATAAAGCATTGCATTATCGGAGCAGTATGTCGTCAAATTTCCCTATTTTCCATACTTCAGGGGGTATTTCATCAAGAGCAGCAGCTTTCATGTTTTTAATTTTTGTTAGTACTACGTCGAGCTCTTCTTGCATAAACTGTCCTAGTTTGATGTCAAGTTGATTATAAGTAACTTTCAGGCATTTTCCAAGCAAATTCTTGAAATGTTTCCACAAGTGTATTTGTTCTTCTTGGCTAGCAGCTTATAGTTTAGCTCTGGCAGTGCTCTTCCTTTTACTCCCTTCATTTACTGTCTGCTATGCTATCCTAAATTGTCTATCTTCTATCGAGTTTCTTATCTTATTGATCTGGTCTTGGGTGCATTCTGTTTGTTCTTTTAGGTGTGCATTAGTTAGTTCACTTTCTGCCTTCTTAAATTTCTGAGCGTTGGCATTAGTTGGGTTCCTTTTATTGTATAGGAATACGGTTTTCATGACGTCACGTTTTTAACTGCTAATGTCTCTCAGAGAACCCTTTTATGCTCTTAGTTTGGTTGGTATGCATTCTGCTACTGCTTCTATGTGGGTATTGACAAAGTTCTCATATTCGTCATTCGGAGTAAGAGTTTCTGATATCTCCTGAAGTGGATCGAACTTGTTTCTTAGTGTTATCGTATATTTATCGCTAATATCCCTATTGTTAAGCGGGGACCAGTCATCGTGTGCGGTTTTGGTTGTTAGTGTCGCATGCCTGCATAAGGCTCAGACGTATCTTTGCCGTGACAATTCGGTATTCGGGAGACACACCTTCAAAAGAAGAAAATGGCTCACAATTCAAAGCGCAATTAATCAATTTCTTATTCATGAGGATGTAGTCTATATGTACTTTAATGGTTTTTGCGTAAGTGTAGGTCCATAGTTTCCCCTTTCTTTTCTGAAATTTTGTATTAAAGCATGTTAATCCATTTTCTAGTATGAAATCCGTTTGGTGTCCCCCTTTTCTGTTTGACGTGTTGTGTAAGCAGAATTTGTTGTTTACGTTTTTACCTATTTGGGCATTCATGTCATGAGATTTTGAGATACAAACGGATCACCTAATCTTGGCCAGACGTCCACACCTAGTGGTAGTCAACAAAAAAAGAGAACCTGGCGAATTGTGGACTTTGCCGTCCCGGTAGACCATAGAGTAAAATTAAAAGAAGATGAAAAGAGGGATAAATATCGGTACCTTACTTGAGAGCTGTATAAGTTATGGAATATGAAGGTGGAACTATAAATAAAGCAATAAAGAAGTATTCCACACTCCCCAGAGCTGCTTCAACACATCAAGGACTTCACACTTTGTAACCAACCCCTCACAACCAGTCGCTTCTGCCTTCTGAAGGCAAGGGGAAATCGGCTTATTAGCTACGAAACTCCCGTGTCGGGAGATCTGACAAGCGGGTAATACGATCACGAGAATATACGCGAAAGGCTTCCCATATCTCGCGGTTCGATCGGAGCACGTGTACATCCGGAGACTTGACAAACTCGATATACCAAATGAACATTCGAAATTCTTCCTCGCGAGTAAACGCGTTATACTCACGGCTACGTTGGGAACTCTATTTAGCCTAGATCTAACTACAAAGCCTCACGCTCAAGGTTCCGCTTAGCTAAATCTTCTGCTACGGAATCCCCCCTTCCACTAACCAGGAAAATCTCTCTTATAAAGATTCCACCTTCTTAGCCATATCTTAATTGAACCTTATGCCATACTTGATTGCGAAATCCCTAATCCTATACTTAAGGGATACCCACTACCTATTCCCAGAAACGGCCTTCACAAACGCCCGCTGGATTAATTCTCCCTGCCGCTTCCGGGAGTCCCGTATCTCCAGTAAAAAGAGGTATTGAATTTCCAGTTACTTGCAAGGCTAGGCTTATTGGCTAACCGCAGGCTGACCCTAACGAGTTTATGGTCAGTCTTCCCAATCCAGTGGAACGTGTGACAAGAAACGAATTCGCCGTCGGCTCTTATAACAGCCTGTCCAAATAAGATCTATCCGGGACAGAGGGCGAGCTATGTAGCCACGTCCACATTTTTACTGATTTCAGTGCAATAAACAACTAAAAAAACGTCTGACGCTGATGAAGATCGTTTTGAAGCCTTTCTTCGTTAAATTCAGTGAATAATGTAAAATAATTGCCACCTGGTTGGGGTTTTTTTGTTGTTTTTTTTAATTCTTCAAGTGAAACTGCAAAAGTAATAAAAGCAAGAAGAACGGAAGTGTAGTCACATGACACCTTTGTGAGAAAATCATTACGGCAGATCATTTTCTTCTCTCTTTCACTTCTGTTTTTAATTGATTTTTCCTTTTATTATTTTTTTATTTTACTTTTTATTCTTTGTCTTTTATTTTCGATTAACATATCAACGAAATAATGATGTTGCAGGGCCGATAAGGATGTCGACTCTACTTGGTTTACAAACGTGAATTAATGGGAGCAGCCAAGACAATGAAGAGACAAATGCAAGGTTAACAGTGTAACAAGAAAACAGACGCAAATTTATTGACCGGATTATGTACAGCTCGGTGCTGGAAAGATGATCAACGGGAGGCTGGTCGATCGCTGGTCTGGTACTGGTCGCCGACGGTTGGATGGTCGTAGGCAGGGTCGTCGATGTGGTTGGTAGAGGATGTCAGCAGGGTTGTTAGTGTGATCGCTGAATGTCAGTAGGGTCGAAAGTGTATTCTCTGGACTGCGAACTGGTCGGATTCGAGGGCAGGAGACGGGAACTGTAGGCAAGGACTAAACCCGAACCAAAAAGCTAAAAAAAAAAGCTTGTAGTTTGTAAAAGACTTGTGGTTTTTGCCCTAATAAAGACAGTTTATCGAGTATCTCCTGAATACTCGGGTCGAACAGTCTTCGACCAACAGGAGATGGCAGGATTGGGCTGGTGTTGGGAACAGGCAAACGGCTGGCAGGCGAGGTCGCAAAAAGGACGGCAGGAACGAGCAATCAGGACAGGCACCTCTAGCTACAGATATGTTCTAGCAGCTGACGGGTCGGAACAAAGGTAGGGAGACCAGGATACTCCTTCCCTCAACAGGGGCGCGTTCGGTTCGGGTAATCCACTGGAATCGGGAGGCTCCTGACCATCTACTTTGACGATTCCGGGGGAAATCATACTCCAACTCAAGGCTGGAGACGTCCTTCCCTAAACAGAGCCAAGTCGGGGAGCAAATACATTCGAGGATCAACATGAAATTGTGGGATCGCAGCTGATGTATTCCAGAGCGAGTGTCAACCACAAAAAGTTGGGTCTCAGCCAGAACGACTCCAAATGGCTAGATCAACCACAAAGGAGGGATCGCTGAGTCAGCGAGCCTGGAACCATGTTTGGGTCCAGGCACGGATGCCTGATTATAGCTTAAATTGGACCATGAGGTCCATTGCTATATTTGCTGGTCAATAGCCGTTGCACGCCCATCCAGTCAAAGGCCGAGAGGCATGCAAAGTAAAGGGAGATAAACAAGGCGAAATTTATGCCGAGAAAAGAAAGCTGGTTTTGTGTAATGTTTGTTATGTAAATTCTGTTGACTTCTGGTTTTTAAAGGCAGCGACTTTTTGATATAATTAGAACCGCTTGCCGTATTTCTTTTTTGTTTTTATGAAATGGAAGAGATAATGGTTATGTTTATAAAGTGGGAGCGACAATGACAAACAAAAATTACGGATAAACTGACTAAAATTGAACCTAGCATAGATTTTACTTTCAAACTAGAAACTAACAGCCCGTTATCTTTATTTTTCAGATATGTTACAAATAGATAATAACAACAGATTAGAATTTAAAGTACATTATAAATGCACAATTAAAAATGACAATAAACATTTCTACTCACATCATAATACCAAAAGAAAGATAGGAATAATCATAACTTTTTACCTTAAGATTTGCACCCAAAATCTTTAGATAATAAACTTGGTTATATAGGAAACTCATTTCTACAACTTCAATATCCTAAATCCGTTATACAATGGGCTAAAATAAAAGTATCATCGCCAAACTCGTAGGCGAGTGGAATTTTCTGTTATCAACTTGGAGGTTATTTTTGAGACAAATTAATCCTGAAAACCGTCTCGAAAATATTTTCTAACTGTTAGGCATAGCGGTCCCTATTTGCAGATTTCTCTTTGCAGTATAATGGCTTAATTCATTGTCACACCTGATTAAAGAGAAGCTTCCTCTCAGACACGTGCGAACCTAGCAAATAGACAACCCATCTCTGCTGTAAAAGCAGCAGTTCCTGACGGCAAAAATTCAGAAGGCAGCGGGCTTTTGACTCGAGGGGAAGGCAGTAATTTGAGCTTCCGAGTCACCAGTAATTTGAGCGTCCGAGCCACCAGTAATTTGAGCGTCCGAGCCTCCAGTAATTTGAGCTTCTGAGTTACCAGTGATTTGAGCTTCTGAGCCACCTGCTGCAGACACCAAAGGCAGATAAAATAAACATCAGCATTAACAGTCGAGTGTTCCAGCTTCACCGTCCTTTTCAGGATTAAACCTCAAAAGTCTTTTACACTTCTTTTCAGAATGAACTCAAACATTATTTTTTAGGATTATAAGTCTTACTTCATCTCTTCAATCCTTTTAAGTTCTTTGGCAGATTTTATCTCATCAATGCCACAAAGATGATATCAAATCCAACTGACAATCGGTGCAAAGAAACAAACGACACTACTTGAACAATCGCTGACTCTTCAAAGTCAACATCAACCACACCCCTATGGATTTTATACAACAGAATGGACTCTACACAAATTTTTCATATATCATTCGCTCAATAAAAACTGGCATTTTAAACCCTCTCGTTTTTGTCATCTCCTTGCCTCGTCCGTGTCACATCACACCTTTGTTCATAAATGTTTGCAGGGTTGACGTATTTATCACTCCCACGACAACACCTAAAGATTTTTGAATGCAGCATTATTTCTAGCTAAAATACGATTAAACGAAAACTTAATTGTTTCAGTTTATCTCGTTATTAAGTCAAATTAGCAATAGAAAAATTACCAGATTCCTGATTCAAATTAATTAGTTTTCACTAATTGTTTTTTATACTCACTTTTACATTTTTATAACACCTCCATTTATAAATCTTTCATAATTATAAACGGCAACATAATAAAGAAGAAAACAGAAAAAAATAGAAAAGAAAAGGAAGAAATATAAAGAGCGAAGAGAGGGAAAAAGTTATATATATATATATATATATATATATATATATATATATATACCTGTGTGTGTGTGTGTGTGTGTGTGTGTGTGTGTGTGTGTGTGTGTGTGTTAATAAATACTTTGCCCTTTAAAATAAATTTCGAATAGTAATTATGTCTCATAGTTTTTAAAAAAGAATACTCTTAACGTTGAACGTGTTCTGGTTTTTTGTTTGTTTGTTGTTTTTTTGTTTTTTTAATCTTTTTTTTTTTTTGTTGTTGTTTTTTTCCACTTCATTTTAAGTTGAATTCAGGGGAGATATCACATAATAACATTAAACTTATGATGGTTTAATATTTTTAAAAAAAGTTAAATGTGAGTAAAAAAAAAAATCTCTATAAATAAAATCATAATCTGAATACCTTTTTTTTCATATTTGGATGTATATATTTTTTTCATTAGTCTAATAAGAGAAAAAAGTAAAAATAAATAACCTTTGCGCAAAATCTCAAGTGGATCTATTCCTATAAAACTATAAATATATATATATATATGTGTGTGTGTGTGTGTGGTGATGTATTTATATCTTTATATATGTATTATGACGCTCCTTTGGAAAATTTTTAATTATTGGAAATATATTGAGGAATAATGTGGGGTTTTTATCCATACACACACACACTCACACACACATACACACACACATATATTATATATACAGTAGCTAGCATAAAGATCAGAACGATGTTAAGAAAAAGTCTCAATGTGAATAACTTTTTCTTTTAAAGCTTCATAGAACATTTTAACAAGGAAAAATAAGGATATAAAGGTAAATTATACAATTCTAAAATATAAAGCTCAATAAAACTTATTTTGATAAAGAATAATTATATAACATTAAAAAAAATAGATGATCAAAAACATCAGAACGATTAACAAAATCATACTATTATAATGGATACATCATATCTAAATGAAAATAACGTTTATAATTCATTATTACTTGATGTGTAGACCTTTACTTTCAATAAGAGCTTGACATTTTTTGCTACACGAGCGAATTAATGTCTTGCATGGGGTATTTTCTCCCATTCTCCTTTCAAATTAGTCCATAGTTTTTCGATATTTCTTGGATTCTTTTCCTTAGCTCTTTCATTTAGTAACTTCCAAACATTCTCAAAAGGATTCATGTGTGGGCTTTGAGCAGACCACTCCATAACAGTAATATCCTCCTTAGAAAGAAATGTCTTAACAGACTTCGCTGTGTGACATGGAGCGTTATCTTGCATAAATACAACTGGTTGATTAATTGCAGTTCTCAAATTAGGGACATGTTTTTTGAATATCTCTTTGTATGCAGTTGCGTTAATTTCACCGTGTAGCCTGACAACAGATCCTGTACCAGCAGCAAAAATCATACCAAACACCATCACACTTCCTCCTTCAAATTTAACACTGCTCTTACTGCCCTGAGACGAATATTGTTCCTTAGGACTACGTCGAACGAACCTTCAACAGGACAGGTTAAACTTTGACTCATCGCTGAAATGAACACAATCCCACAGTTCTTCAGTCTATATGAAGTGTTTAGTGGCAAAATTCAACCGGCTTATTTTGTTCTTTTTAGAAATGTAAGGCTTCGTTGAAGCTACTCGACTGTTCAAGCTTATTTCATTATGTTTTCGGGAAATAGTGTGCCTTGATATTTTAATGCCAAGGTTAGCATTAGTTATTTTCGAGATAGCAGTTGCTGTCGCAAATCGATCCTTTTTTGATTCATTACCAATCCATCTGTCTTCCTTTGCATTAGTTTTCCAATGCCTACCAGGTGGTTTCACATGACGCAGTTTTCTCAAGTTTTCTTAAAATACTATGAATAACACTTTTAGATTTCCCCACAGTCTTTAAAATATCCCCAATCGAAACTCTATCTTCATTACGTAAGTTGACGATCAGTTTTTCAAGTTTCAATGATGTCACAGATATTTTTGCTGTTTACAACGCAAGAGCTGGTGAAGAGCCGGTGTAATTTAGTAAAATACCCTATCTTTTATTCTTATCCTAAAAATTTTTTAATAATACAAAATAATTATTAAATTTTACGGATTTATTTAATCGTCCTGCTGTTTTTGATTATCTATTTTTTTCGAATGTTATATTATTATTCTTATAACTTTATCAATATACGTTTATTGAACTTTATATTTTGGAATTATGTAATTTACCTTTATATCCTTATTTTTCTTTGATAAAATGTTCTATGAAGCTTTGAAATAAAAAAGTTATTTCACAATTAGACTTTTTCTTAACATCGTTCTGATTTTTATGCCCGCTACTGTATATATAAAATGTGTCCGAGGCCGAAGAGTTATTGCCGAAGTAAATGCAAACTGAACGGAGTCCAAATTCTGATCAGACTGACCTTTTTAACCGGTCACGGAGAAGAAAGATTCTTTAACAGGTCTCAGTGAAGGAAGACTGTTTAAATGGTCCCAGAGAAGGAAGACACTTTAACCGGTCTCAGAGAAGGAAGATTCTTTAACAGTGAAATATGACAGTTTAACCGGTCATGGAATAGAAAGACTTTTTAACCGGTCACGGAGTGTTACGTGGTCTACCACTGAGAGGAGAGAAATAAGGAATTTCCCCTACCCCTCCGTGTTTGAATTAGCAGGTCACCAAAGACTGACCGTTAAAAGAGGAATAAGGAATGTAGGTCAATTCCTCGCGGCTGAAGTAACAAATCCAGGTCAGAATGAAAGTCAACAGATGTTTGCACTCTGTGACCGGATGAAAGAGATAGTAGTCCGAACGAATCGCCTGACAGAAGAAAGAGGCTAAATGATTGGCCAGAACCCTAAAGCGGAAGTAGCCCCCTTTTCGTCAGCGGAAATAGGGATAAGGAAATCAGTTTTGGAACGGAGGTCGCGATGAACAGACAGGCGAATCTCATGCCAAACTCCGGGTAAAGAAGCGACATAGAGCTGACAGACGCATTCAAACCGAGCTATATAAAATCCCGCTAACCCGTAAAAGAGAAAATGCTCTCAGAAGGAACCCGTCAAAAAGCTAAGTAAACCTTCAGACTGTTTTCCCTACACCCTCCCTATGTACTGCATTTACACACACACATACACACACTCTCTCTCTCTCTCTCTCTCTCTCTCTCTCTCTCTCTCTCTCTCTCTCTCTCAATTTCAAGAAGGAAGAAAGAAAAGAATAAAGAAAAAAGACATTTGTATTCATGTATTATCCGCTGATAATATAGCCGACACGTTAAATATGTGTGTCCGCGTGTATTAAAAACCTTGTTATATTTTAATGTCCCCACGTGTCGAAATTTATTCATTGTGTTGTCTGCCAAACAAGTTGTCTATTGCATGTTCCTTTTCAGCTTCGTTCGCCTCATGTTATTCTCGCTAAATTGTCCTATTCGCCTTTAAAAATATGACACGGGAAACTGGAATTGTCGACTACGATAAAAATAGTATTATTATATCTAAACCTAGAGGGGCCCGTATCTTCCATTATCCTAGGGGTAGGAAGAGGTAGTGGCCTGGTGGGTGTGTGTGTTAACGTGAAATTTGGAAACCCCTTGCCTGCGGCGGTCAGTCTAGCACCAAATTAACCCCAACATAATCTGCCAGTTTCCCTACGCCCAAAAAGGGAATCTTAACTGGAACTTATTTTGCGAGGGATCAAGTGCCAGGCTGCCCCGTCTTCACACGTGCGAAAAATAAACTCCCGTCTTGGGATAAATATTTTAAGCCGCGTCACACGGAGAAGGAAGACTCCTTAACGGGTCATGGAGAAGGAAGACTTTTTTACAGGTCACGGAGAAAAAAGACTAAAGAAATTTTAAGGGGTAAAAATTTCAATATAAAGGAATTTGGAGGGAATAGAATTTGTTGAAGTGAGTGACACTAAAGCCAAGTTTAGTATTTAACTGGGTAATGTTTTCAGGGGGCTTTAGTGTACAATGTTAAACGATAAATGCAAACGGTAAGTTTAAACAGTAAGTTTCACAGCTTTCTAGTTCAAATACTGATTCGAAAAGATAACACAGACAATAAAGTTTTTACAAAGGAATTTTATACAAAGGAAACAAGAAAGAAAGGGATAGAAAAGATAAAGTGTTGGAAATTCTTAGTACAATTTGCTGGAACTTATCTAAGAGAGTGTCCGGGAAACAAAGTTCTTTGAATTTGAGTATTTATCTTTTCTTTTTTTTTTTTCTGTTTTATTTTGTCGAAATGTTTCAGAGTTCAATAAGTGGCGAGTCTTCTTTAAAGTTCTTTTCAGCAGAATTCTAGGTTGAATTTTCTTTCAGTTGTTTAACTTGGTAGAATTTCAGTTGTCAACTTTCGTTTAATTTTACTTTTATTTCTTGCGAAGCTTCATTCAAGAAACGAGTGATGAAACCCATCTGCTGGCTTAAGTTTTTCGTGCCTTCACAATTCGGTCCCCGAAATCGTACTAAGGATTCAATAGTAGTGCACTTTTTGGTACCACACTATCTGGAATTAATTCTCTCTTTTCCACCCCGGCCAAATCAAGTGCCACACGTGGTCAGCTTGATTTCTTTCTTAGAAATAAATTTTTATAAGACTCTTTAACAGGTCACAGAATAGAAAGACTCTTCAACATGTCCCAGAGGTGGAAGACTTTTTAAGCGGTCTCAGAGAAGGGAGATTCTTTAACTGGTCCCAGTGAAGGAAGACACTTTAGCTAGTCTCGAAGTAGAAAGACTCTTTAACATGTTACGGGGACGGAAGACTTTTTAACTGGTCACGGAGAAGAAATACTCTTTAGTTAATCTCAGAGTAGAAAGACTCTTTATCAGGTGTTTGACTTTTTAACTAGTCTCAGTGAAGGAATACTCTTTAACCGCTCTCAGAGAAGGAATATTCTTCACCTGGTCATGGAGAGAGAAGACACTTTAAATGGTCTCAGAAAAGGGAAACTGTTTAACTGGTCAAGGAGAAGGGAGATTTTTTCACCGGTATTAAAGACGGAATTCATGTAGCCATTTTGTTTCTAGTTGAGCAATACAAGATACTCAAGGCTGCATTGTCGGTAGTCTGTTAATTTGCCATTGTTTATATATGAGTTGGTGACGCCTGGTTGGACAATCTACTGCTTCCATTTTATTCGATTTTCATTGGCTAATCTATTGAGAAAGTCCATTAATATTTGCCGATAATTTTTAGACAGCCGACATCCACTCGAGATTTTCTTCGAGTAAGTGTTGTTTTTCTTACGTTTTTTCCTGTTTCACTCATTTTTTCCTGTTTTTTTTTTTTTTTTTTTTTTTTTTTTTGTTCTCATCAGATTTGACTCATTTCTACAATCTCCAACAACAACAGTGACAACCTCCTTCAGAACTTCACTATCTTTCCTCCCAGTTGATAAAACAACTATGGAGGAAGAAAGCAACAAATCATGTGACCTCTTAAAAATGAACCGGAAACCCTCTTTAGGGAGCCGGAGGAGCCGGTAGCAGGACCCTCCACAGCTTCTGAATGGCATACGCTACCTGTTAAACAAAAGGAAACCTCGCTCCCCGCCATCTCCATCCCGCCTGGGCTACAAAGAAGAAAACACCGGAGGATTACGAGAGGGACAGGGTGGACAAATATGCCCCATATTTAACGGAGAACGCCATATTGCCTATCCCAGAACTTGTGGCTGAAATAAAGCCCAAAACCCGGTCCTTCAAAAAAAAAAAAAAAAGAAACCTTTGGTGAGCTTCTCAAGACAGCGGGAATCCCAGGCTGGTACCACTGCCGGCGAAGCTTCGCCACCTGGGATCTCCAGTTGTCTTATGAGGAGTTAGCAGTTAAATTGGTCCGGAGCAACTTGTCAACAAAGTTCTTCCGGCTTCAGCCCGAATATCAAGGGAAAAGAAGAATCAGTCACCGTGTGCAATGTCCCGGTAGAGATCAACGGAGATGTCCTCGCAGCCTACCTCAGTAGGTATGGTAGCGTGGAAGAGGACTTACTTGCAAGGGCAACTGACGTGACAGCCTCATATTGACTACATACTCAACATTTGCTTAAATAGAGAGGGTTTTTAGACCATCATTGCTTACGAAGACCGGCAGATGATGGTGGTGGTAGAGGGAAGGAGGCCACTGCTGGTCTTATAAGCAATTAGGACACCTGGCACGAAGCTGCGCTCAAAAGGCAGCAGCCAGCAACAACACCACCACCATCAATACCACCACCAACAACAACAACCAAAAAAAAAAAGCCGGCAACGCCATGGAACCTGAGGACCAATCAAACAAACCAGAAAAAGGGTGAACCCAGGTGACCAGAAAAGGGAAAAAATTCTTCAACCCATAAAACAACAGAAATAACAACAAAGAAAGTAGCAGCAGCAACAACAACATCAGAACCAGATAATTCAGCCCTATCCACACAGCTTTCATCATGGCCTTCATCCCAACCTTCATTCCTACCTCCAACACCAACCAAAAAAGTTGGAATAAAAGCAAGAAGAAAAACACTGAGAGAGAACAGCCTGAGGAGATGGAGATGTCAACAAATTTAAAGAAGTGGTGAAATAGTGGGGAAACAATAGCAAAAAATCTATGTACCCAGCCCAATAAAAGCGAGCTAGTATCATCAAAAGTTATGCTACAACAGCCCCTCCCCAGCACAATCTGCAAGACAAAAATCGGCATCTCAACGAACCCCATCAAAAAATCCCCACAAAAAACAACAAACCCCTCATCAACCCCCCCCAACAGTCCCCTCAGTATGAAATTCCCTTCTCCTTCCACTCTTCTCTCTCTCTCTCTCTCTCTCTCTCTCACACACACACACTTCTCGGGCTGTTCTCGAGATCTCGAACACGGAGCAGACTCCCCATTGACAGCAAAGATCATCCACCAAATCATTCATAATCCCAGCCCTCCAAAACCCGACAAAAGGCAAAATCTGCATCAGCCAGGAACTTTTAGAGATGGCTTTGTGTTCTGCGGAAGCCAACGACCCTCTTGCGGACTTTCAAATCAGCAGAGCACTTAAGCCACTTTTGGATTTTAAAAAGATCCCAGAAAAGAACATTTCGAATCCATATTTGTTTAGGGATGCACCCATGGCTACCACCTTTGTCCCTTCGGCTGGGAGCCGTACGAAGGGTGTGTGGCGTTTCATAGTCGAGCAGACATAATGCTGGCGGAGATGGAACACCCCGCCCTTAAAAAAGCTTTAACATTTTGTTCAGAGCGGGTCCCCTTTTATATGCACCCGTCTTTTTACAGGTTGCTAAAGCTAAGGTATGCCTTGGATGTCGAAGCCATGTCTAGAGACGGCCGAGTTACAACTGAGCTCGGCACTGGATCCCTGAGGCATGCAGTCGGCGTCTTCACCCCCGAGGATTTCCGAGCCGTAGTCGACAGTGAGTAAGTTAACAGAGTTTGATGGCTCTAAACCTTGCCACGTTGAATGCGAGGGGACTGAGGGATCTAGGTAAGTATACATGCATGAGAACCAGCAACTGAAAAAGCAACAACGAAAACAACAACAGAAGAAACAACCAAAAAAGCTACAACAGAACCACCTAAACCAGCAATATTGGTATAGGTTCCATTTAAACCTCCATCACAGCCTACATCACCTGTCAGAAAATCTAAAAAAGAAGCCAAAAAGAAGAAAACTAAGGGAGAGTAGCCTGACGAGATGGAAATAACAATAAACCTAAAAAGGAGAGATAGTGGAGAAAATCAGGTGACAAAGCTTTGTACCTAATCCAACCCCCCAGCAGAAAAAGAAGCACAAGAACCTGCATCCAAATTTTCCC
>OY757923.1:53372954-53712954 GCA_963585895.1 Sepioteuthis lessoniana
TTTCCCGCTCCGAGACTTTTGCGACCAGTTAAAAAGTCTTTCTACTCTGTGACTTGTTAAAGAATCTTCCTTCTCTGAGACCGGTTAAAATGTCTTTCTTATCTGACACCTGTGACCTCATCAAGAAAGCTGACATATATCAGGTTATCGGCACTCAAATATTTGACTTGCACGCGCGTGCGCGCGAACACACACACACACACACACACACACACACACACCCCAACAGGCATCAAATTTTTAAAATAAAATTCAGTTGTTATCCCGTTATCAGAGAGAGAGAGACGACTTTTTTTTACTCTCGCTTAACAAACACCCAGTTACCCTTCATGAAGCTGGTTTATAAAGGCTTAACCATAAAATAGGCAAAGAAGATGAGATAAAGATAAAACAAGAGAAGAAAAGAAGAAAAAATGAACAAAGGAAAATAAGGGACTCGTGTAAAAGGAAAAAGCGGAAAGAGTCGACCCAGAAAGATAAATAATTTTTCCCTTTATGTATACTATTGCGTTATTTCTTTAATCACTATTGTCTATATTCATACATCTATCAGTGCTGTTTAATAACTGCATATATGTGTAAGTGAAAAGTCGCGCATTTTAACAGAGACGGTATCACCTACGCTTATAACCGTTCAATACAGACTAAGATAGACTAAAACATAAGTCAAAGATGGGTGATAAGATGAATTTGAAGATGAACTTCATTTACAATGAGTCACAGACGATAACGACAAAATAATTTGTTTTAAAAGATACTGTGGAAGAGAGATAAGGCTAATAGTCAAATATTTACCGAGCACAGAATAAAATAGAAATGATACTTATGAAAAAGTGAAAAAAAAAATTAATGGGCACTTTATACCAAAATAAAACAAGCAACACGCTATGTATTTGTTCAATAGAATAAGACTGGAAAAAAGGAAACAATTTCTGAATATGCTATTGGACACAGGCTGAATCCTGCGAGTTCGGAGATAACAGAGAAGATAGAATTCTGCGACAACTCATTCAAACAATTGAAGAAGACAGCGAAATGATAACAAAAGCAATACAAAAACAATGTAATTTCAATAAATTCTAGAAGAAGCAAGTCAATGACTCGACCTCGAGCGAGAAGTAAAAGAAATAACGTAAGCTCACACAAAAATAATAAACGGCGAGGACCAAACCGATTGAGTAATGCCATAAGAAGAAAACGGCGAATTGGACAGAGCTGAGGCAACAGAGAACATGTTGATATTGTAGCAGAAAACACAAAATTGAAAACAAGAATGAAAATTCCCCGGCGTACGAGAAAGCATGTAATAAATGTGGGAAGAGAAAGTACTTGGCCGACTGCTGTAATTACCAGTGATACGTGGGTGGAAGCCAAAGAGACAAACGTCTCTATAGAGAACAGAATAACACACCTAAAAAAATAAAGAGGACTGAAACAGAATCAAATAAAAGTTCTGAAGATGATAAATTTATCAGAAATGTTAAGATTAGGATATCATCTAGAGTCTTCATTTAAAAAATAGATTGAACTAGAAGCAGATAGTATTTTTGGGAAAGAGCCCAGAAATTAAGCCATCTCATTGTGTTCACCAACACCAAGATATGCGATGAGGAAACGCAACAAACTGGAATAAACATGCTACGAGTAAGCATAATCATGAGAATACCGAACAAATATATAAAAAGAAGTAGATACGTCCAAGCACCTATCATCGAAGACTTCACATACCAACTAAGAAGATGCAAAACGTTAAGCAAAATGGACCTGAAAGCAGGGTACCACCAACCATCAATCAACGATGAAACCCCCAAATTAGCTACATTTAATACTCCTTGGGGAAACTACGGACCAAAACGGTTGATATTCGGGGCAAAATCATCACAAGATGTATTCAACCGAGTAATGTTCCAAATATTTGGAGACATACCCCTACGTATGAACGAAAGAGATGACGCAATCCTCGGAGGAAAAGATAGAGAGAGAAACACAACAGAACCTTAGAGAAAGTATTACAGAGAGTCAAAGAATACGGAATCAAATTCAACTAAGAGAAGAGTTAATTTGATAAAACAGAAATTACATGTTTTGGTTATTTATTCACATCAGAAATGCTAAATCCAGACCCTAAGCTATACTAAACTCCAATGAACCGAAATCCAAAGAAGAAGTTGAAAGCTTTTTTGTAATGACGGGTTACCTTGACAACTTTATAAGGAATTAAACAATACTGAGTACACCGCTGAGAAACTTAACAAAGAACATTAAAAAAAATCAAATGGAACAGCGAAGTAAAAGAAGCATTTGAAAAACTAAAGTCAGAGATAATCAGTCTTGAAACAATAGCATATTTTGAGCCAAACAAACTACGCAAAGGACAGAAACGAGCTTCCATGAAGGACTGAGTGCTGCATTATTCCAAAAAGGGACACTATGACAGCAACCGATACACTTCATCAGCAGAAGACTATCGAACACGGAAAAAAGATACAGCAAAACGGAAAAGATGCGTTAGCAGTAAAATGGACAGTGGCTAGACAAAGAAATTACCTTATAGGAGCACCCAAATTTATTCTAATAACAGCCCACAAATCTTTGATACCAATGTTCAACAAAGTCAAACCTAAACTCCCAACCACGCATAGAAAAATGGATCATGGAAATGATAGACTTTGATTTTGAACCAGGAAAAATGAACTAGATCCATTAGACTATATATCGAGACACCCCATACCAGAGAGCCATCAAGACAACACAGAACAAGTGATAAACCATATTTCACACAAAGAAAACGCTGAAACTCTAGATAGACTAAGGACAGAGACAAAGAAAGACAATATACTAAGAAAATTGATATCACACGTTATCAAAAATGACTGGATCAAAGCTGAAAAGGACCTTGAGGTGTCACCATACAAACATATAAATGAAGAAATTGGCATAATCGAAGGAGTAAAAAACAGGGGAGATAATTTTTCTAAATTCTCTACAAAAGAAGATAGCAAAATAAGACATAGCCTAGGACACCAGAGAAGAACAAAGACCAAACAACTACTAAAAGGAAGATATTGCTTCCCTAAAATGAACAATATAATTGATATAAATATAGACCAATGCTACGAATGTAAAGTAGTATCAAGAGATCCACGACCAGAACCAATAAAACCCACTGTTATACCCAAGAATGGCTGGGAGATAGTCAACTTACATTTTGGAGGACCATACCCAGACGGACACTACAACCTTGTCATGGTAGACCACAGGTCAAGATACCTAGTAGTAGAAGAGGTAAATAACACATCTTTTAAAGAGACAAGAATCAAACTGAAAAAAAAATATTCGTAACCAACGGGACTCTAAGGAAAATACTAACAGACAATGGATCACTATTCCAATCAAAAGAATTTGCAGAATTCCTGGAAGAAGGATTCTACCATCACAGGATTACCCCATTACACCCACAAGCAAATGGAGAAATAGAATCATTTATGAGAATGCTAAATAAAGCAGAACAAATCGCTTACCTACAAAATAAAGACAAGATAAAAAGACGAATCAACATAATAGAAATATTAACGGCATACAGAGCCACACCGCATCCAGCGATGGACATAGCACCTTATATTGCCATGGAAAGTAGGCAAATTAAGATAAAGCTATATTATAACTAGCCGAACAGAATTCAGCGATGAAAAATACAAAAATAAATTCTATGCAAACAGGACTAAAGAAAGAAAATTCATACCTGGAGACTATGTGTTCATAAAACAACTAAAAAGAAACAAATGGTCTATACAGTATAAACCAACACTTTATGTTGTAACAGAAACAAAAGGTTCACTGACTTGAGTTAGACCAATATATGATAAAAGGGAGCTAATCATGGATATTAGCCAGTTCAAACTAGCAAACCAATCAGTGAAAGAAACACTAGGGACTGACATAAATAATAGTACAGAGAAAAATCATATGCACGAGACAATGAATAATGTAGACAATTATAGTTGATTATAAGGAAATACGCACTAACAACACACCAACACCAGAAACAAACACGAGAGGACACGCCAAAACAGAGGAACCAATCACAGATGAAGATGAAACAGCAATAGCAATAACAAGAACAGATGAAAATAAAACTACACCAACAAACGTAACTAGAACAAGTAAACCCAGAAGAACAAAAACAACACCAAGACATTTACAAGACAATATCTTATGAACATTGATAATAGGAGGGGGAATTCAAATATCTTGAAGTTGTGAGGAATGTTGTGACCTCATCAATAATGCTGACATATTTCCGGTTATCAGCACACAAATACTTGACATGCGCGCGTGCGCGCACACTCAGGCACGCCCGCACCGATAAGTGCCAAATTTTGAAAATAAAATTCAGTTGTTATCCTGTTATCAGAGTGTCAACTTGTTTTATTCTCGGTCAATGGACTCACGGTTACCTTTTATAAATCTGGTGTATAAAGGCTTAATCATAAAAACGTCTTCGTTTAAATTTAAAATTTAGAGCTTTTCATATCAACTTTTTTATATATACACTTACTTACACACGCAGCCACACCTATATATATATATATATTCAAATTACATTACTTATTATATATATATATATATATATTCAAATACCGATCGAGACTGTTTACATTTCACTTCGTGCAAATACTCTCAGTCTATCATTTCTTCCCTCTGGTATGATTATAACAAACCAGACTCTCGAGCAACTGAACTAAAAAGAAAACTCTGAATTGCAAGTTCCTACCATCACGCCATGGGTTAGCATGGCCGAGTAAGACCCATTATTTCCTGAAATAGATAAAAGGGGAAAGCTGGTAGGAATAATATGTATTTTATTTTATTTTTAAAATGCAAGACGTATGTTTCTAGTGTTCTCCCTAATCCACTCTAAAAAAAAACTTCTGCTGATCTCCGTTAGGGTGCATGCATCTATAGAGTAGACATTTTTTTAGCCTTGAAATAATCAACAAAAACATACATAAGAACATTCTAGAAGTTATATTTTTATATTTTTCAACCAATCAGCCAAAAACATAGAATAAGAACATTCTAGAAAATCCGGATCAGAAACCAATTAACCAGAAAATTTTTAGGCTCTAAAACAAATAAGTAAAAATACGAATCTGATTGGTCAAGAAATGTCTACACGCTTACATTTTGGGAGCTGAAATAAAACTATTTTTGGTCCACTACTAAAGAAAAATAACGAAGAATTTAATCAACCAGGTCAGTTTTCGTTCATTCAATTCATTTCTTCCACTGCCCAAAAGTCATTCCGTTTACTACCCAGAAAGACTTTTCACTAGAGGTCAGGAAACAAGCAGCAGAGAGCCGTGATATAGATTCAATGGGAGAGGCTCGCGACTTTCTTTCATCAATGCAATACGTTGTCTCCAAAATATTAAGAAAACACACAGTGCGGACTTAATGAAAGCAAAGACCCATACTTACGGTCCATCATTCATATACACACATACCCACATATGTAAGTAATGACAATTATTTTTATCCAACTTATTTCGGCCAACCATGGAACCATCTATTTGATAGACTTTATGTTATGATGAGATATGTAATCACCACCGGAACAGTTTAAATAAGGAACTAGGTCACCGGTCACCGGACAGACATACACAGAGAAACACAGAGAGATACCCTGGACTGAACACGTGAAGAACAAACACTCTCTCTGTAAAATATTACAATAAACATCTTCTTTATTTATTCAACCCCATAGTACATATTATTTCCTTTATTTCCTTTCACGGAATACTATTTCTTGATTATCCTTATATTATTGCCACCTCAGGATATATCACTTTATTAACATGTAAACACACACACACACTTGTGAACAACCCTATTTTCATTTAACTGGCTATAACTGTATTTCTACAAAGGCCACTCGCACATTATGTTTCTCATTTATTTTTATTCCTGTTTTGTTATAAATATTAAATTGTTTGTTTTTTAATGTTCGTTGTTGTCATATTCCATTTGTTTTACGTGCTTGTAAAATTTGTGTTGTATTTGTGGTGGAACTAAACGTGAATGTAATACCTGTAAAATACGGATGAGAACTCACTCTCACTCGCTACAAATTGGAGAGTAACATATTCACTAAACAATAACATGCACCTACTACACATCGTGCATTTGTTCATTTACCATCGATTAGAATGAAAAAAAGTTACTAGTAACTACTTTTCTCTGTAAAATGCTTTCGTGCGGCTAGTAATGTTGAGATAACAACTTTGTATCGATAGCTATATTTCTCTTTCAAGTCGACGGAAGCATTCGATTTGCATTTCTTTTTTTTTTTTTTTTTTTTTTTCAATGGCCTGAAATCAAACGAATGCCTTTGCCAAAGGTACCTAACGTCTGTCATTGCAATCTGCAAATAAGATCAAAAGCTACGCATTAGGTGTTGATTATCGTAACGCAAAAAAAATGTGGTGTATTTGCGCACGCGAACACACACACACACGCATACACAAATAGCGTTCGTCTCTTGCTTTTGTAGATTGTGTTTTTCTTTCCCCTCCTTTTTTCAATTTTCCTTTTCATCAGCTTTCTCGTCTGTTCGCTTTCTATTTTTACTGCAATGGATCTTTAAACTGTATATTACTGATTCTTTTATAGTTATTTCATTTCTTTCACTCCCTCATTCCTATTCTCTCTCTCTCTCTCTCTCTCTCTCTCTCTCTCTCTCTCTCTCTCTCTCTCTCTCTTAAACACACACACACACGCATATATATATATATAGAGAGAGAGAGAGAGAAATATCTTTCTCAGATATATGGCAGATATAACATTTTCTCAAAGGGATAACAGCTTTTCATAAATTGGTTTTCTAATCCATTCAGTGGTTAAATGAATCAGAAACATACAATTTAAAGAATTATCTACTGTAGTAAGTGTATGTTGTTTGCTAAAAATGTTCGCGACACAGTTAATTTTGGCACATTCTGTTAAAAGTACGAAGAGCTTATATGCACCAACCTTTCATTTTTTTTTTCTTTCTATCTTTCTTTAAGCTGTTTTCTTTTTGCCTCTTTTAGTAATTTTTGCAACTTATTTTACTTTAATCTTATCAATATTTACTTATTACATGCGTGTGAAAGTTCCCCATGTACTACATAGTAGAAAGTACAGGAAGCATTTTTTTTAATCACACGCCTTATGTTCATATTTATTATACGCATTTAAAGATCACCTTCAGCAACTATTAAGCTCAATGTTGAGCTATTGAGTTTATCAAATTTATATTTTAACTTTTCGCAATAAGTAAATTAAGGGAAATACAGTATAATTAGAATTCGGTACTGATCTCTCTTAAGAAATTAAAATGATCACAAATAGAGGTCACCTACACGATTGTTATTTTTCTCCTTGTGAATTTTTCACACCAGTTTCAATTCGTTTTTCACAGAAGGCCGAGTGAAAGCAAATTTCATCTCCAAGACTTTTCTAAGTATTCCAGCTGATTTTAACAGGTCTCCTTTCTTTCACTGATTTCCTATTCCTCCAGTCCGAATACATCAACTACAATTAATATCACCGTCACCATCATGCGCCACAGTTTTTTCCAACCCTCTAGTATGTCCAAAAATTTGCTTATCTTTTCGCTTTCTGTTATTTTTACTCTATGATTCACTGGAACGGCAAAATCGACTAGTTTGACAAGTCCTTTTCTTTTTGTTAATTAATATTTGGTCTGGTATTCTGGCCGAGATTGGGTGATCCGTTTGTACCTGATAATCTTAGAGAATTATATGAGACTCGATTCCTTGCACATATTCAGGTTTATGCATATTGTTGTTGTTGTTGGCGACCGTAGTCGAGGGCGACCAGAAGACTCCCTTTTCAATAGCTACAACACCGAGGTGTAGGGAAGGGCGCTACTCCTTTCCCTGGATTTCTCCATTTTACCACTGATACGTACCTTATATTGCTGAGTGTTAAGCAAGGAGGTATCAAGTACCATTTTAAAAGTCTTTGGTATGACTCGACCTAGGATTGAACTCAGGTCTCTCGGACCATTGGCGAACATTCTACCCTCTAGACCAATAAGCCAGTTTATGCATACACTATTTATTAATATGGTCAAATTTGAATGTCTTGCTCAATTCCTGGCGGGTTATCTTTCCCACCCATTCGAGCTTAGTCTTGTATTCTTTTAGTGCCAGTTTGCTACATATTATATGATTTACTGTTTCATCACTGTCAGCACATAACCTCCACTTGTTATTCCCTCTATCGTTAATTTTTGATTCATTAATGTGAAATATATTCATGGGAAATAAACTAGTCTTGTATTCTTTTAGATCCAGTTTGCTACAATCGCCCATGTGATTAACCGTTTTATCTCTATCACTACTTAACCCACATTGCTATCATTATCATTATTATTATTATTTACTCCTTGAGAGTTTTTCACATCAGTTTTAGCTGATGGTCTTTCACTGGAGTTTGAGTGATAGCAAGTATCATCAAATCTCCAGGACTCTTCTCAGTGTTTTGGCCGTTCTCAATAATGTTATAGTTTGGATGGTCTCCACTCGTCCTCCAGCCTCTAAGTCCTCCAATCCCTTTAATCCTATTTACCAACCCCTCCGCTCGAGCAGTATATGACACAAGGTCAATTTTTAAGCGGAGTTTAACAGGTTTTAATTCAGTTTTCCTTCTCCTAGACTAGTTGCCTAACCAAGGCTGAAGAACCTAGTCTGTCCTACTATTTACACATAGCTGGAGGGAGAATAATTGGATTCATACCTTTCCCAAGGGTATTAAAGTCCCTTTAATATTCCTTTGGTGACTGTACCAAAAGCACCAATCACGATTGGTATCATAATTCTCAATGGATTACCTTCCCCAACTAGTCATTACTCTTTGTGCTAATTTACTGCATTGATGGTTTCATCTCAATCACCACATTATCTACATCTACTAATTTGTTACGTTTTGTCTATTCTTGCTTTGACATAGCTAGTCCTTATGGCGTTGTTTTGTGCTGCTATCAGAAGAGATTAAGTTTTTCTCTTTTCTTAGACATGTCCAAGTTTTCTCGGGTGAGATTTCGCTTGTTTGTCGCTTGAAATGTTCATATAGTTGATTTTCTTACCATTTTTGTTTTCTGGTTATTGTCGTTCTGTTGGTCCTCGTGTTGTCAGCATTGTTGCTGGTAGCTTTAATCAGTCTTCCTCTGCACTTTTTTTTTATGTAGACTTCGAGTCTTTGTATCGAGGCATCAACGCTATCTTCAACGCTGGTGAGTCTTCTTCCTCTTTTTCTTGATACATATAGTCTCTCAGCGTCATCTTTGGGATCCAAGGCCTTATGTATAGCCATTAGTTTTTATGTTCTCTGGTCCATTTGTTTAAGTTCTTTCCTCGTCCACTTTAAGAATGATTCTGAGTATCTTACAAGAGAGACAACCCAGGTATTAATCTCTTTGATGAGATTTCTACTATGTAATTTGGTTTCTAGTAGTTTCCTCCTTTTCCAAGGGTACTCATTTTTAAATTTTTTTCTTTCATCTTCACTTGTTTGATGGTGTCAGCTTCCAATATTCCCAAGTATTTGTAGGTTTCATTTTCTCTGAGCGTTCTAATTCTTCTTGCTTTGGTAGTTCTATTCCTTCCGTCATGTGTCGTTTCCCGTTTCTCATTTGCGTCGCGCATTTTTCTATGCCAAGTTCCATCCCGATGTCCTGACAGTATATTCTGTTATTATTTCTTGATAGTTTTTTGCACTAACCATCGCTGATGGTTAGTGAGTGACAGCAAATATCTTTAAGTCTCCGATTTCTATAATGCTGTTAAATGGATTGTTTCGATTTGACTTCCAATTCTTAATTTTTCAAGTCTCATTTCCAAGTCTGGCGGACAGTTCCCAGCGCACCAAGTACAATTGGTAGCACCGCCAAACCTCATGTTCCACAGCTGTTGTTTTATTTTAGTTCTTACACAAGATCTAAGTATCTGTCTACCTTTTCATTTTCTTTTCTTTTCACTCAGGTCAGTGAGAAGGGCAAAATTTACCTGATGGCAAGTTCTCGTTTTTTGTTATCACTAGGACTGCGCTTCTAGCCTGAATTAAGTAATCCGTTTGTATCTCGAAATCCCATTCAACCTTATGAGTTTAACTTTCTCGGACGACCATGTAGTAGTATGGTCAAAATTCAATATGTTGCCCAATTCCCAGCGGATCACCCCTCCCACCCAGTCGTGCCTAATCTTGTACTCTTTCTGTTCTAGTTTACTGCATTCGCTTCCTATATGATAAATCGTTTCATCTTTTTTCTCTTCATGATCTACACTTGCTATTCAGTAGCCTCTTACTGATTTTCACTTTAACATTCTTGGTCTTTAGGGCGTTGTTTTGTACTGCATTAGAAATACTCCAATTTCTTTCTTTAGATTTCACTTCCTTAGCCATGTTCATCATCTTTGTATCCAATCTCATTAGTTTGTCGCTTGATTATCCATACAATTGTTTTTCTTCTCGCTTCTGTTCCCTCGTTTTTTTTATTTGTCTGTATTTATGTTACTAATACTGTTATTTGCTGCTGTAGTTAATATTTATTTCCTTAAGAGTTTTTCACGTCAGTGTTGGTTGGTGGTCTTTTACTTGAGGCTGGGTAACAGTAAGTTTCATCAGATCCCCTAGACTCTTGTAGCCGATCTTAAATATGGCACACACACACGCGCGCGCGCGCATATACATATAAGTGTTCTTGTATGTGTGTTTAATGAGAAATGAGGTTGGTCTGAATTCTTCCTCTGATTTCATATTCATCCCGTCTTTTTTACAAGCGCACAAGCAATTTGTATCACAGTCATCCTCATGTTCCACAGTTTTTTGGTAAGGTCCAAGTATGTGTCCATTTTTTCGGTTTCTTTTATGTGTTCCGCTGAAACAGTAAAATCCACTAGATATCAAGTTTTTTTAATCTTTGTTTTGTAAATTAACGCTAGATTTGATCTCCTAATCGGAATTAAGTGATCCGTTTATATCTTGATATACCAGAGAATTTTATGTCTCATTCTTTCGAATGTATTCTGGCTTGTGCATATACTATTCGGTTGTATAGTAAAATTTGAATTTCTTGCACAATTCTCGGTGAATCACCGTTCCCACCCAGCCTTGCCTAGTCTTGTGCTTCTTTTGTGCCAGTTTATTGCATTCGCTTATCACATGATTAACCGTTTCATCTTTTTCTTCACGTAACCTTCACTTGCTATTCTGTTACATATTATCAAGTTTTTTATATAATTGTTTCTAATGGTGCTTTTTTTCTGCTGCTATTAGTAGAGATTCAGTTTCACTCTTTAAGGTTCCCTTTCCTTGCCATGTCTAAGTCTTCTCGGGTGCAATCTCGCCAGTTTGTCGCTCGAAATATCCATACAGTTGTTTTTCTTCCTATATCTCTTTGCAAGTTTTTGTTGTTCTGTTTGTCCTAGTGTTGCCAATGCTATTATTTCCACTGCTGAAATTAATCCTTCTTTGCTCTTTTAAAGTAGTCCTTGAACCCTTTTATTGATGCATTCACATACCTCAATGCTAGTAAGTCCTCTTCTTTCTTCTTTTCTTGACGCATATGGGCTGTCTATATCATCTCACGAATGTAAGGCCGTGAGCATAGTCATCAGTTTCCTTGTCTTTTCATCAGTTTTTTATACATCTGCTGGATGCCGATCGAGTCCCCTAAGTTGGCAAACAAGGAAGCACCTTCCAATCATGACACTCACATCTGTTATTTGAGTCTCACTACAACGAATTATTTAAATTCATCGGTAACAGTCTCTCTTGAGTGTTGGGTCGTTATACATTTTTCTCAATTGACATAAATGCATACATAGAGTTTTGCTTTTGGAGATCCTGAATCCGTTTGTGCTTGACAATTGATTGATTTTCTTGATGCGTTGTTGCTGTTGACACTATACTGTGCGCATGTATTTAGATCTAGAGGTGATACAGAAGTCGTCCACAAAAAGGTAGTCATAAATTCCAGGATTGAGGTACTTCTTCACATTGAATTGGGTCACTGATAGAATGTTCCCTTGAGAGACTCCCTCTTCTAAGTTGTGGAAGTTAGAAAGGGTTGATCCGATTTGCACTCAGAATTTCCTGTTCGAGAGAAAACTCGTGATGAAATTGGCCAATCCGCCCCGCAGCCCCAGGTTATGTAGGTCTTTCATCATACCGAATTTTCGGGTGGTCTTGTGAGCCTTCTCGAGATCGTTTTTGAATGTTTGCCTCTCTTATTGAGTTTTTCAATTTGAACACATGATCCAAGGTAGATCTTTACTGTCTGAATTCATATTTGGGAATTAGAAATAAGGTTGTTGGATTCGATAAACCAAACCAACCTTTTGTAGACCATATGATCCATGGTTTTTCAAAGGCGGCCTATTTGTGCTATTAGGTGGTAGTTAACTGAATTTGAGCTGTCTTTCCCTGGCTTTGATTTCGGGATGATTGTTGCTATTTTCCATGATTCTTGGAATCTATCATTTATCTAGATATTAAATGTTGTCAAAATGTAGTCAAATAATATTTGGTATATATTTCAAAAACTCGTTCATCTAGGACAACTGTTGTGTCGTGTGAACTTTGGATGGCTTCCTTTAGTTCGACTGGGATGTAGTTTTAAGAGTTATATTTCTCTGTGTTGGTTTTGAAGGAACTGCCGATTGGAGTTGTTGAAAGATGAATTTGCTGAAAAAAACTCAGCTATTGAATCTGCTGTGTCTTTCTTGGTAGTTGCTTCTCTGCTGTTTTTCGTGGGGTGTTCGAGCGCGGTTGGCTGAGTTTTTCCAGAGATTTTTCTAATCATCCTCCAGATTGTATTTGTTCTGGTGGAGGAGCCGTGTTGATTGACATGTTTTCGTTTGCTATTGAGATTAGGGTTTCAGTTAAGTGTTTGTTTAGGTCTATAATATTTGGGTCTTGTATCGGTTTTTGTTTGCAAAGGGTTTCAAAAATTTCCCAGTTTTCTCTCTTTATTTTCCAATGAGGGAGTCTATCCTCATGAAGAGGCTGTAGTCTTTCAAGTATGAAGAGGTCTCTGTCGCAGACGTCGTTAAACACCTTCCATTCATAGTCCATATAGCTTGTGGGATTGGATAGGGTTAAATCAATTGCTGGGTAGGAGCCTGTAAATGTGTTGAGGCAGGTATTAGATGTGTTGTTTAGGATGCAGGGTTATTAGTATTGATAACTTTCTCAAGGTATTTGACCTTTTTATTGGTTTTCTTGCACCCCCTCCATTGCTACGGTTGTCTGAGTCGCCCATCAATTGATGGGGTTTAGAAATTTCTTCTATTAAGTTATTCATTTTAGTTTCACTTATGGGCTCGTTAGGTGGAATATAAATGGAGAAGATATTTATTGGCTTGTGTAGTGTTATTTTGACTGCGATCACTATGAGTTCAGTGTCAATGTTGATTTGGTGTTGAGGTATGTCTGTCTTAATCAGGATCGAGACACTTCAAAAGGCTCTATTTTCGTCTTTCCTAATGTAATGGTATTGATCATAGTTTTTGAAATTAATGGAATTTGTTTCTTTGAGGAATGTTTCTTGAAGAGATACATATTTTGGTTCTGGCTAGTCAAAACATGTTGTAGTTCTTCGTAATTGATTTGGATTTCACAGCAATTTCACTGAACGAGGGTTGATCCACGAGTTTTGCTTTAATTGGTGGTGTTTATTATGGTGGATTGGGGTTATTTTTCTTAGCTTTGTTTTTGATGTTATTAGGCTCCTCGGTGTCGATGTTTTCTAAATAGCTGAATCTGTTTTTACTGTCTATTTTTACAGTTGAGGGATCTGTACTTTGTTTTGGGAGGGTCGAAATATTCAGTCGTTCCCGTTCAGATGATGTTAGGGCTTGATCTGTTTTGGATTGTGGGGATTGTTCTAATTTACTTTCATTATTCAGCCCGAGGTTGTCTAGTTTAAAAGTAGGTGGGAAGATTGGAGATCTGTGTGAGCTTTCTTTCGTGGGTGATTTTCTATTTTTAGGAGTGGTTTGTGCTTGTGTGGCAGATTTTGTAAATGTTTTTCCTTTGTTTATTTCATTGGATTTGTCTTTGTTGAAACTGCTTTTAGTTGAGTTTGTGGTTCTGTTTGCTGAATTTGAACTAAGTGTAGGTTTTCAGGTGGTCTTGAAACTTTCGTCAATCATTTGGTTCCAATTGGATCAGCTTCTCCACTAGAGCTCCGTATTTTTTCTCTTGGTTGCTTAGTCTGATTGGATCCACCCTTCATGCAACAGAAGCGTAAGTGTTATCTCCCATATATGATCCTTCTATCCTCCTAGCTCCCAAAAAGGTCACATTTCTATTGTGCTTCACTTCTAATATTTCCCTCTCCCTTTTATAAATGTTACAAGATCTTGAGAAAGCTAGGTGGTCTTGTAGGCAGTTTGAACATTTTTACTTTCATTCGAGCCATCTTCATCCGTGTGATCCGGGTCGTTTTTGTCCGACTTTGCACATGTCTATCATCCTCTGCAATGTTCCTGGTGGTCGATATATTTTTGACATTTGAAGCATTCCGGAGGTGCTGGGGTATAATGTTTAACCTTCTCGAGGCAATACCCAATTTTCACTTCCTTGGGAACAGAGAGCTGATTAAATATCAGGATATATGTGTTCGTCTGGATTTGCACTCCACCCTTTCTAATTGTAATTCTTTTGATGTCTCTCATTGTTTTCTCAGGGCTGCTGTTATCTCCTTCGCTGTAGCCAGGGCCAGTTACTTGCTTCTGACGACTCCTTTCAATCTATTCAATCTTTCGTGGGGATATGCCTTACATTTGGTCATGTTGAACGTCTTCATCTGGTGGATGTTTTCAGCCTACCTCCGGCTATCGACTTCGACAAGCAAGCTTCCGTTCCTTGTTTATTTTTGTTTTTTTAATGTTTCTAGGAGTGTCTCTTGTTTCGATCACTTTTTCTGCTAGAAAATGGAAGAATTTAGCAAGCAGATCACCTTCAGAGATTCAACGACAATGAATTTGGGGAAGTCTGCCGCCTCATCCTTCGAATCTGATTCTAATAGACTTTTTTGTTTGAGGAACCTATAAGAGATATTTTTTTTTCGCTGGTGCTCCGCCACCCACCACGGAATCCAACTTGTGTTGAGAATTTATTAAAGGGGAAACCCATTCGCCTTAGTTGAGACAGGGATACACTACTATTATACTTGAGTCGGGAGTAAGACCCTGAGCCCCAGTCAATTTCAGGTTTTTTCGTAAACGATTCTGAATGCCTTGCAATTTAACATTGGTTAAGGCCCCATTCTCTCAATACTAGAGACTCTCAGCCACAGCCTTCTAGTACCAAAAACATAAGGGTTGGAGCTTGCTATAAGTGCATATTGACGAATATGGTCGGAACAGAATTTATAGGCACTAGGGCTTGATGCGACCAGCCAATTGACCGGATCAGGCCTCTCCGACAGACAGTCAAGCTCATTAAGGGCCAAAGTGATGTGTTGCAAGTCACTTGACCACCCAGTTGCCGAGAAAAGTACTGCTCAACCTCCAGGATCCCGTCCTTCTGCACCACACGTCACCACCCACGACCAACAGGTAGCCTCGTTGGGGGAGGGGTCTTACCCCTCTACACAGGTGCAGTCGGCGTATTCTACAGCCCCAGCCAACAGGGAGCTTTAGGATCGCTATAATATAAATACAAAAGGGTTATTGTTATTTACTAAGTTGAGCCTAGTATGACTAAATGCCAGAAGGGTAGAACTAAGAGTGGTTTGCTAATCTAGCTAGCTAACTATTACACAACGTAAAACGTCTGATATACTAGTTTTATCTGTCACATGCCAGTGTTTTGATGTTTTAATGTGATATGTACTTGGAAACAATAAGGTCCATTTCTAGTTGATTCTGTAACTTGTGCATCTATGCAAAAGAAAGAACTGAATCAAACAATCTAGTATTTTTCAAATCTCAATGGTGCATATGTGCATTTCAGAATATTTGCATGATGAATTCATGCGTTTACCACACAGTAACATTTTACCCTTTCTATCCACTAAAATGGACGTTATTTGTGTTTTCAAGTTGGTCTACGAAACTGTGGGAATTATTGGACATGTTTGAAGGAAGGTATAGAGTATAAAATCCTTTCTCGTCTGCCTTCTTGGGATGATTGCGCAGTTTTGATAGAGAATTTGGTTTCTCATCTATATCCAATCATTATGTACATTTTCTCCAACTATTTCCGGTAAAATCTTCACGATGAGGAATTATTATTATTATTATTATTATTATTATTATTATTATTATTATACAGCGATGTATTTTGGCTCGTGCCTTTATCTTGTATGTCGATACAGTTAGAACGTTTAAGCCAACGCACCCACTGGCCTTATACAGGTGTCTATCGTAGAAAACGAATAGAATCCTTTATTTAGTTTTTACGAGTAGATTGTTTTTTTATTTTTGTTAATGGGTAAAGGATATTTTTTGCAATTATTTCTTCCTCATTCGTCCTTCGAGTGTCACCTGTTTTTTCGCTGAAGCAAATTTTATGCATAAATTGCACTTATGATCGTCAGGTAACTACGTAGATACTCTTTAATTCAACGCTTTTATCCACTAAATCCTATATCCGACTATTATATGAAATTATTACATAAAATCTGTTTTTATCATGATGAGATGATGTGTAAATGAATCAATTTCCGAGCAGATTGGAACCCATAACCAAACAAGAAATATGATGTGGAGTAAAAAAATTGATCGTTTGAATATAACAAATTTGGAAAATACGCTGCAACATCGAAGAACCTCTCCTTCCAGTGCATTAATTATTTTCTGCATCACAACAAAATGAAAGACATTGTCGATTCTCGTTGACTTCTTTGTGTCTTTTTATCTTAGTTCAAAATTTCCTTCAATTTATGTTTTCAATTCATCAAATCTTCAACAGTGTTTCCAATCCTTGTGCCCAAAATCAACTCTTTCTAATTTCTCACACCATTCCCTTCATATGCTTGCACCTACTGCATCATCATCATCATTATCATCATCATCAACATCATCACTATATGCTTACGTGATCTACTACTTAACTTCGGCTTCACTTTTTATCAGATTAAATACGAAAATTAAACGGCATTTTCTACTGCTGGGCATTATACATACAGAACGAACACGGATCTAAGTCTGGAACCTCGTAGTTTAATGTTTTGAAGCCTTGTCTGGTCGATCAGTTATTATAAAGATGAGAGCTCGATCCTCATTAGGGTACCTGTATCAAAACTAAGCAACCCTTGATGATTTTTAAATAATAATTATTGGTAAATAACAATAAAGAGTTAATAGGCGTAATGGTGTAATGATTAGTAAACTAGATTATCAGGCCGCTATTAATAAATTCGATCCTCAGTAGACATTTTGGCCTTGTGTAAGACTTAGTAAATGGCACCAATAAAAAGCTAAGTAAACTACGCATATACTTTTCAGATTTCCCAAACATTTTGCAAAAACTAGCAATGCGAATCTAATCATTTTTGTTATGCCGAAAGCAAAAGGAGAAATAAAGAAATGACAATAAAAAGGAATATAATGCAAACTGCCAATTTATTTAAAGAATCGACGAGGGAGACGAACGAGTAGGTCAAACAGAAGTCGGCCAACTCCTCGACTGTATCCGTGGTCAAATAATAAAATATATGGACATTTCTAATAATTGGTCATTTTCACTCGCCAACTGACACTGCTTTTTTGAGTGTGATGGCTTCACAGAAAAAACTTTTTTTTTTTTTGGTTTTCGCTAACGAGAAGTGTCGTGAGTGTCACTTAATACTCACACACATTTGATTAGGTGTTCATATGAACTGTCTCTGTATTATGAAACGTCCAGTCATCTCAGGATTCTGGCCGTTCTTTGCAATGATGTCGTTTGGATAGTCTCTACCCGTCCGCCAACTTCCAGGTCCTCCAGGCCTTTTAGTAATCCTTTAGTTATTGTGCCTAACGCACCAATCCCAATTGGCACAATCGTTACTTTCATGTTTCACAGCTTTTTCAATTCTCTAGCAAGGTCGAGGTACTTATCCTTCTTTTCACTTTCCTTCAGATTTATTCTGTGGTCCGCCGGGACAGCAAAGTCAACAATTTTGCAGATTCGCTTTTTTTTTGTTGATTATTATGAGGTCTGGTCTTCTGGCCTGGATTAGGTGATCCGTTTGTATGTTAAAGTCCCATAGGAGTTTATGCGAGTCCTTTTCTAGGACAGGTGCTGGGTTGTGCATATTATTATTATTATTATTATTATTATTATTTCGTTGAGTCATAGATAATTTCCATTTTTTAAAGCAAGTTGAATTTAGGCATTTCACACTTCCAATGTTTTAAATAGAATCGAAAATTAAAGAGTATCTTCATCGGTCATTTTTATTTCAGTACTAAAATAGTGTGCATTATGATTTAATCTATGATTTCATGCCACTGAAATAGAGAAACTGAAAGTGCATATTCGACATGTAATGTTGTCCGAGTTTAAGAATAATAAAAACGCTACAAAAAACCCTAAGAAAGATTCTTCCATTTGTGTCCAAAGTGTTATTACAGACAGCCAAGTTCGAAACAAATTTTCAAAGTTTCGTTTTGGCAATACGTCATTGGGAGATGAACCAAGACCATTCTGAGTTTTTTTTTAACGGCAATCAGACCCTCAAGGTAGATTTATTCTTTCAACAGTCGCAACGTATAGATGAAAATCTTCTAAGAAAACACCCGACAGTCGTCAAAAGGAGAAACGTTGCGCTTCTCCATGATAATACAAGATCACATCCAGCTAGAATCACGCAGGAAAAATATTGGATTTTAGCTACCATATTCAGCAGACCTTGTACCTAGTGATTTCTATCTTTTTCCTTCTCTAGAAAATGCTGTGAATGAGAACAAATTTTCTCAAGAAGATCAAGTGAAAATGTTTGTGGAAACTAGAGCTCGAAAACAGCTGAATTTTATTTGAAATGAACCAAGACACTATCTGATAAATGGCAAGAGGTGCTTCAAAAATAATTAATTCCTCGATAATCGTTCTAGAATCAATTATATCTTACTGAAATGGAAATTATTTATGACTTAACTCAATATTATAAAAGTCCAGCTCTACAACTTTCTATGTCTTTAACTTGTGCAGTAACCATTGAACTTTTCGTTTTCTCTTAGAGTGCAGAGATTCGAAGCCACCTTTTTATTGCTAAACAAGTTAATTCGATCGTTTGAAAAAAAAAAACTGCCTGTAGAGAGTTTTTACTTTCAACGATTCCATTTTGTTTTAACATGTTCTCTTCTCAAGAGGCTGCGCGTGACTTCTCAGAGTTTTTTCTTGGGTTTTTTTCCTTTTAAATCAGATACGGTTCTATAATTTGAGTAATTTTCCAACCTCATGATCACGTAATCAGTTAATGAGCTAATATTATGCTTCACAGGAAAAAATTTTCAAAATTCTATGATGATCTTTCATTCAATAAGTTTCCATTCACAACTTTCTCTCGCCATGACTCTTCATCAACTCTAACATAATGAATCCTTTTTATGGTGTGTGTGTGTGTGTGTGTGTGTGTGCGCGCGCACGCGCATTGCTATCTGAAAGTAGAAGGTTCCTATTAAACATTACATAAGACGAAATGACGTAAGGCAAAATTTTAATTTTGAAAGAATACATACGATTAGGAGAGGTTTGTGGGGTGTTTTGAGAGCCTTCAAAGGATGTGAGGTTAAGAAGCAAAGCATAATCTCGTATTTCTAGCATTTCTCACAGCAAATGACAAACATTGAGACATGAAAACAGAGAAAAAGGCGATTTGTTTTTATGGGAGTATCTGTGAACGCTAAAAAATTTTCCCCATATAAATTAATAATTCTGAGATTTACGCCATTTTGCATTATGAGAGAAGTCTATATGAATATAGGTATTTCGTAAAAACGAAGTGGCGTAGAGCCAGTTTCGAAAAACAAAGAATACCTGTATACACACATGCACACGCACACGCACACACACACATATATATATGTGTATATATATATATATATATATATATATATACATAGAGAGAATATTGAAATAATTTAACCGTTTTACTATGTATTTTTGTACTTCGTTGATATATTTAGGCTTGGGCTTGGAAGGAATTGCATCACCCACCTCAAAGTTAAACCTCCTTGGTATTTTCTTGTAACCCTGGATCCTATGGCACCAGAAAAAAACCATTTTACCAGCAGAATTGGTCTTGAAATGAGCTTAGCTCATTCCAAGACCAATTCTTAACACCTGCTAAACGAGAGAAAGGAAATTTAGATTTGTAGAGAGGGAAAACCTTAAAGCCAATAACTTTTCTTTGGATGTTCCAATGTCAGAAAATTTGGTATTGTTTATCATTCTATCCCAAAACCTTATTATTATTTAAAAAAACATATAAATAATAATTTCTCTAAAGGTGGAAAAATCAAATCAGAGTGAAAATATTTTTATTTTAAATGCAACATTCGTATAGTAAATTATTTAAACCCCAACCTAAAATTGATAGATATTTTTTCTGTTGCTTTGGGTTCTGTTAAACAATAAAATCATGTTACCAACAAAGGTTCTTATTTTCAGTTCATTAAAAAATTATTTTAACATAGGAAACAACATTCAACCAATAACTTCTCTTTGGATTGACCAGTTTATAAATATTGCATCATTTTATAGAATGGTATCTATTTTATAGATTTTATCATGGGTAAAAATTGAATAATTGATGAAGCCATTAGAGGGGTAAATGTAAAATAATAGTAATCAATGCAAAAAAAAATCATGATTTCAAATACTTTAAACATAGACAATTAAATGAAAAATTAGAATAAATCAACAAGGTATAGGATGATAATATGATAAAATACACATTATTTTTTAATATATATAATATCATAATGACTAAAACAGTCACTTACGAAAATGTCACAGTTCAAATTGGGATCCTTACATTACACTGGTAATAATTAATGTTGAGTTCACAATTTTTGCTTTTTATTGAAAAATATATCAGTTTTTATCTAATGAAACATTTTAATTATCATTTGTGTAGAAATCTTCATCAAAATCCTCATCAAAACTGTCCGTATCAACTGACATTTCATTTAAATCCCCATGGTCGTTATCATTATCACTGTCAGATTCATACACAAAGTTTTCAAGAACATCGACAAGCTGAACCGACATAATGTCTCCACTAGTTCAATGTGGTATTATTACATCATTTTTACCATGATTCCATTCATGACTACTAACTGGTTAAGGCATATCAGGTTTAGCAATATGAGCCCATTTCTAAATACCAACCTGGTAGTTGACACGATTCAGATGTTGCCACAGTGTATCAGTGCAGAGTGGTAATGCATTCAAGTTATGGATGTCTGAAATTGGTTGATATGAACAAAAATAAGTTAATAGATTGATAGATAGATAGAATACGATAGGATAGGATAGGATATGATATGATATAATTTTTTAAGAAAATATGTTAGTGTTTTTTTAATAAATTTTCGAACACTAATTACATCACATAGATTTGAAATAGAACACCTCCAACTGAAATAACTTATTTAGAACTTTCTCATTTTTTGTTTCATTTAACAAATCATACGCCCTGTTTTTATGTTTAAAACCTGAGGAGGTGCCCATGGTGAAATGGTTATCGTCGTAGGAAATGGAGACTGATTGCATTTCCTATAGCACTAATACCCTTGGGAAAGGTATGAATCTAATTATTCTCCCTCCAGCTATGGGTAAATAGTAGGGCAGACTGGTTTCTTCAGCTCTTGGTGAGGCAACTAGTCTAGGAGAAAGAAAACTCTGAATTTAAACCTGTTAAACTCCGCTTAAAATTGACCTTGTGTCATATCCTGCTCGAGCGGAGGGGTTGGTAAATATGTATGTTTAAAACCTGAACATTTAACATTGACAAATAATTCAAACTATAAATAAAATCATCCTCTAAAACCTTGTATTTTTTCATATGTGTATATTTTCATAGATATATAGATAGATAGATAGATAGATAGAATTACTCGTAATGTACTTATACAAAAAAAATCGCTTTAAATCTCTTAGTTTTAATCGTAAAAACAAAGCATTACACAAAAACAAATTTTATTGAAATCAACATAAGGTATTCTGTTCTGTTTGGTGGTTATGAATGCTAAAAAAAGGTCTTTTGATAAATTGACAAATGGAATTTTTTCTTATTTCTTATCTTTTTAAAATCTTGTTCGGAATCGACCAAGGAAATTGAAAACGCGAACTCACTTTGCTATTTAAAAGATTTGCCCAACTAGTAATTTAATTTTGATGCCCACCGCCCCTAATCCCTAATTGCCTCGGCAATTTTAGGTAATCAAAAATAGGTTTCATATTTATTCAAATACTTAATGAGCAGTACTTTCTTTAGGATAATTCTCATAAGGTCTCATAAGGGCTATATAAAGTACTGATCATAAGTATTTGAACAAACAAAACATCTGTGCTATTTCATGATACAAAAGGTTATTTGGGTGTGCAATACTATCTGAAAAAAACTGTCAAAGCAGAAAAACTATCATCTCATGATGATCCATGATTATATTATTAGGTGAACTTAATAGTCATGAGGAATTTACCATCTTTGGTGGCTAGTGGAGTTCACCTTACTTACTAAGAAAATTATTCCGTTGTATATATATATATATATATATATATATATATATATATAACTCTCAAGTAGATACGCATTCAGGGGTTATCTACTTACGTGATATGTGACTTGTGTATCAGCATATTCATGCGAGGAATGCAAATAAATCCTTCAATGTGAGCACTTGTCGAAAAATTTCTGTTGGTATGTGCTTACACCAGTGAAAAAAAAAGCTTTTTATTCTTTGCTTTGATCTTTTGACAGTCACATAAAAAAAGCCTTCCTCTAGGAACATTTTTTGCTCAGGTCTACAAAATCGAACTCAACAATAAATTGAATACGTTGTTTGAATTTTTGAGACGAAGCTTGTTGATTTTTATCGTTCAGGGTTTTCGGACTATTGTCGTCATTGTTATATTCACAACGTTTCCGCTGGCTTTCTTGAGGTGTTTTCGAACTCGGAAGCCTGGATGGAACTTCTAACCACGTCCTTTATTTAATCCACGGTTCTGATTCCGTTAACCATAACCCTAGTATAAGTGTTAAGTATTCCTGTATTGTTAATCGCTTACATTCAAGATTGAACCTGCGACATTTAGATGATTGTCACTTTTAGAAACTTAGGGAACCAACGTTTATAACCATTACGCTATGTATCCTGGTGGACAGTTCAGCGGGATTTTTTGGGACTTAATGCTCTCACATCACTATGATTACTACAACTATGTATGATTTTTACCTGAGCTCATATTCCAATTTTTTTTATCTAACCTTCTTGATTATTGGTTCCCATATTGTATTCATCTCTATACTTGGTCTACTCAACAGATCACTGTAGCACAGCATATGTACTGATTCCTTAAAGCATTTAATTCTTCAGTGTTCATCTCTATCAATAATTTTAACTTTATCTCATAAGGTCTGATAGTTTCCCTTTCCTTTCCATATATGGTCTGCTATACCCGACTTTTCAATTTCACCTTGTACTACTGCTTTCCGATGTTCTTCTAACCTTATTTTTCTCGCCTTTGTACACTTTACACTGTACAACTGCAAGGGATGGAGTACACACAGTTCATTGTTATGTTGAATTCTGTTGGTGGCTTGACACGGAAGAGATACCTCCAGAGAGTTGAGTTACATATGACAGGGTCCATTGGAGAACATCACTTATGAGCTCGTCTCTGCTTCTCCAGCAATATCCTGCATATCTGGTTCGTCTAACTTTGATAGTTTTCGTAATAGGAGGTAGGTGGCAGTACAGCTGGGTCTTTGTGGAGTGTTGCCTCCAGGACTTGTTCAAAATTGCTCGCAGCATTCTTGTGTAGTTGCCGTCAAGCTTTTTTTCCACCCGTTTAGTTAGCGCCCATGTAGTGCATCCATATAGTAGTATCGACACGACTGCTGTAGGTTGTCTCTACACAGATGGTCAACATTTCCATTAGATTATCAATCGGGATGTACGTGCGTGCTTCCAGCAAGGGACATGTAATCAGTTTATGCCGTACCACAGCAAGTATATCATTGGTAGGTACCTTTGGGAACAGAATTACAACGTCCAGACTCACCATCTGGTTGGAACGAATGGGAGCATAACTGATTCTCTCCACGAAATGGGCAGAGTTCTTAACATATGACGAGGACTTATCGGTTAGGGGGCTGATGATCTTCGCAAGGAAGCGGCTCAATGGGTGACATGCTGAACCTCGGTAACTGACAATGGGTCTCAATAGAATACCATCCTTATGTATTTTTGGAAAATCATATATGTATGGTAGCTTACTGTAATGTTGAGTTAGCTGTCTGTATTTTATTTGTGGTATAAGATATTTGTTCTTACTGAGGATCTGTAACCGTTTCCTTTCCGTTTTTAGGATCTGGTCCTTCTTTACTTTGCAATAGCCACCATTGTCACTCAAGTCTGGCAATTTGTTGGAATATAACACCCTATCCACTACCACAATTGTATTGCCTTTGTCTGCTGGGAGGATTATGATATTATTATCATCCTGTAGCGATTTGATGGCTAGTCTCTCCGATTTTGAGATGTTTGGTTTAGGAGGCTTTGATTTCTCAAGTGCTTGTCTCACTTTCCGTCTAAGCTCTTCAGCCTAGGCCTTGGAAATTTTCAAGGCTGCATCGTCAATAGGTGCAATTAGATCTAAGTAAGGGATCCGCTCGATAGTAGTGGCGAAGTTAAGAACTTTATTTAGCACTGACTTTTCAGGAGTAGTTAGCTGTCACTTGCTGAAGTTGACAATGGATTTCACTGGTGAGTCATGGGCTTGGATTTTCATATTTTGGGTTTTCATCTTTTCCATCTTCGTAATTTGACGCGTCTTGACCATGTGTAATTCATGTTCGTATGATTCATCCAGATATTGTTGAATTCGGGTTCTGTCTTCTATGATCGCTATTTTTCCAGGAACGGGGTAAGTTTGCATTTCCGACCGTAGATGACGTTTCTTCAAACGCTTGTTATGAACTCTACCACGGATAAATTCATGCTCTAATGTTTTTGTTACTTTCCGCGCCCTCTTGGAATTAACTGGGATTTCGATGTTAAGCCTGGTGGAACTAGCTTGAGATCTCGGCATCTATGTAGGAATTTAAGGTGCTTTGTCATTCGTGTCAATTTTTGATTTTGTCTTTCTAACCGTTTCTATTGATGTATTGTATCAATTCCGTACCGACTGGATATTAGTTGTCTGAATTTTTGAGACGAAGCTTGTTGAATACAATATGGGAACCAATAATCAAGGTTAGATTTTTTAAAATCGGAATTCGAGCTCAGGTAAAAAAATCATACATAGTTGCAGTAATCATAGTGTTGTGAGAATTCGCACTGAACTGTTCACCAGGACAAATGGGGTAACGGTTATAGGCGTTGGTTCCCTAATCTTCTAAAAGTGATAATCATCTGGAGGTTGCAGGTTCAATATTGACTACAAGCGAGTAACAATACAGGAATACTTAGCTCTTATACCCGGTTAACGGAATCAGATCAAGCGAACCCCGTGGATTAAATGAAGGACGTGGTTAGAAGTTCCGTACAGCCTCCCGAGTTCAACAAACGCATGAAGAAGGCCAGCAGACATATCGGCCGAGACGTTATAAAGATTAATACAATAGTCCGAAAATCCTGAACGATAAAACACGAATTAAATATTCTGATTTTTTTTCTATGAATTTGAATTTATGATTTTTTTTCTAACAAGTATTTACAAGTTGAAATTTAAGTTAAATCTCAACTTTTTTAACTCTTGAAAATTCGATAAATCGGGCTTTGCATTATTATATTTCGGGTTCAGTGAGATCACAACTTTTAATAAAAGACTTTATATCACTATCTTTTACAGTCTTTCTTTCAATAAAAAAAAGTCTGCATCCGAGAGTGAAATTTAAATGTTTTGTGCTCGATTTTTTTTTTTTTTTTTTTTTGTGAATGTTGCAAGTTCAGATATAGGGTAGCAAAAGATTGTAGTGGCTTTCAATCAATGTACTCGGATGCTCAAGTACGCCTCAAGACGTAGCTTGGTACGCCTCAAAAAATAGGGAACAAAAAATATATACATTTTGAAACTTATGTTTTTCTGAAAGGTTTTTGCATTTTCAATTTTTATATTTTGAAGGTGATCAGTTTAAATTTTATTACAACCGACGATAAATGATCGATTTCTTCATTTATTTTTGGCGCACGGGAAACCCATTGTTTTCATACCTACAGTTTTTTAGTTTTATCGAAAAGGTTGAATTCTCCATTTTTATATACAACTGATATTTCTCTTCATTTAACTTTCGGGGGTGGGGGCTGTAGAATACACCGACTGTATCTCTACAGAGGAGTAAGACTCCCCTCCTTCATCGAGTGTCTTGGATATGAGACTAAACAATCCGATGGTGACGCTCCTGTCCTAGAGCTTTGGTCGCAACTGATAGGGTCCTATCTATGGCTCAAATAAAAAATTTGGACATTTAGAGTGTGTGCTGACAAATGACTTATGTTAAACTAAATTGTTAGAAATAAAACTCTTTGACCGTTTAACAGTGTGTGAACAAATGACTATCTAGCCAAATTGTTAGTAACACAGTAAATTCTTGGAACCATTTAACTGTGTATAAACGAATGAGTAATGTTGAAAACCATTTAACTGTGTAAAAATAATAGCAATACTTGTGTGCAAATAAATTAGTTGTAACTCATTCAAAAATGAAATTACCCTCAAACTATTCACTCACAAATGATCCATGTATAACCATCTAACTGTGTACAAACAAATGACGGATGTTGAATTAAATTGTTATTGTTACATAGCAATACTTGAAACCATTTAATTATGTGCAAACAAATGAGCTCTGGCTCATTTTAAAATGTTATCTATAAACTATTTGTTCACAAATAATATATTAAATATGTAAAAACAGGATTTGGCTTGAAATAACCTAAAAGGGTGGATAAGCCATAAAACCCAAACAAACAAACTTTAAAAAGAAGTTTATGTCCAAGGATACATTAACATTGTTGTTTTCGAAGTTCGTTTGAAACTCCTTAATTAGGAACCTGTGTACATTTTCCTCTGTATACGTGACCGTTTATTATAATCCAGCTATATTACCTGTATGCTTAATGTTGAGTCAATATATATATATATATATATATATATATATATATATATATATATAACAGGCTCATTGCACTAGTGGGTAGAGTGTTCGCCAATGGTCCGGGAGGCCTGGGTTCAGTCCTAGGTCACGTCATACCAAAGACTTTGAAAATGGTACTTTATACCTCCTTGCTTAACACTCAGTACTATAAGGTACGTATCAAAGGTAAAGTGGAGCAATCCGGGGAAAGGAGTAGCGCCCTCGGTGTCATAGCTATCGAAAAGGGGGCCTTCTGGTCGCCCTTGACAACGGTCGCCAACTTAGCTAAACTATATATATATATATATATATATGATAGAAATAAGTGGAAAGTTGGATAAATCAAACACTTACATAGAGTTTAGTAATATCAGATAAGGTCATTTCGGTCGTCATTTGTTTGGAAATGCCCTTTTTTCCCGCATGTTCAACTTTTCCCGAACCTCTCTAATCAAACCCATACATTGCAAAAAATCTAGTAGACGACTAGAATCTGCAGTCATATTTAAAACAAACCATGTAAGACAACGCCCAGGTTTCTACCGGATTTCATCATACCTGGCAGACATCATACTACATGAAAACAATATCAAAATAGGAAATGGATAAAAAATATATAGCCAAAAACATTTAGATATTTTTTCACTCTGTACCACCATACTTCTGGGGCTACTTTCCTTATCACTTTCTGTTCCCCTTTTGGGGTTCCCTTCCGTTCGACTTAGACACCACATTATCATATTTACCAACCCTCCGCTCGGGCAGGATATGACACAAGGTCAATTTTTTAAGCGGAGTTTAACAGGTTTGAATTCAGATTTTTCCTTCTCCTAGACTAGTTGCCTCACCAAGGCTGGAGAGCTCAGTCTGCCCTACTATTTACCCATAACTGGAGGGAGAATAATTGGATTCATACTTTTCCAAAGGGTATTAGTGCTATGTGAAATGCAATCCTCGTCTAGGATTTGAACTCGTGTCGCCGTGTCCATTTCCTACGACGATAACCATTACACCACGGGCACCTCATTATAGTCAATGTCTTTGATAAAACAGGATATGCCAAAACTCCCCTCTTCCACTTCTTTCCCTATTTCTTTCCTGTCAGTTCACTAAAAATATTTCAACTTTCATACGATCAACAATCTTTAATGAAGCCTGATACATTTGACTCTAAAGCCTCTCCTTCTCCCTAATAAACCTTTATCCTCTCCGTCATTTTATCATTTTCCACATTTAAATGTTGAAAATCTTAGAAAATGTTTTAGCCTGATGAAATTCCTAATAAAGGATGAAATATTGTTGATATTACTTAACACTGTGTAAATGTTTGATTAATCCAACTTTCCACTTAACTCTATCATACTGTCAGATTCACCAAAATCTATCATTTCAACATATATATATATATATACTAAACTTTTTTCCTGTGCGCACATATCTTTTACAAAGTTTAGTCAATAAATGATAAAATAAAACAACGATAACACTATATCGTGAGAGATGTTATGCAATGAACAAAAGATTCGTTCTTACTGTTGACCGTTTCAGTCTTAGGATATGATTTTCTTTCTTGATTTAGTCAGATACATTCATCTTTTCCATTAAGGAGACCACTTCTCTTTGTTATATTTGAATTGCCAACATCACTCTTAAGTAAATTATTCATTTCTCGGTTTGTTTGCGAGTTGCTGAAACAGCTCAGTGTTAAGTTGACTGTGTTGCGCCAATCTTTCTGCTTGCGACGATCTACGTTTGTAAGAAACTGTTTATAAGAATATTTCACTAACAATCGTTCTTCATTCTAAGTGTTTCATATCTTTACTAAACTTGCTTCAAAGCCACAAGATAACAGTGTATAGTGCTAATCAAATTGTGTGCGAAACTAGTTTTCTATTTCTTTATGGGAGACACTTGTTCCCCTTGTTAGTAATTAATGTCAGAGAAGCAAGAAAAATTAATTGTTTGAGTAATTCGAATTACTCTTAAGAAAAGTTGCCTAGTACTTATCGAAAATATCTATCCTGTATTTCGTCAAGAGCTAACATTGCGAAATGTGGTTGAGAAATCGGGTTGGACAGTTCCAACAAGTGCATTTCAGGCATTCTCTGAAAGAAAGAAAGAAAGAAAGAAAGAAAGAAAGAAAGAAAGAAACTATCATCATTGTTGTGGAGATGATTCTACCAAGAACAATCGCTCTTCCAATGAGAGATTTGTTCTACTTGTTGAAAGTAAATGTAACACCTCTGACGATGCATCAATAATCGAGTTAATGGTTAACACTTATCTTTGGATGAAAGCAAAATGATTTTTTTTTCCATCTTGATTGACTGCTTAAGTGAGATGATGGGTTAACTCCAGGCGGAGAAACCTTTGCCCTTTCTTTTTTTTTCACTTTACTTTACTTTGTTTTAAGCAGACAGCATTCAAGATTTTTCATGGTCGATAATGATAAGAGACAAAAACCTTTTCTTTTTGTTTTTTTTTTTGTTTGACGCCAATTTTAATTGACAAAATTTGATCTTGATATTTACTTAGACACAATAAAAAAAATAGTCGGTGTAAAAGACAAAAGATAAAACCGAAATTGACTAAAGTCAATTCTATTCTTAATAAGTCACTATTCTTTTTTACGAGACCACACCATTCTTTGATTCTCGAACATTCTTCACAAGAAAAAGAAATAGACGCAAACATGAAAACACTTTGCTCTTTAAAATTCTATCATGATGCGAATGATTAAAAAAATATGATGCGAATGATTAAAACCAAATAAGCAACCACTTATTAAAATAATTTAAATACTCAAAATTCCATTATTCAATTTTTAAAATTTAACTTAGGAATCTTCCAGATTCTGGATGTTTCGGCGAAGGAACACCAGACACAAATATCCATCCCTTGCCTGTAGGTACAATGATGAGGAGATCTGTGGAGAATATAGAGATTAAAGAGGAAGTATTCCTGGGGCACGGACATTAATCAAGCAAAGCAGATGATCAGATTCGAGGATCGATATTTTTTGTTTTCATCGCCCGAAAACGTTCCTTCCTTTTCTTTGCTTTTATATATGCCTTCTATCCTGTTAATACTTGGCAATCCCCTTCTTTCTTTCCTTCTTTTATTCTTTCATTTCTTTTTTTTTTTTTTTCTTTACTTTTACTTTCATTTCCTTTCTCCTTTTTTCTTTTCCCTTGCGAACTTTTCCTCTTCTCTTCTTCTTTATTATTTTTTCACCGTTTCCTTTTTTCTTTCCTTTTCCTTTACTTTCTTCCTTTTTTCTTTTCCCTAATGATGTTTTCTCCTCTTCTCTTCCTTTTTATTTCTTCTTTATTTTCACTGTTTCCTATTTCTTTCTTTTCCCTTTCCTTTCTTCATTATTTTCTTTTTTCATTTCTTCCTTTTCTTTTCCCCTTGTGATCTTTTTGTCACCACGTCGACCGACTAGACCACCGAGGGGTCATTCCTCCAACGAAGGATTGAACTTAGGCTCGTTTAGTCACCTGACCACGTTGTGTTTTAGATCCAGATAACTGAAGTCACCTTTCGCTGATCGCCAAACAAATCAAACAGGGTTGATTATTCGAAGAAAATATAGATTGAAGTCGAAGGCCAGAGATAAAACAACACGGGGTTCTCAATAATTAAAAGAGAGTTTTGTTGACGAACAAAATAGCAAAGTCCGTTAAAAAATAATTCAGTTCTCTTTTCAAAAATGAATGTCTGATCATAGAAGTCCCTTCCCCGTTGAGTGAGGTGATACTATTCTGAGAATTAGCCACGTTTATCTCAACGGTCAATCTAGTTGCAGCCTTTCAAAAACTAACCAAGTCGTTCCATAGTTTCCAATATAACTAAGTTTTATGTTCGTCGGGTTCTCGTTACTAATTCGTTATTCTCGCTTCTCTGTTTCAAAAGGTCTGGCTCAAGGCTTCAAATGAAGAGTGTTAGGGGTTCACTACTGTTCCTCTTCGGTCTGTCTGATTCTCTTCGACTGACTTCTCTCACTTCTGTTCGACTGCCGCTTTTTGTCAAAACTGAATTTATATAGTTGTTTCTCTTATTTCCAAGTGGGTGCATCTCATCAACGAACTTCTCCTAAATTAATCTTCAGAAATTAATTCCATTCACTGTTAATCTCTCTCTCTCTCTCTCTCTCTCTCTCTCTCTCTCTCTCTCTCTCTCTCTCTGCTACTACAATGGTGAATCTCTATGCCTTCCTCTCAAGGTGGGGTGTGTTTCCTCCCACTTCCATGTGTCGGCCACTGTGCTCCTCTCTCTGCAGTGGGCGGCTCTCTCTTCTCATGTGACACACACGTCATGCCCAGCAAATTACTCACTTCCAAAATTGAATCAAAATTTTCTATTTCTCAAAGTTTGATTTTACCCATACAATCGGTCTGCATCTGCTGGCCAACCTCTTCTTGACCCTGACTCCAGCTATGCTATTTTTTGGCTTGTTGTCTTTCTGATGCTAATATTGATATTTTAGCTTTTCTTTCCTTCTTTCTTTCACTGGTTAAAAAAGAGGGGAAAAATAACGGCTCGATCATTTGAAAATGACAAATGATGGTAGAAAATTGCGGACAATTTTTATATCAAATTAAACCAAATATAAGAAACTTTTCTTAGGCGACATGAAAAAATCTTTTTTTTTTTAATGTTAAAAAGAACCTTGTCTATTTCTTTTGACGAAACATACTCAAGACAATGACAGATGCCTCAATATATCTTTTATATATATATATATATAGCTATTAAAAAAGGGAGCCTTCAGGTCGCTCTATATATATATTTCTTGGTCGACCGTAGCCAAGAGCACTCTCCCCTACACTTCGGTGTAATAGCTATTAAAAAAAGGGAGCCTTCGGGTCGCTCTTGGCTACGGTCGACCAAGAAATATATATATATATATATATATATATATATATATACTCAGCCTTATGACATACGTATCAAGAGTAAGTAGAGCAATCCAGGGAAAAAAGTAGCACTCTCCCCTACACTTCGGTGTAATAGCTATTAAAAAAGGGAGCCTTCGGGTTTCTTGGTCGACCGTAGCCAAGAGCGAACCGAAGGCTCCCTTTTTTAATAGTTATTACACCGAAGTGTAGGGGAGAGTGCTACTCTTTTCCCTGGATTGCTCTACTTACTCTTGATACGTATGTCATAAGGCTGAGTGTTAACCAAGGAGGCATCAAGTACTATTTTTTTGTCTTTGGTATGACTACACCTGAGAATCAACCACGGTCTACCGAACTATTGGCAAACACTCTAACCATTGTGCTAATATATATATATATATATATATATATGTGTGTGTGCGTGCGCATGCGCGTGTATGTGTGTGTGTGTGTGTGTGTGTGTGGTCGTAAAATTATAACAAAATAGAAACAGGATATGTAATGTAAACGAAGCGTAATAGAGAAATAGAAACCAACTGTAAAATGATAGAATGGAATATGAAATGTGACAATACGTGTTGGGTTAAAGATTAACGTTATAGATAATGGAATTGACGAACCAAATTCAAATTTTGGTCGAAAAAGAATATAATCACTTTGAAGTAATCCCTAAGAGAAGAAAAGCATGAGTGCACTTCTTCTGTCAACATCATATCAGAGATTATTCCTTGCTGTTAATATTACAGCACAGTCTGCCATAAATCATTTGGGAAGGCTATGCGTATTACAAAGTAACCCGAATTAACTTTCTACGGCTGTTTTATTTGTAAAAGTAAATATTGAATGCTTTTCTTTCTCTTTTTTACTCTTCATCATGACCCAGCTACTGTTTTTCTACAAAGATGGCTTTGGCATTAAATAACAAACGAAGATAGATATGCTATTAAACAAAGAAATCAAACATAACGAAAGTGTTTAACTTTCAACCAATTAATATCGCTGCAATTAGTCAAATGTGTATACTTTTTTCAACGCCCTGTTAATATAATTACAAGCCGAACTACCCTTCTATAACGGGAAGAAAATCAAGGCTTGGATCGTCGCTGGTTATAATGACAGTAAAACAATTCCTTATTGTTGATAAAAATCTGTTGTTGTTGTTTCCGTCAGAGTAAAGTTATACGAAGCTACTGGATATGAATAGTCCTAAAAAGTCTTTTTGGGGAAAATATATGTAGACATTAAATGCCGAATTCAAACTGTATTTTCTGTAAAATTTCCGCAGAGAAATCTTTTTAAGTGACTGGTAGCGTTTTAAACGTTTTCCTTCTTTTTTTTCCCGATTCTTTGTTCAAAGTGATTATGCTATGTGTAATTATTTTAGATCCCAGCTTAAAGAACTATTTTTATGTCTAATTAGTTTTTTAATGAAATTAATGATTATTTTAATAAATCAATTTGTTGTATTTTCTTATTTGATTCAGTACGATTAGTCAAGTAGCAAATGGCTTCTGGCTAATTATTGTTTGTCGGGAACGAATAAATAAAGAAATTAAATTTAAAATTAAAATTTAAAAAAAGAAAAGAAAAAGAAAACTATTAAATTTGCAGAAACTCCAAGAGGTCCCTAACAGGAAAAGGGGATGACGCATGCGTAAAAGAAAAAAGGCATCCTCTTGACTTAAGGGGACCGGCTATTCTTTTCTCTTTCAGGCAGTGACTAGCGTTTTGATAACATCGTTGCTTTTTGGTGTCTGGGCACCACGCATGCGTCTTTGGACGTAGCGTTGGTTAGCCCCTTTCACCCAGTAGCAGCTCCCTCTCGGTCAGCATTATGCTGAAATATACAAGACCCACAAATGAACAACAAACTAACTCTTACCGGACTTTGACAGGCTTCCAAAAGAAAACTAACCCTTATGGAAGCCCGAAATACCAAACGAGGACAAATACATACATGAAATGATTTAATGTATTTTTGACACCTTAACTGGGGGATTCAACCATTTCAATGTATTCAGGAAAAACTCCCTCATCCATGGAATGGTTATTAAACCCAGTAAATAAAGGAAAGTATAAAAGAAACGTCTTCGTCTCTTATCTGTTGCTGTTTTTTTCTTTTGTGTAATTCTCTTGGGACTTTCTTGGGCAAGGCGTAACACCGACTAACCAACGTGTGGATAAAATAAAATAGCCAAAATATGGAGTCTGATATTCAAACGGCAACACAGCCTTGCCCTTAGCCCCTGACTCCTCAGCCACAAACCCCACATGTTTATTTCTTATAGACCCTCTCTCGATGAGAGCCTATAAGGAATATTTGCATGTCAACCTTCCAATAAGTATGCATAACAAATTTGGTATAAAAAAGCATTTTGTTGTTTAGTGGGAGGGGATAAACTCTTTCTTTCTAATAATATAAATAAAATTTCAAATAAAAATGTTTGATGTTTATAAGTATATAACGATTTATTTTCAAGTGTCCAATTTCTGATGCAACTAATAACACGTATATTCGAGAGATTATATTGCAAACATCAAATAAGATTTTTACTAGAATTACGTCATTTGATGTAAGCAATTCAGTATGTCTTTATGTCCATCTGTTTAAGGTCTTGTGACAAACTGTTTTAAAGCCACATACACACACACATACACATTGATTAAAAGTGATGTTCAATCCTGCTACTTAATTCAGTTCATCTAGTTGGAAATATTTACCTGACTAAATCATCATCATCATCATGCGCTGGTAGCACGGATATCCCTGACCCTCTCTCGCCACTCCTCCCTATCGTTCATCGCCCTAGGCAGGTCTTCAGGACAACATCCCGTATCCTCACATAGCTGCTGAATGTATGTTCGTGCTGGTCGTCCTGCTTTTGCACGGCCATGTGTGGGGGTCCATAAGAGTACATCACTTATGAGTTCGTCCCTGCTTCTCCAGCAGTGTCCTGCGTGTCTGGTTCGTCTAACTTGAATAGTTTTCATGATAGGAGGAAGGTGGCCGTACAGTTGGTGTCTTGTGGGGTGTTGCCGCCAGGACTTGTTCAAGATTGCACGAAGCATTCTTGTGTAATTGCCGTCTAGCTTCTTCTCCAGCCGTTTTGTTAGAGTCCATGTAGTGCACCCATATAGCAGTATCGATGTGACCGCTGCCTGGAAGAAACTGCGTTTCATTTTATCGGTTAGGTCTGATTTCCAAATAATCGATAGCCTATTGATAGCTGCCCATGCTTTCGTTAACCTCGTGTCGATGTCCTTTTTGGTTGATGAGATGCTGCTTCCTAGGTAAGTGAATTTGTCTACTAGTTTAAGAGGAGGTTCCGTCTAGAGTGGAGATGTCCCCCGTTTGATTATAGCACATCCGTGGCACAGTATGAAGCCTGTGTGATAGCAGCCAACAAGACAACTGATTGCGGCCAACAACATAATTGAAAATAACAGTAATAATGAAATTGGCTTTCAAATAATTTTTCTTGATATTTAGTTTCAATTTGTGTCTTTCGTAAATGCAGACATTCTTCACATCAGCCTCAAGGATTCGCTCTTATAATTTGACGTGCATGATCACTGAATGAATAACCTGTGCACATAATTTTTTGTTTTGTTTTAATTTGGTTTCTCTTTTTATTGCTGTTGTTTTTTAAGTAGAAAATAAAAATAAAAAGTGTATAAGCGTGTACGCAGACATGTAAATAGCTGTCCAGATTAATTTTTAGATATTACTTATGTTCAAATGACAATTTTGTGTACAAAACAAAATAGCATCTTTTGTAATTTTATTTGATAATCAATTTGTATTTAAGACGAACTTATGAACTTTGTAGAAATAAAAAAAAACTATCATAATTTGTAGAAAGACGCAACTGCCATGAATGCTGTAGAGTCCAGTCATTTTAAAAATCTTTGATTTCTATCCAACACTTGTTGTTTGGGTATTGTTTACCACGTCTCTTGTACGTTCACTATTTGTATCGTAAATGGTTTGTTTTTCTTCAAACTTTAGAATACAAACTTCTTTAAAACCATTTCCTTGTTGAATAAATATCAAAAATTCTATATTCAATATTTAGTGCATTTCTGGAAATGTTTTCAAGTCAGTTTTTTTTTTCCTAAAAATGTTCCAACACAAATTAAGATTTTCTTGTTGCTTATAAACAAATATTTTCACGATCGCTTATCATAAATATTATCCTCTCTCTCTCTCCCTCTCCCTCCTTTTTATCAACACTGCTTATGTATGTATTATTGGACCACCCGCTCTTGTGAATTATTTAAATGGTCATTGCTTGGGCTGCACAATGCGAATTCTCCAGTCACCCCCCCCCCCGTGTAACATTGCCTGTACAGGTGTACTGTGTGCCATGCGACAGATATTAGAATGTTCATCAACATGCGTTAGATGGGCGTTGATCCCAAGAGAGGCCTCACCTGCCTTTCGACACGTCTTGATTTTTTCTCTTGGGTAACTGAGTAACTGGCTACCCTCTCTGCGCATTTACTTATATATATATATATATGTTATCACACACGCATACACACCCACACACACACGTGTGTGTGTGTGTGTGTGTGATAACATAAACATTGAATATGAATAAGAGTCAAAGGGGAACAACCCTTTTCAACTTTATGTACTTTTGTAATAAGGAAAAATAAAGGGCTCATTCCTTTTACCGTAATCAATACGCTTCCGCATCTTATATTTATTCCTACTTACTAACCTATTGGTAATAATACTACGACAAGGTGTCAGAAGTGGGATTTAATAAAAAAAAAAAAAAAAAAAAAAACAACAACACACAATCGAACTAGGACTCCGAAGAATCCACAAACCGTCAACACCAGTAATATGGGACACAGTGACAAAAACATTAAGTCAACTATTCCCTACATCACTAAACGCCATTTTAAATAGAAAGACCCTCGTGTCCCGAACAAACGTTATCCACTAACATTAACAAAGTAAACGACTGTTTTACACCACCGACTATGGACGTCCAGTCCATAGTCGGTGGTGTAAAACAGTCGTTTACTTTGTTAATGTGACGGCGACGTTCACAAAAGGTTTAAAATGTTTGTTTGAATGTGAACATATATTCGAGGGTCCACTCTGTGAAATAGAAGAGACGGGGAAAGACAGGACTGGAAATATACAACACAGCTACCTTCAACAATGATGAGGACTAGCTCAGGATAGAAGCGGTTCTAGACAAATTAGAAGCATACTGTTAACTCAAAGGCAACAAAATTGTGAACAGATACAAACTGAGAAGCCTAAAACAAGGGAGCATGACAACAGAAGAATTTGTCACAAAAGAAAAACAACTCCTCGAAGAGTCGGGATACCCAGAGATTATTAAGGACGACATGATGACCAAGTTCGCAGAGACGCCATCAAAGTTGGGAGACAACATCACTTTCAAGCAGATATACGACATAGCAAAAATTGAAGAAAGCACCAGAACACACATGCAAGCCATGTCTATAAACTACCGGGAAGAGAGCAATATCAATGAAGTTAGGTGCAGACTGAACCAAAAGAAAGATACTTGGACACAGAAATACAACCCTTACCCAGACAGGGGCAACTGACGCTAGACGACAAAACCTTCAAGAAACAAGAGGCAAGGAATGCTATGGATGTGGAGGCAACCACCAAAACAGAAGTCATTTCCCTGCGACGTCAGCACACTACAGATACTGTAGAAATATAAGACACTACACACGAATGGGCATAAAAAACAAGTCCATGAAACCCAAGGCCAGGATGACTACCAGACATATGAAAACCTTTCAGAAAGAGATGACTTTTAACACACATCAGTTTGCATTGGAACCATCTACTCGAGCAATAATATCCACTCAGTCTGCAAATACCCAGACAAACTGTACACGGATATAATGATAAATGGTCGCCACAAACTGAAAATCAAAGTGGACACAGGTACTGACTCATGCAGTGTAACGTTTGACCAAGTACATCTACTTCGGGTCAAATATTAAGAACACCCACACAATCCTGAAAGGATATGGAGGATCAAACATTGCAAACATTGGGAAAATTCACCTTAAAATAACGTATAAAAACGGGTCTATAACAACGAGTTTTTACATAATGAAAACACCACCAGGAAGCCCTTCTATTCTCGGTAGCAGACAAGCGCAAGAACTTGAAATTATCATCGTCAACGTAAATGAAGTTATACACACAGAAGAAACAAAATTCATATTATTAACCAGGGAGTCAATATCTGATAAATGTCAGAAGAAAAGTATACAAAAGGACAAAGGAACAACTTAAAACAAGACTGACCACAAATCAACTCAGCATACGGGAAACCACATCAAGACACGAATCACCAACTCTATCACTTCAAACAAACACCCCTCAAGAGATAGAGACCACAACACCAACAACAAGCAAAATGCCCGCTATCTTGCAAGAAAAACCGGTAGACAACCCAAAATACATTTCAACAAGCTTTCCATTGGCCAAAGCAATTCTAGAACTTCTGTTTTAATTCTGTGTGAATCTGCGGTGTCAATTTGTCTTTTAATATCTTCCATATCCTCAAATTCTTTAGTTGAATTTTTATTTTAGAAAATTCACTCATCCGAAATCTTTATCACTATTCAAATAAAATATTACACGAGCATAAGTAACACCACAATTTTTCCACATAACTAACATCGAAATTGATGCAGTTGTCCCATCCGTGGACAGAGCTCATAAATACCCTCCTCGATGATTGAGGCACCAAGCGACTAGTATTATTCTTGCATTTCAGCAACAACAACATTTGTGATGAACTGCTTCCGGATAAATGTCATTTAAGGTGTTTGGGAGGTAAACTAATAATAATCTGAAGAAGCTAAATCAGTGCTATGCAGTAAGTGTAGTAAATATCCCAACCATATTAACCCATGCGCTATCAATCTATCTTGGTATCTCAATGATAATTTATAGATATTTCATAAAATTAAATATAAAAAGATATTTCAGCAATTTTATATATATATATATATCTTTTATATATAAATTGATTCATTCTAAGAATTTATATAGACAACTTCTCACTTCGAAACGAACACAGGTTGTGTGTTAATGGAATAGCGTTCATATTTCGGAATTTATTTTTGTCATTCTCCAATTATTTCGCTATTGATTGTTTGGTGCCATGCTAAGACGCAACTACCTGTAGTGAATGCATAATGCTGCTTTAGTAATAATTGCTAAAATGTTTCATAACAGGGCGCAGAAAAATTATTTTCCTAATATCATCTATGGTTATATCATTGAGTGTGTTTAATATTTGATAAAGTTTCCATCTTTGGAATATGTTTCAGATAGCTAGCTAGCTAGATAAGCTCACTCATTTCCAGGTAAGTACGAGTCTCATTGACAAATCTATTTATGTTTTGATTTGATTTTTTTATAGTCACCTTCTAAAAAATAAAATTGTCTTTACAGCGAAATGCATTCAACGTCCCCAGTTGAAAAGAAAAAAATCATATGACTTCAGGAAAAATGAAGCACTGACGACCGAAGGTGATAATGAAAAAGAATAGTTAAAATTTGCTATGAACAGCAACAAAAAAAAAACGTTCAGTGACTCATGTCAGTTGAGAATAGCAAGTCGTTACGACGACATGATTTTCATCTTTCTCCTGCACAATGAACAGGAAGTACGTCACTCAGTCTATAAATAAGCTTTATGGAAGCGACAGAGAAACGAGATAAGATAATAATAAGAGGATTAATAATAGTAAAGATGACGACGACGACGACGACAACGACGACGACGACGACGATATGTAGTCGAGGTAAGGATCCGGCGTTATTTATCGCACAGCAAAAACGGAAGATATGAATAACGCCAAGATTTTCTTTGATTATACTGAATTCATTATTACTTTATTTTTATTCAGTTGCTCATTTTACTTGACTCATGTTGGAGTCTGAACGAGAAAGAAGAAAAGTGTTCTTTTCTCCAAGTACGTAGGTGACGATAGTGAAACATCATTCAGCATCTTTGCAACTGTTTCACATATCTTTTCATCAACGCTATGTCGTAAGACATCATTTTTATAAGCCTTCGCTACACTTCTCTATGACGTCATTTTCTTTTTATAACTTACAAATAAGAGTTTTGTGTCTAATTACTAACTAAACTATGCATAGGTTTTATTCTAGGGGTTAGTGGTATAAAAGGTTATCAAGTCTCGCCAAGTCAATAACTTCTAAGTAGTGAGTTTAATTCCCACTAGCTACTCCATACTTGTGTTAGATATAAATTACACTTAGTTTTTTTATGTAACACACAAAGTAAAGCTTAATAAATAATAATTGTTGTGGAAGCTAAAATGGGCAATGTTTTCATACTACAGCTACTATTACAACTACAGTTTGGGTTCGCTCAGCAAGCAGAGGAATAAAAGAGGGAAAAGTGACGAGATGTTTTCGTTTGTTGACTGCTGTCGCTAAGACAATAAGACAAACATAAGGAATTCGTTTCGAAAACACGTATATTAGTTATGGGTTATTTATTTACGACTTGGAACTGATATTAGTAAGTGTTAATCAGTGTTCACATTGATATGAGTTGTGTTAGTGCGAGAAGATATTGGAGAGAAAATCCCGTAGACAAATGAGTTATGTTTTTATTAGGTCTTGTAAGCTCGAAATTTGAGTTTTTAGTTTTGCGCGGGGGGTGGTGATTATCAAATATTTTATTATCTTTAAGTCCACTGTAACTTGATGCACTGAGCCACCAGAACAGAGAAGTGTTTTCTTTATTTGATTTTTAGTTGTAGAACTATAAACTTCCGCTCAGTAAAAAAGTTGTCGGAGGAACAAGAAAACCTCCACTCAACTTCAAGAAATTTAAGCGGCTTATAATAAATATATGAGTTGTAGTAAAAGTACTCAATACCAATCTCACCCCGTTGTTATAACTGAAATAGTCCTAATAGACGACTTTCGTTTAGCATAGAAGCAAGTCGATTATTATAACATCTGTTTTTACCAGTACCAACACACGCAGATGCCTTGGAGCTCGGTCAAGGTTGCATGGTGTGGGTGCTGGCGAAGCCTAGCACTAACGCCGCGTGGTTGTGAACGATATTTCCGCAAGCCTCAGGGAGCTGTCTCCCCAGGTTCTAACCTTCTACGAAGGGACTAGGCATATCACCTGGTGCCTGAGGTGTCCCTCTTTAGAAGAATGCCGACAGGGTCCGAGACCTATTTGGAGCAACCGGGTGCGTCTTGGTTGCGGCCCTGCGCCGGGACCCACTTTTAAAAAAGACCATGTGCCACACTCGCCCGTTTGGTGGAGCATTCGACAAATACAGTCTACAAGCACCAACACTCTCGGGTGTGGTTTGTAACTTGGTCAAGGCTGCATAGCGTGGGTGTCGGGGAAGCCTAGCACTCACGGTGCGGCTGCTTCAGGGGACCATCCCCCAGGCACTAACCTTCTCTGAAAGGGCAAGGTTTACCGCCTGGCGCCTGAGAAGCTCCTCTTATGGCAAATGATGACGGGGCCCGAGGCATTTTTTTTTAGTCACCAGGCACATGTGGGCTATGAGTCTGCACCCGGATCCACCTTAAAAAAGCCCTGGTCTCGCACTCGCCCGTTTGGTGAGACGTGCGACAAATCCAGTCAAAGAATGCCAAAAAAGTAGAATAAAGCTTACTATTTATTTTATTCTGGCGTCTGTTTTCATTGTTTTAATATTTTGTGGAAAGTTGACTTTTCTTCCTGACCATTACGGATTAATCGTTGTGGTATTTGTTGTAAATAAGGTGACTGTTTGTCTTGATTTGGGGGAAAGGTCACTTTTCCCCCCGATAATTATGGATAAATTGTTATGGTGTTTGTTGTAAATCGGGAGAATTCTTGTGTTGCGTTCGAGGAAAGGTGACTTTTGTCCCTGACCATATTGGATAAACAGTTCTGGTGTTTGTTGTAAATCAAGAGAATGCTTGTCTTGTGTTTAGGGAAAGGTAACTTTTCTTCCTGACCATTATGGATGAATCGTTGTGGTGTTTGTTATAAATTAGGAGACTTGTGGAAAAGGTGACTTTTATTCTTGACAATTATTTGTTAATTGTTGTGGTGTTAGAAATCAAGAGAATATTCTCGAGTTGATTTTGATATTCTAAGGAAACTGATTTAAGTCTTTCGAGGGGAAACATTATCTGTATTATCTTTTTGAATTGTGAAATATTTGTGCGCCCTGTTTACGACTTATGGGCCTAAGTAATTTGCTGTACGTTTTTTTTAACCGTTTTCTCGTACGAAAACGTACTTGCAGTTATTTTGTTAAATGTAAAGTTACTGAGAACAGTAATAGTAACATTTTACTTTTGAATTCTTGAATGAAATGCGAGGACGGATAGCAACTTGTGTCATCTTTCAAGAATTCTCCTAGTCGAGACAGAGGTGTGCCGATGACTAATTCGGCTGGTGTGCAGCCAAGGTCTTCTTTAACAATGTTTCTTACTGAACAGAGTATAAGAGGTAAAATGTCAAGCCAGTTGGTTGAGGGGTTTGAGGGGGGGAGTTCAGAACTAAGTATGTTTTCTGATTTGCCTGTGGAATCTTTCCACATATCTATAAGCACATCAGTAGTATGCTGTGGTTTAAAAACGTTTTGCTCCAAGTAAATTACTAAATCCCTTAAAATAGATCTGGTGCCTGAAGGTGCTTATGGGTGTTTTGATGTGGCATTATATCTTATTCTTCAGGAATTTTTTTATATCTAATCTCTAATATCTGGTAGCATGTTTGGTCAAACGAAAGGTTCACTTATAGTCTTTACAGTTGATCACCTGCTTGGATGTGAAAGATTATGTAAATGTTGAAATATTTGTTTCCTATGGAGGAATATATGGTCAAGGATTGGTTAATATAACATCACAATAAATTCTTTTACTGCTGAAAAGAACTGGAAGTTGTTTCAGTTTTAAATAGATGTTTAATGATATTTCTATTAGTGAAGAATCAGATTTTTGTTGGTGAGAATCACTGTAATTTAGTGACTAACGCGCTGGATTTGCGACATTGTTATATGCGAGTTCGAACTCCAGTCGCGTTATCTCGTTCACTTTTGGACTAACACCATTTGTATGAACCCTCTTTATCCCTCCTTCTATGGGTTTAATTGAACTCCTGCTGTTCTTCTACGATGCTGTCTTGAATTTTATTTGAGGCTGATATGTCATTAAACAAAGAAACCAAACTACTTTGATTTTTGTTCGTCGAAAATCAAATCATGACTTTATATATCATTTTAGGAGGTGCCCATGGTGTAATGGTTATCGTCGTAGGAAATGGACACGGCGATACGAGTTCAAATCCTGGACGAGACTGATTGCATAGCACTAATACTCTTGGGAAAGGTATGAATCCTATTATTCTCCCGCCAGCTATTGGTAAATAGTAGGGCAGACTAGGTTGTTAAGCCTTGATGAGGCAACTAGTCTAGGAAAAGGAAAACTCTTAATTCAAACCTGTAAACTCCGCTTAAAAATTGACCTTGTGTCATATCCTGCCCGAGCGGAGGGTTTGGTAAATATGAATATATCATTGGCAATTGTTTTTTTTTTTTTGTTTTTTTATCAGTACGTAACAGTGCATCAGCTACAGTTTTTTTCACTCTAGATGTAACGAATACCTGTTGTATATTGTGAAATAAAATCTAGTAAACTGATTTCCCTTGGTGTGTATTTGTCTGAGCAGCTGTTCATGGTATAAGAGGTTTGGGATCTGTAAAAATCATGAAAGTTCTACGCTCGAGTATGAGTCTGAATTGTTCAATTGCTAAATATATAACAAACAATTCCCTGAAAAAGGTAACGTATTTCGTCTGAGTGGTTTATATAAACGAGAAATAGTATATAAAGTTTTCTTACAGAATCGGTTTTTTGTTCAATTACAACTCCAAGCGTTGTGTTGGAAATTTACTAAGCTTTTTGCTTAGATGTGGCACAAGGCCATATGAAAGGGGCACCCAATGAGACTCGAACTCACTCGTGTAGGTTTGCTAGTCGAGCTTGCTAACCATTACACCACCAGAGGCGCCTTACTCCAAGCGTTGTGTTGGATGCGTCTGTAGAGAGAAAAATGTTTGCATTTTCGTCGCTCCTGGTGTGTGAGTATTTAGTAAAGTTTGCAAACGTTAATTTTGTTGCATTAAAGGCAATTAAAGGATCCTGTTGTTGGGTGATGTTTTTGTTTTTATTCTCTAACAAATTGGTTAATTGTAAAAGCGTAGATGATAGGTCAGGTATAAAACAGTGATAATAGTTTTTCTGACAAATAAATCTACGTAATTGTCCAATTGAAGTGGATATAGGGAAATTTTTAACCGTTTTCTCTTTTTCTTGTATGAAATTGTTTTGGTCTATAAAATGTCCAAGGAATATAATCTGAGTAGCACCAAAGGTGTATTTATCTATATGGATTTTTTTAGATTGAATTGAGTCTCTGAAATACTTGATGTAGGTGATTTTTATGTGCCTTGATGCTTTTGTTGACGATAAGAAAATCCTCAATATAGACGAATGGTAGTCCTCTCAGCATTGTCAATCAATTTTTCAAAAGATTGGGCTGCTTTTCTAAGCCCAAAAGTTATTCGAACGAATTCGTATCACTCGAACAGCGTCGTAACAGACTTCCTCCGCTACCCGAATCTGATTGTAAGCTTTCGCTGTCACACTCATTAAAAATACACTTGATGCTCTTATTTCGAATGTGAAATCATGTTTATGCAGGACTGGGTAGTGATCATAGACGGTAGATGCGTTCAGTTTTCGAAAATCTACACTGGGTCGAAATTCATTATTACCTTGTTTGAGAACAAGAAGTTGGGGTGATGCATAAGGCTTTTTGGATAGACAGATTATTCCTTCACACAGCATCTTGTTGAATTTGTTCTTGTCAAATTCATATTTATCTGAATGCAGTCGTCGTGGACGCGGAAATACTAGCTGTCCAGTGGTTTTAATGTGATGCTTAGTTTCATGTTTAATGGTGTCTGTATTTTTAAATGGTTTCGTAATGTCCTGGTATTTGTTGATAATTTTTATATATTCTACGCCATAACGGGTTGTTGTGCTAATGCTGGTTAATTGAATTTGGTTCGAATTCCGGTAATTGTAATATTTGTTTCAGCGTCCGATAGAATCCTGTGTTTACAGACAGATTAGGTGTTTGTACGTCGGCTTGCATAAATTGCCAAATAAAATCTCGGCGCATGCCAATATTTAAGATTAATTTATGTGTTCCATATGTGTGTATTTGTGTACCGTTTGTGGCGTGTAATATAAGTCCTCTGTGTGTGGGTGGATTAACACTGATTACTACTCCAGGAAATTATAACCGTTATTTTTGTCGCAATCATTCGCCGGTTCACTCCCTGGTGTCTGTTGTAACGATATATTTCGGTACAATTTCGTGCTTATTCAAGAAATTTATAGTGGTATCAGCAGATACCAGTAGGGTGGGTATTTATTCTTTCAGGACTGAGTCTTCTGCGCTGAGTTTGGTTGCGACAAGGTGAGGTACTTCTAAGTTTTCGTTGTTGCTGACTTAACAACAATTTCATTTTTTGCACCTGCTTTTACTATTCTGTAATTACCTTCCACATGTTTTAAACACCAGTGCTATTATCGTTTTTTGTGTCTAAGGGTTAATGTATTAACTCTCTAGTCATATAACGTCAATATCTAATCGGTGTTATCTGCCAGTTTCTCCACTGAAGTGTCGTCCGTCATGAGGACTTCTGTGTTGTCTTTACGTGAAGTGATTATGTCGCGTAATTGAAGAAAATTCTGGATGTTTTACTTGAGTTCAAAGAATGGAGTTACCACTTGCCGCGGAGGCGAAAATGAGGAATGGTTTGATGATAATAGTGTTCGCTAATAGCCTGGTAGATCGGGGCTCAATCCCAGATCGAGTCATATCAAAGACTCAAAAATGGTACTTGATGCCTTTTTGCTTAAAACTCAGAACTATAACGTACGATAAGTGGAGTATCCAGGAAAAGGAGTTGTGCCCCCCTACACTTTAGTGTAATTGAAAAGCTATTGAAAAGGGGAGCCTTCGAGTCGCCCACGACTACAGTCTGTCAACTTACTACAACTACTACTACTATCACTACTACAACTACTACTTCAGTTTGGATTCGATCTGCGCCTCAACAAGTAAATGGTTAGTTGGTTGGTTGGTTTTAATGGCATATCAACCTCTATAGGTTATTTAATGCCAAAGCCTGTTTATACATATGTACGGTTTGTAAATACATAATTTAATGATACCATACTCAAACCAAACAACTCATTCACTCGCATACGAGTATCAGTAAGCAGAGAAAAAAAAAGAGAGAGAAAGGTGAACAAGGGATTTTCGTTTGTTGATTGCTGACGATAGTAGCCGTCGCTGAGACAATGAAACAAACATAAGGAATTCGTTGTCAAAACATGTACATTGGTGATACGTAATTTATTTTCATTATTATATACAGGTTGAAAGTGATATTAGTAAATGTTAGTCGACATTTACATTGATATTGATCGGGGAAGGCATTGGATAGAAAGACTTGTAAGGAATCGTAACACCTTCTGGCGAGTTTGAATGAGTTGGGATTTTTATAAGACTTTACGCAGGCATGAGTTTGATTGGTTATCAAATATTCTATTCTTGATGCCCAGAGCCAACGACGCAGAGGAGTGTTTTGTTAGTTGGTTTTTAGTTGTAGAGCTCCGAACTTCCGCTCTGTAAGAAATTTGTACACATGACACAACTATGACACAATTTAAAAGAAAAAAATCAACGGTGATTCAAATGTTTCAATGTTAATGATTCCTTAAATGATTTGCTTATACTTTTTTTTAAGGGTTTTCCCAGATTTATGATATGCAGGTTTCCCCTGCTATCTGAAAATGGAGAGTTCACGTAACCTGAAAAAGAAATTGTCATTAATAAGTAAAATTGTTCCCAGACCCACAAAAAGATTTCTGTGACAATCGATAGTGCAGCAATCATTACAGAAAAGTATGGGTTTTATTTTAAAAGAGTTCATAAGTTTAAGAAAGGTTTACAATGTGTTTTGGGTACCTAAAAAGAACTGCACGATAGAAAATTGTGAGGGGTGAAGTAGACTAGCTTACAACCGGATTTCAATCCCTCAGCAACACATACGACAAACATAGATTCCCATGGCAGACAGCCATAGGTAACGAGTTTAGTATCTGGAAATGCTAAAAAAGAACTCATATTGTTGCATAGTCACCACCATGACCAACTATACAAACACATAATACATATACATCTACATATGCATGCAGAACACAACGAAACAATAAAGACGAGCGACACAGTTCTCAAGAAAAATATACCTCTCACTTTATTTGAGAGGGTTGTGAGTGAGCCCGAACAGAACTGCAACATATTGACCCCCCACTCTATTGGCCATAACCGCGTTTCTTTCCTGTTATCCTGGGCTGCTCAACCGGGGGCCTGGGGGCCCACTCTACTGGGTGCTGGCTTTGTCTACTGCATCTTGTCTCCAACTCGTCTGCTCCCCAATTGGTTTGATCTCCAAACTGCCTGACTTCCTGTCTTCACTGAGTTATATAATAGTTCAACGCTCACCTTCTTTTTGTGTGCGTCACAAATTGCACTCATTCAACCCATTCACGGTCAACGTTATACTCTGCTATTCCTCGACCGGATGCACCTGTTATTTACACAGGTGCATTTCCTATTTTAACAGCCCGGCCGGGTCGTAGGTCAATATACAACAATATAACACTGATTATTGTTTCATCATTTTACGCCATTTCGGATAGTGGGGAAAGCTGAATTATTGTGGGTATTTTGTTAAAGCGAAATGGTATAAAGCTTTCGAAACGCGGATGATATCCGTATGAATTGTGCCAGTTACAATTTACAGATTGTTTGGTGATAGGAAGGATAATAAATCGTTCCTCTTCATCAAGTCCTGATATTATTTGTTTATTTATTGATACACTAACACTGAATACATGGAAAGGACAGATGAGATAAACACATGGGAACATTTAAGATATTTAATGGATACATATATAAAAGCATATAACAAATGTTGCAACAATAAGCAACGTGTCCCATAACAGATAAATGAACACATTGCTCCAAGAACAAGCATGTATGAAATGGATACAAAAAAGAGTAAATATATCTTACTTTCTCTGATGGTTTCTGTGCGAGGTGAAATAAACTATCTCACCGGAATTGGAGACAGAAGTCTCTATTCTGTTCAACGAACAGAAATGAAAATCATGTCCATTTCGCTCCACGAGCGAGGTCCATTGTTAGTTCGTCATAATTGTTCAATGAATGAAGACAAAAAGAGAAAGAATTAGGAGTCTAAATTCTTACGTGACCAACGAACGCCTGACATAGGAAGCCACTCCCCCAATCCAAAGAAAGATAATTATTTTGTCTCCTTACACCTCGGGTGGTGTAATGGTTTACAAGCTAGACTAGCAAACCTTCACGAATGAATTCGATTCTCATTGGGTACCCCATTTACACAGCCTTATGCCACAATTCAGCAAAAAGCTTAGTAAATTACTCCACCAGAATTCTTTAGATTTTTCGCCTAGAAATTTTTCCTAGTTTGTTCAGATATTCTCAAAAGTTCAACATATCCCAAATTCCACAGATAATTCATCGAATCAAAAGTGGAAGCCTTTTTTGAAAATAGAATGCACAATCTAAATTGAAAAGTAGTTTAAACTCATCTGACGTAGAACTCAGCCGTCGGCCGCTGTATCTCGTCTACTCTGACAAGTTTCGCCGAAATAAAATTACATAACTCTCTTTGTTGCGCTGAAGGAACCACCCTTATTCGTCACGTTGTGAATTATTTATCCGAACAGCGGTGTTCTAGTCCTCTCAGAACGGTCCAATTTACCGTCCCTCAGATGTATTTCATAATACAACGGGTCACCTATCTTGAAGGAAACCTCTTCTCTATTTTTATTTATCCAATCATTTCGCCTTTTCTGGGCTCTTCGAATTCTTCTCCTCACCTGTGTCAAGATCTTGTGCAACTGCTCTAGAATTATCCTATGATGGTCCTCCCCTAGATATTTCCTCCTAGGCCTTAATAGATTGTCTATGGGTAATACCACATCCCGGCCATATACCAAGTAGTAAGGGAAAAACTTGGTCGTTTCGTTCACCGAGAATCTCACAGCTGCTAAGGCTTGGGTTAAAAACTGATCCCGATTTCCCCTATTATGCCCTGCTAATTTAGCCAGCACATCAGCAAGGGTCTTATGGAATCTCTCAACTTTAGCGTTACTCTTGGGATTGTATGGGGTGGGTTATGTGATGGATATTCAGTTCTCCCAACGTCTCTCTCATAACCTTATTTACATTTTCTGAACCGTTATCTGTAACCAGCTGTTCGGGAGCCCCATACCTGGAAAATATCTCGCTAAGTATTATATCTGATACCGTTCACGCCCTCTTATCAGGTATGACGAATGCTTTAGGCCAGCCTGTCAGCCAATCCACAAAACCTAATATGTAACAATTCCCTCTATCACTTGTCCCATAAGGGCCCGAAATGTCTAAACTTATTTTCTGAAATGGATCGTGGGGAATATCTGTCTCTAAAACCGGGGCAGCCCTACTTCCTCTACTCTGCACTTGGCACGTTACACATTTCTTTACATGATCTACAACATCATCAAACAACTTGGGCCAATAGTAATTCCTCATTATCAACCAATACGTCTTCTCAATCCCCATATGTCCTAACTTTCTATGGCAATAATCTAAGATCTCAGACCTCAACTTTTCGGGTATCACCATCTTCAAGCTTACCTCCTCATCTAATACAAGACATCCCCCTGCAATATATATTTGGAGGTATTTTCTGCCTCTACCCTAGACCTGAGTCTATCTCGTACGGCCGAAAAATGTCGGTCTCTTTCTAACCGCAGCTTCGAAATGACCCTCAATTTCTTTGGTGACTGCTTATATGGAGTTGGGCGAAGTATCGACAACTTTTGGTTCTGCCTATGAATAATAGTATGTAAATCGCTTGGACCACCATGCATTTTCATATAATCTTTGAAACTCTGCAGGTGACTGCTTTTCAAGTGGTACTAAAAATGAATTTGGATTTCCCGCTGAGTTTTCTTCAGTCTGAGACCACTTGAGTCAGGCAAAACCTACTTATCTTGTCTCGGACCTTGGGTCTGGATTTTGTCCTCAGACCACCAAAAATCCCATTCACCATTCATTATAGGATTTAATCAACGAACTCATACATCCACTACCTCGTACCATCACCTTACTTAACTAACAAACTCAACCCCAGAAACTTTATTCCAAAAGGAAAGAAAAAATAAAAATAAAATAGGAAATTCCTTTTCCTATTCTCTGTATTAAAAAATAAACTTATTACTAGAATTACCCTTCAATCCATTTAATTAGTAAATTCATTCCAATCCCTTACAACCGTTAATTAATGAACCCACCAGTGGGGTCTCTCTCTCTCTCTCTCTCTCTCTCTCTCTCTCTCTCTCTCTCTCTCTCTCTCTCTCTTACCCATAGAAAGTCAGGAAAAATGTTTTATGGACGAAAATTTATTCGCTGAATTTATATGAAGATTTGGTCAAAAAGGTCTTGGTTGGTTGGTTGGTTGGTTGGTTTTTTACGATATGTCAACTCTTGTGTTATTGAACGCCGAAGTCAGTTTTTTGCAAGTATCTATTCCTAATCATAATCCTTATTTGCAAATAATAGCTTCAAGTAACCTTTCATAATAAAAGTATTTGCACATGGTTATATGGTTTCAAATGATTATTCCCATTTACACGACGCAGAATCCGTCCTAGAAAATGAGACGCACAAACTTCTTAGGGATTTTGAAATACAAATGGATTACCTAATCTCGGCCAGATGACCAGACCTAAAGATATTCTACAAAAGGAAGATCCGAATAGTGAACTTTGTCGTGCCGGCTGACCACAGGGTAAAAGTAAAGGAAAACAAAAAAGAAATGAATACATAGACCTTGCCAGAGAACTGAAAAACTGTGAAACATAAAAGTGACGGTGATACCAATTGTAATTGGTGCGCTCGGTACAGTCACCAAAGGACTGGTACAGGGACTAGAGGACTTGGAAATAAGAGGACGAGTGAAGACCATCCAAACTACAGCATTGTTGAGATCGGCCAGAAAACTAAGAATAGTCCTGGACACTTGAGGAGACTTGTTGTCACTCATATTCCAGTGAAAAACCACCAGCTAATGGTAGTGTGAAGAAATCTCAAATAATAATAATAATCGAAATACTACACACACGCACACACAACGGAACAAATGCTAACACAAGAAGAAAAAAGGAATGTAGTGATTATGAAGACAAATATGTTAAAAAAAAATACTACATTACCATATCTCAAGAACCAAGACTGGAAAAGAGTCAAAGTAGAAACTGAAAAAAATAACCAAATTATTAACAAATATCTCAATGAACAACATCATGGAATGAAAGGAACAAATCTATGCAGGAGTGAAATTTGTCTGTGAAAATATACCGAAATTCAAAACCTGGATGGGAAATCAGACTGGAAACACAAATAAGAAATCTAGGCCAAGCAAAATTGCTAAGACATAGGAAAAAATCGAGAATATGTTGGGATGAAGATAGAAAAGCAACACAAATAAAACAAAAGGAACAAGTCGAAGAGATTAATCAGAAAGAAGGAAGGGAAAAAGGAAACCGATATAGAATTAAAAACAGACAAAATAGGATATTCCAAAACAACGAAAGAAAATTCTACCAGCAACTAGGGAAAATGTGCGAAGACATGCAACAACCGGATGCAAAGGAAGAAAAACAACTTTGGAGTAAAATAAGGGAACGGAGAGGTCATCATAGAAACGCCGAGTGGATAAACAACATGGCAAAAGAATTGCAAGGACTCAAAAAAGACCCTAAGGTGAAAACACACCTCGAATCACTCAAAGCAACAGTAAAAAAAAAAATACCAAATTGAAAAACTCCAGGCTATGATGGTATACATAGATTCTGGTTTAAAAATATTCACTTCCATCCATGAAATCTATCGAAATGAATAGATGATTCGAAGAAACAGATATACCAACTCCAAGAATATCCCCAAAAAGGAACCGCCCCAAACAATTATAGACCCATAACGTGCCTACTGGTGATGTGGAAAATACTAACAGCAGAAATTAGAGAAGAGATTTACATCTTGTTAATAAGCCGCGGACTTTTTCCCGAGGAACAAAAAGGAAGTCGCCAAGGAACCAGAGGAACCGGAGAGCTACTATATATTGATCAACACATTCTCAAGGAGAGTAAAGTGAGACGAAAAAATGTAGCTATGGCGTGGACTGACAGCAAAAAAAAACATATATATGGTCCCGTAAAGCTAGATAACAGACAGTCACAAAATGTACAAGATATCCGACAAAGTCATAAATCTTATTGAGAAAACCATGGAAAACTGGGGTGTGTAATTGACAGTTGGAAAGAATGTGTAGCTGAGGTGGAAATCCAGAGAGCTATATTCCGAGGAGATTCGCCATCACCATTATTATTTGTAATAGTGATGATGCCATTCAATCGCATACTTATGAAAATGCACAGACAGATACAAACTAACTGAATCACAAGAAAAAAAATCAGTCACCTAATGCACATGGACGACATCAAACATTTGCCAAAAAAATTTAAAAGAATTGGAAACCCTAATACAGGCAGTGAGAATATTGAAAAATGGTCAATGATAATAATGAGAAGCGGGAAACAATACACGACGAAAGGAATAGAACTACCAAATCAAAAAAGCAAATAGCATCAAACAAGTGGAATGAAAGAAAAAAAGAAAAAGAGTATCTCAGGAGAACGAGAAAACTCCTCAAAACCTAACTATTGAGTAGAAATCTCATCAAAGAGATAAACGCCTGGGCTGTCCCTCTTGTAAGATACTCGGGACCATTCTTGAAGTGAACGCGGGAAGAACTTAAACAAATGGACCAGAGTAAAAGAAAACTAATGATGATGCATAAAGCCTTTCATCCCATAGATGACACAGATAGACTATGTGTCATGAAAAGAAGGAGGAAGAGGTCTAGCCAGCATTGAATACAGCGTTGATGCATCGATACGACGACTGGAAGACTACATAAAAAAGTTTAAAGGAAGACTGATTACAGCGACCAGAAACAACACAGACAACACAGTATCAACAGAACGAAAATAACTAGAAAACAAAAAGGGAAGAAAAACAAATGTATGGACATTCCAAGCGACAAACAAGCGAAAACTCACAAGAGAAAACTTAGACATGGCTAAGAAAAGGCAATCTTAAGAGAGAAACTAAATCTCTTCCAATAGCGGCACAAAACAACGTTTAAATTTGACCATACAAAAAAATGGTATATGCACAACCCAGCATCTGTCCTGGAAAATGAGACGCACAAATTCCTCTTGGATTTTGCGATACTAACGGATCATCTAATCTCTGCCAGACGACCAGACCTTATAATAATGAACATAAGAAATAGAACTCGTAGAATTGTGGACTTTGCTGTCCCGGTTGACCACAGAGTAAAACTGAAAGAAAATGAGAAGAACAAGTACCTCGACCTTGCAAGGGAATTTTTTTAAAAAAACTATGGAACATGAAAGTGACGGTTATACCAATAGTAATTCGTGCTCTTGGTACAGTTACCAAAGAATTGATACAAAGACTGGGGGGTGGAAATAACAAGACGAGTGGAGACAATCCAAACTACTGCATTATTGAAACCGGCCAGAATACTGAGAAGAGTTCTGGAGACTTGGTGTCACTCAAACTTCAGCGAAAGACCATCAGCTAACGCTGATGTGAAATACTCTCAAGAAGTAATAATGATAATAATAAATGTACAAACAAGAATCTGACCGAGAGAATAAGACGCATAAAATTTTCTGGAATTTAGAGACCCAAACGGATTACCCAATTCCGGCTAGAAGACCAAATTTAGGAGTTGATTAATAAGAAAAAAGAACTGACCATTTCGTAGATTTGATCGTGAAAATAAAAAAAAGTGAAAAGATATACAAATACTTGAACTTTGCTAAAGAACTGAAAAGACTGTAGAACATGAGGATAATGGTGATACCAATTATAATTGGTGCGCTATGATGTGGAAAATCCTAATCACACAGATAAAAGAAGAAATTTATAACTCGCTTGAATGCTGCGGACTATTTTCGGAGAATAGAAATAATGCCGCTAAGGAACAAGAGATACAGATGAACTACTATTCATTGATCAGCACATGATGAAGTAGCCCAAAACAAAGCGAAAAAAAATGGATTGACTACAAAAAAAAAAAAAAAACATATGGTGCTGCAAAACTGGCTAAAATAATATCTGAAAATATACAAAATATATGACAAAGTCATAAACTTCAACACAAATCCATGAAAACCTGGAAAGTAGAATAAATAGCAGAACAAACCAAAGTATAGGTGAAAATTCAAAGCGGGTATATTCCAAGGAGACTCACTCTCGCCTCTATTATTTATTATAGTAAAGATGCTACTCAGTTACATACTTAGGGAGTGCACAAGAGGCTACAAATTTACAAAATCATAAGAAAAGATAAACCACCTTATGTTCTCGTGGTGTAATGGTTAAAGCGATGAACTGCGGAATCGTAGTACGCGAGTTCGTACTCCAGTCGCGTTATTATGTTCACTTTCGGGCAAATACCCTTGGGAAAGGTATGAACCCCCTTATTCTCCCTCCAGCTATGGGTAAATAGTAGGACGGACTAGGTTCTTCAGCCTTGTTGAGGCAACTAGTCTAGGAGAAGGAAAACTCTGAATTCAAACCTGTTAAACTCCGCTTAAAAATTGACCTTGTGTCATATCCTGCCCGAGCGGAGGGGTTGGTAAATAGTACCTTATGTCAATAGATGATAACAAGTTATTTGCTAAAAATGAAAAAAAAAACAGGAGACTATAAGAATATACATTCTAGATATACAAATAGAATTTGGCATAGAAAAATATGCCATGCTGATAATGAAAAGGGGAAGAAGAGAAACAACGGAAGGAGTAGAACTGCCAAATCAGGAAATAATCAGAACGCTTGGAGCGAAAGAAAATTACAAGTACTTTAGTAGAAGCGAATACCATCAAACAAGCGGAGATGAAAAAATAGTACCTCAGATAAACAAGAAAACTTCTCGAAACCAAGCTCTGCAGTAGAAATCTCATCAAAGGAATAAACAACTGGTCAGTCTCCCTTGTAAGATACTCAGGACGCTTCTTAAAATGGACAAGGGAGGAACTCGAACAAATGGACCAAAGGATAAGAAAATCAATGACTATGCACAAGGTCTTATATCGGAGAAAAGACAGAGACAGACTGAGTCAAGAAAATAAGGAGGAAAAGGACGCGCCAGCATTGAGGATTGAATAGATGTATCAATACAAAAATCGAGGAATACATTAAAAAGAGCAAAGAAAGATTATATACAGCGACCAGTAACAGCACTAAGAACATAAGAACGCACAGAAAAGCAATAAAAACCAGGAAACAAAAACGGAAACAAAAACAATTGTTTGTCTATTTCAAGCGACAAACTAGAGGGATTGTACACGAAAATGCCTGGACATGTCTAAGAAAAGAACACTTCAAGATTCCTTACTAATAGCAACACAAAACGATGTCATAAGAACCAATTTGATTAATATGAAAATTAATAATACGTAACAGAATTGCAAGTGCTGGTTATGTGGAGAAAGAGATGAAACGGTTAATCACAGACCGTAAAATTCTAATCTCTTACACAATTCCCAGTGGAACACCTTTCCCACCCAGTCATGCCTATTCTTATACTGCTAGTTTGTTATATTCGCTTAGTCTGTGATTATATATAATATATTTTATAGGCGTGTACTTATTATACAATAAGAAGATACTATATAATAAGTATATTTTCAAACCCAACTTGAATTTTTTTTGGGGGGGGTCGAGATTCAATGCTGTGCTGTTTGGTAATAAATGATACATAGTGATATTTATTTTGATAATATTTATAAAAATGTACGATACTGTATGTAAGATCGTGTCAATATTCTAATGGAAAGTCGTGAGAACAATTACACGCGAAGTATCCTTTTTTGTGATACTATAATAACGATTTGATATGTCATATTATTTTATTAACCTTTTGTAACATATCGTTTATTGTAAACGGTGAAATATTTCAACAAAAAGAGATTTTTGCATGCGTCTTGTCACGATTTCCAACTTACAAAACCAGAATGAATAAAATTAACATAAAAACCAACAAATAATTCCAACTTCTAATACTTCCAATGTTTATTTTTATCTCATTTTATTTTTTACTTTTTCACGAATATTTAATGAATAAAATGAACTCTGCATCATGTCATACTTTTTTTTCTAAGATACACACGAATTATATTCCAATATTCAATTACTTAGGCCTTTGTCACAGGCATCTCGAAAGAAAATACTTCTTAAAATCCACAAAGTCATGTGTGTGTGAGTGTGTGTGTGTGTGTGTGTAAGGAAATGCTTGTATACCTATGGTTCGATTAATAAACTAAACTCGCAGCGACTCATCTTCGGTGACTCGTGAGCTTAATGTCAACTCATATCCTATTAATAGAATTCATATGATTATTAATGACAAATAAATCAACACTGCATAATTAGTATCTAATAGTTATCTCCCTTGAGCATTTATAATGATCGGCATGACCGAACATTGATACATCATAACTGTTATCATAATTGGAGTTGTTTTTTTTACACCTGTTAACACAGTTGGTCTTTCTTTGGAGTCTGAGTGACAGCTAGTCTTCTTTAGTCTCCAGAACTCTTTTGAGTATTCTAACCAATCTTAACAATAGTGTGGTCGGCATAGTCTCGATCGCTCCTCTGATCTCCAATTCCTCTAGTCACTTTTTCAAGCATATGGAACTGTTGCTAACGTGACAACTACAATTTTTATCAACCTCATGTTTCACAGTTTTTTAAGCTCTTTAGCAAGATCCAAGTATTTGTCTATCTTTTCGCTTTCTTTCATTTTCATTCTGTCGTTCGGTGAAACAGCAAAATTCTCTAAATGACAAGTTCTTTTCTCCTCTTTTGGTTGTGATTCAGTGATTCATTTATATCTCTGGATCCCAGAGAATTTTATAAGTCTTATTCTTTAACGTATTCTAGTTTATGCATATACAATTTTTTAGTAAGGTCAAATTTAAATCTCTTGCACAATTCCCAGGGGATCACCAATCCGCTACCACCTCTTTATGCCTTGTCTTGTAATCCTTTTGTGCAATTTTGCTGCTTTTTCTTACGTTTCATCTCTTTTTCTCCACATAACCTACACTTGCTATTCTTCTGCTTATTATCAATTTTCACCTTGATATGATTTCAGCTTAAGTCATTATTTTTTCCTGCTATCAGTAGAGGTTCTGTTTCTCTCTTTCTTATCCATGTCCAAGTCATTTTGTGCGCATTCTCACAAGTAATAGATTTCTTCTTTTATCTGTGCGGCAAGAATTTTCCACATTATAAGTAAATACGTTCTCGGTCTGTGTTTATTGGTGATGGTTCCTTTATGAACGTCTTTTTGAATCTGGTTAGTTTTCTACTTGGTCATCCATTAGGGTATATTTTCTTCTAGGTATTTATTCAGTTGCCAAGACAATCTATAGTAGATGAACATGAAGTTTTTAAACCCGAATCCATGTATGCCATCATGGCTTTGTGTTTTCCAATTTGTACTTTCTTGATTTTTACGCTAAGGAGTATGTCGGCCAGGCGACCTTCTTCAAGTTTTTGCAATTCTTATTTCTTGTATTTTATCTATTCGGTTTTTCTATTATGTTCTTTATGTTCCAATATTAAACCCCACATATATATCCTTTGCATCAGGTGGTTTATTTTTTTATGCTTTTTCCATCGACTTGTTGATAGAATTTCTTTCATTATTTTGGAAGGTTCTGTTTTGTTTGTATTGGTTGGCTCTGTCTCGGCATCTTTTGAGTCTTTCTTCTTTCGCCAATATTTTTGTTTTATTTTTTCCAGTGTATTATCAGTCTGCTGTTGTCTTTTTATTTATTTTTTTTTTTTTTGTCTTTTCATTCCATTGTGTCGTTGTGTATTTTTCCTTACTTTGTGCTTTTCTTTGTTTTTACAGTTTATTTATTTGTCCAAGCCTCATTTCCATCTCAGTTTCATATTTCCGTTTGTATTCTTTGGGGAGGGAAACCAATTTTATCACTATCTTAACTCCAGCATAAATTGCATCGTTTAATTCGGTGATGTCCGTTGCTGTATATTCTTATTAATTTATTTTTACCTTTTCGGTTCCTATATTAACTTTTTTCAAGTTTTTGTTTCTTGGGGACGTTTATGTTCCATTCTTTTCTGACATCATTTTTCTTTCTTTCTTATTTTTTATATTAATTCTTCATTTTTTTCATTTGCCGTTAACATTGCAATCTAGTTGTGTTTCGTAAAGATTTCATTTATCGTATTTTGCGTTTCATTCTCGTTTTGTCGACTTTTGTTGGTCATTTTTCTCATGACATATTTCTAGTATCTCGACATCAGAAAATCATCCTTGTTTTCTCGGCAAGTTTTTGGTTCATTACGTTGAAATTTTGGTTCATTACGTTGATAATCGACCGATTCGGTTTATCGGCTGGTGAACATGTTTTCTAATGCCGATTTATCAGCAAATTTCGTTGTCATAAATGGTACAAACAATATCGTAAACGAAGACAAGTTAACTCCTTTTTTGCTAGCCGGTGAAAATTCACCGAAGGGACGCGTAGCCTTTTGCGATTTGACTGAATTTGTGGCAAATAGAGGTAAGCATATGGAAAATTTATCTCCTTTAGTTTCTTATCGAATTAACATTATTATTTTGTACTTTAAATCACTGTCAAAGAAAATTATTGCTCTATCTTTCAGTTTTCACGTACAGTAAATTGCGACCTCGTGCGAACCGAAAATAAAGCATTCTTCATCCGTCATACTCTTGTTCCTCATTTTTGGACCCGTGCTACCATTACATATATATTTTTATTTTTCTGGTTTGGATAATCCACATTATTTTGAGATAAATTAATAATTAGATATCAGACATAAGTAATTTAAATACGTAAAAAATTAATTAAATATTGACGTCAACCATTATGGCAACCAGTATCTGCTGGAAGTATTTTGATGTCAATCCCAAAATAAGAATACATCTGTCTGAAAGTTATGTTAACATATTAGTCGTTGTAAAAGTTTTTGCTGATTTGATATCAAGGGGTGGCAAATCAGCAAAAACTTTTACAACGACTAATATGTTAAACCATCTTAGAAAAATTCATCCAGAAGAAGCAAAAGTTGCAGATAAGAAAAGGAAACACAATGAATGTTCAGAACAGACATTCCATGAACAAATGGCAGCAACTACAAGCCTCCAGTGAAACACCAAACTACTATACAATCAATATTGGCCAAGAAGAAAATTTGGGATATTAATGACCACAGGTCACAAGAGATCCATTATCTGATTGGAGAAATGATTGATATTCAACCATATTCTATAACATCTGACATTGGATTTAATAGGCTTATTGCAATGATTTGTCCAAATTACAGCATTCCACCAAAAAAGTACTTCACTGAAAAAATAATTTCAGATATATTTACAAAAGTAAAAACAAAAATTCAATCGTCTCTTGATGAAATTAGCAGCATTTCTTTGACTACAGACATTTGGACAGCTAGTACAAATAATGCTCCTTTTCTAACTTTGACAGATTTGTTCTATTCCCTAGTATACACACAGGTGCAAGAATAAATGAAGAATTGCACAATGTTCTGGATAAGTATAAAATCTCCAATTGTTGTATAGTCACAACCATGACAAACTATACAAACACATAATACATATACATCTACATATATGCAGAATCATAACGACAACACAATAATAAGGACGAGCGACACAGTTCTTAGAAAAATATACCTCTCACTTTATTTGAAAGGGTTGTGTGTGAGAGGGAGTTGGAGACTGAACAGAACTGCAACATATTGACCCCCACTCTATTGGCCATAACCGCGTTTCTTTCCCGTTCTCCTGGGCTGCTCAATCGGGGGCCTGGGTGCTGGTTTTCTCTACCGCATCTTGTCTCCAACTGGTCTGGTGTCCAAACTAACTAACTTCCTATCTTCACCGAGTTATATAATTGTTCAATCGCCCACTCAATATCTCCCCATAACAGGCCATCGGAATATGCATTGTCACCGTCTTTGGAATGGCATGTTTGATCGTCATCGAGCGGAAATAACTGTCATGCAGTTCACAGGTCACTCTCTTCCGGTGCATCAGTTTGTGACTGTACCGTGGGATTTTAACCCTGTCCCATATTGTCAGCCAAGCTCGTCCACGCCAATGGAATATGCACTTCTGCCGTCTTTGGAATGGCATGTTTGGCGGGGTCGGAGGTCAATATACAACACAATAAAGTTTTCTTAGTCTTGCGGGATTCAGGAGCAAATATGGTTGCTGGTGTCAGGGAATGTGGTTTAGAGTCTCTATCATGCTTCATACATACATTGCAACTCTCAATAAATGACTCATTATTTTCCCAACAGGCTATGAAGACAATCATTACAACTAACAGAAATATTGTCTCTCACTTTAATCGCTCTTCATTAGCAATTAGCAAATTAATTGAAATACAGGCTCAGCTTAATTTGGAAAAATATAAACTCATTCAAGATGTGACCACACGGTGGAATTCAACATATATGCTGAAAAGGAATTTAGAACAACGAAAAGCTCTTGTAATGTATGCTGCTGATTATAAGATTCCTACCTTAACAACTTACCAATGGGGACTTGTTCAAAAAATTGTCCAGTTACTGAGTCCATTTGAAGAAATCACCGAAGAAGCAAGTAACATAACTTCAACCATATCAATGATAATACCTACAATTTTAGCTCTGAGGTTATTTCGGTCAAAAACTGTCCAATCTAATTCTGATATTTCTGACTTTAATGGAATCCTTCTTACCGCTGTCGAACAATTCAGTGAATCAATGGAAACAAGATTTTCATCCTATCTAAATGATAAAAACTTGTGTGTGTCTACTTTCCGAGATCCAAGATTCAAATTTAAATTTCAAAAAAATGACATGGAAAACACTATTAAGCATTGGATTCTACATCTTCTACTTTCTACTGATGATAATGGAGCATATTCAGGATACACTTCTTCAAGCTCCGCTGAGGGTCAAGAAGATCAAAGTGAAAGTAAAACTTTATCTCTTTCAAGCCTGTTTGATGAATTAGCTTCAAATAAGCCAACAGTAACAAATCCAAACTTAGAGCTGGTAGAGGCTGAATTAAACCTGGCGACTGCAACTGCAAGTACAACAGAAATACAAGAAGCAAAATCTAAACTTAAAATGAGTAAATCCCTTATTCATAAGTGCACAAAAGAGCTTGATCATTATGTAGCTCTACCACTACTCACAAGAAGTGATGATCCATTTCAGTGGTGGAAAAAGACACAGGAGACCTTACCACTGCTGAATAAACTGGCTTCAAAATATTCAAGCGCGCCACCTTCATTCGTAGAGAGTGAGAGGCTCTTTAGTACTGGTGGTAATGTGTAAAAACCTACGAGGAACAGGCTGTGTCCTGAGAAAGGAGAAACTCTAATGTTTCTACATCACAACTTAAAATACTGATGAGACTATGAGAGCTGCAAAGGCAGGCAGCAAGAATAAAAGAGGAAATAGAGAAACAGCAGGTGCAGAGCAGAGGTAACCGCTGCTGCATGCTCCAGTGGAAGCAGAACTTTAGCTTATAGTTATTCACTTAAGAATTGGAATTTGTACTTTGTAATTTGTTTGTAATTTCTTTTTTCTTATCTAGTTGTTTAATTATATTCATTTAAGAATTGGAAATTGTACTTTGTATTTTGTAATTTCATTTAATAAAACAAAAAAAAGACAAAAAGCCATAATAGCAGCCAGACACTTAACAAGTGCCAAGTTAAATTTGCAGTTACTGAGTTAATGTGTCAAAGCGATCTGATGAGTCAGTTGGCATTGATGAAATGATTTAAATTTAATAGGAAAATGGCCGATTACCGATTACCGATTCCTGCCGATTAATCAGTGTACCCCTACTAATGACTTGATGTTGCCGAACACCAATGTCATCAGGGACTGTGTTATGTGATGATCTGAAAAGACCTCGATGTCGTGAGGTGCTGGCTGAAAAAGTGCAGGTGTCATCGAAGATACCTGGAAAGGGGCTGGAGTGAAAACAATATGTCCCTTACTGAAAACTAAGCTGGCATAAATAAAGGCCACACATTCTCGAGAGAGACACAGAACGAACGTCTGTTAGAGGTTAGAATCTGTTTAATATTTCCCCCCACCCATCCACCCCCCTCTCTCTCTCTCTCTCTCTCTCTCAGGCAACTGGTCTGAATACATGTGATCCTTATCTCCAACCTCTGAAAATAGTAAATTTTCCACAATCATTTAGAAGACATTTATGTCATTGTTTTTACCACCATCAAACGATCACCAGTCATGGAACTAGGTCACTGGACAGAGAACAATATGAAAAAAAATTTCTTGTTTCTCCGTTGAAGGTGAGAGTTGCTCGACCCAGCATGATCCGCACGAAATACATTTCTTCCTTTATAATAGAAACATATCAGGTTTAACTCAATATGCAAATATTTATTATAGCCAGATATACTTCCAACGTAACTGACTACTCTATATTATCCTTCACTCAACTCTTATATATATTAGCGAAGTTCATTTACTTGTAAATTATACTAATGTAAAATTCTTTTTATTTCAGAATTTAGATGTTTTCATGGGTCTTTCATACATGTAAAATTGGTGACCGTAATCGAAGACAACCCGAAGGCTCCCTTTTCATTAGTTATTAGGTGTCGGGGAGGGCGCTACTCCTTTCCCTGGATTGCTCCACTTTACCCTTATCCCTATGTTATAATGCTGAGTGTTAAGCAAGAAGGCATCAAGTACCATTTTTGAGTCTTTGGTATGACTCGACCCGGGCCATTGGTGAACACTCTGCCCACCCTTCCATAATTCAACTCACAAGAGCATTAATGTATCTGAGATACTACTTTGTTAAGCACTACGTCGCGGCATGATTCTATACTTTATAAGATAAATCCTCCTTATCGACAATCTACTGATATCGATTTATTATTTTGAATGCATAACCGCATACCATGTCATCAAGTACTGTCGTAATCGGCTTTCTTTTTAATCTCGAGAGACAATTGCATGGATCCCATCCTACCCGAATCTGATCACTAAACAGGAAAATCTTTTCTTTATTATTTTCCCGTCACCATTTTGGTACGATGAGAAAAAAATCTTGGAAGAGTCTTTCAGCGTTGTTTTAATTTGTTGAAAATCATATCTGAATATACAATACACCTTCGACAATGTTTAGTCTTCAAGTTTAACTTAAAGGTAAGGTGCGCTGAAACCTAGGTAGTTGATTACTGAAGCTTATAGTGAATATTCAGTGTGTGCAAACTCGATGCAGTTTAGAGTAGATATTTCGAGCAAAGGAAATTTATCAATTTTCTAAGGAAGTTAAAACATAAAGAATGTGTAGACTTAAAGGAAAATTTGCCGTGAATTAGTTAAAAAGATGCAATGGAACAAAATAGATTTTTTTTCGGGGGAAAAAACTTCTGATTTTGCTGCATGACAATATTTATGTTTAAATTACAAATGCAATGCTATAAAAGATTCTTTCTTCTGAATGTGAAGTATTTTCTTGACGTGTTACTTACAAAATATCATTTATTTACTTCTAAGCAACACTTGTTTAGCCAGCGATTCCAAATGGATGATATCGAAAAAAACAAGAATCGTTGTAATTATGATGTAGCGAACCAATATGTGCTACGTATATTCTCCAGGCCTAATACCTTCAAGTTAACACTTGTTTCATTTTTGTATGGTCAATGGTTACATTAAGTAACAGGGTGCTCTGCATGCTCTAATAGTTAACGAGCTAGGTTTGTAAGATTATATCCTCATTAAACGTATCAATAATATTGTAGATTTCTGTTACAATGGGAACCAAGTCGGTTTATGGGTTGTCTTAAAATGTGGGGGGCGCTCGTGGCGTAATGGTTATCGTCGATAGAAAATATGCATATGCTCAATATACCGATAACGGAAAAGTTTCGCATAAACTTTCAATTCGTTAAAAATGAAATTACATTTGATACAACGCAATAAAATGTCATTATTATTATTTCTACAACAAAATCAACTTGTAAATTCTGATGCAAAATAATCATTTTTAGAAAAAAAATTATATATGTGTGTGTATCTGTATCTGTGTTCCTGTATGTATCTGTGTCTGTATGTATGCACATATGATAATCGGGCCTGTGTGAAATTAGCATTAACATGCGTTTTTAAATTCGTTTTTACTATGATATATATATATATATATATATATATATATATATAGAGAGAGAGAGAGTGAGTTTAGTTGACATTCACACGATATTTTTATAGTTTTTAAGAATGTCTCTCACGATATTTTTGGATTTTTTATGGATATCTGGCAGGCTGTATATTACGAAATAAGACTATGAAAAAATTGTTTATTTCATAAAAGAAATATTCATTTTCCAAGAAAAATCTCCTTTGTCAATGCACTCAATATGGTGGAGAATACTAATCATATACATGGGGTATTTTGTCCCACCCTCATATGATTTCGAAAATATACAAAATGAGATGATAGTTTTAAAAGATAAACTAAAAGCCTTAATATAGATAACGATTTTTAGTTTATCGTCCAAAACAATTATCTCATAGAATGTTAAAATGGATTAAGTATATTGAAAATATAGAAAATTATTTTGAAAAATAAATATTTGTCTAAATAGATGCTTTTTTTCTTCATTTGAATCTCAATGATACAAAATCTCGAAGAGACCATTAAAAAGACCAAAGAAAGACTGATTTCAGCATCCAGTGACAGCAAGACAAACATAAGAACTAACAAAAAACAACAAAAACTAGAAAACAAAAATACGAAGGAAAAAACTGTATAGATACATCAAGTGATAAACTAGCGAGATGGCTCATGAGAAGACATGGACATGGCTAAGAAAAGGAAACTTCCAAAGAGAAAGTGAATTTCTATTTATAGGAACTGAAAATAACACCATAAGGACCAATCATATTAAAGCTAAAATCGATCATATGTAACATAAGAATAAGTGTAAGTTATACGGAAAAGGAAATGACACGATTAATCACATAGAAAGCAAATACAGCAAACTAGCACAAAAGGAGTGCAAGATTAAACAAGCCTGGTTAGGAAAATGGATCCAAAGGGAATTGTGCAAGAAATTAAAATTTCAGCCATTCAACCAAATGGTATATGCACAAACAAGAACCCGTTCTAGAAAATGAGATGTAAAAATTCTCTGGGATTTTGAGATACAAATAGATCACCTACGCCCGGTTAGAAAATCACACCAAGTGATAATTGACAAAAAAATGAGAACTTGCCGTATAGTGGATTTTGCCGACCACACCGAATGTTGCAAATTGACCCCGGCCGAGCTGTCAAAATAGGAAATGCACCTGTGTAAATAACAGGTGTATCCGGTCGAAGGTATCAAGGAGATAACCTTGACTGTCGACAGGTTGAATTGAGTGGGCGTAAAACAATAATATAACTCGGTGCACAGGAAGTTCGAGTCAATTGGAGATAAGATGCTGTAGAGAGGACCAGCACCCATCAGAGGTGACCCTCAGGACCCCCGATTGAGCAGTTGGAGTTCAGAGCCTCAGATGAGTTGGAGAGAAGATGCTGGAATGAGGACCATGCCCCAGAGAGGCTGGGCCCCCAGGCCCCCGGTTGAGCAGCCCAGGAGAATAGGAAAGAAACGCTGTTATGGCCATAAGAGTGGGGGTCAATATGTTGGAGTTCTGTTCAGTCTCCAACTCACCTCTCACACAGTAAAACCTTTTGTAACCCTTTCGAACCCTTTCGAACCCTTTCAAATAAAGTGAGAGGTATATTTTTCTAAAGAAGTGTCTTCGCTCGTCCTTATAGTGTTGAATATGTTTCTACATGTATATGTATATATGTATGTATAGTGGTCATGGCTATACAACACGAAAAATCAAAGAAAGCGAAAAGAGAGAGAAGTATGTATACCTTGCCAAAGAACTAAAAAAAAACTTTGGAACATGAGGGTGACGGTGATACTAATCATAACTAGCGTACATGGAATGGTGCGAAAAGGTTTAGAAAAAACATTGGAATCGAGATAATCCAGAACACAGCATCGACCAGCTATAAAGAATGCTGAAGAGCTGAGGAGAAAATATGCTTACTCAAATTTCAATCAAAAACTACCATCAAACGCTGGTTTGAAAAACTCCCGAGGAGTGAAATAATAATATAAAGTAAGAATATTATTCATCTAATGTATTTGGACGACACCGGCTGTTTACAAAAAAAGGAAGAAGAACCAGAGACCCTGATACAAACAATATGAATATAGAATCAGGATATAAGAATAGAAAAATGTGCCACGCAGATAAGAAAAACTGGAAAAAATAACAGAAGGAATAGAAATAGCAAATCAAGATAAACTCGGAATGAATAGAGAAAAGGAAAATTACAAGTAATTGGAAATATAAAAAGGGAATTACAAATAATTGGAAATATTAAAAGCCGAGACCAAAAAGAAATCACAATTGGGAATATTAAAAGGGAAATTACAACTAATTGGAAATATTAAAAGACGAGACAAAAGGGAAATTACAACTAATTGGAAATATTAAAATAGGAGACAAAAGGGAAATTACAAGTAATCGGAAATATTAAAATAGGAGACAAAAGGGAAATTACAAGTAATTTGAAATATTAAAAGGAAATTACAAATATGTGGAAATATAAAAAGACGGGACAAAAAGGAAATTACAAGAAATTGGGAATATTAAAAACTGAGACAAAAGGGAAATTACATGTAATTAGAAATATTAAAAGGCTAGACAAAAAGCAAATTACAAGTAATTGGGAATATATAAAGGAAAATTACAAATATTTGGAAATACAAAAAGACGACAAAAAAGGAAATTACAAGTTATATGAAAAGACGAGACAAAAGGGAAATTACAAGTAAATCGGAATATTAAACGGGAAATTACAAATCATTGGAAATATTAAAAGCCGAGACAAAAGGGAAATTACAAGTAATTGGGAATATCAAATGACCAGAACAAAAAGGAAATTACAACTAACTGGGAATATTAAAAGCGGAGACAAAAAGGAAATTATAAGTAATTGGGAATGTTTCTTCTATGTTTAAATTTCCCACAATTTCTACCACGCTATCAATATTTTCTGTTTCGGATGTTTTGGTTATTAATTTTATTTGTCTTCTCGTTTCTTCCGCACTTTGTCCTGCTTGTATTGCTTTTTCCAGAGTTAAGTCTAGTTCTCGGGGCATTCTCTCTCTCTCAGAACGTTGTCTCGTAGTTCACAAAATAGCATGTAGTCAGAAATTTCTCCGAACTCACACTGGTTCGCTTTACTTCGTAGCTCCGTTACATATCGTCAAATCTTTGATGGTCTTTTGGCTTTGCAAGTAAAAAATTTACGTTAGAAAGTTGAGATTTTTCCTCTGAGTTGGTTGTAGTTGTTTGATTTCTCAATTACCGTTTCCAGATTATATTTCAATTGTTCGTTTTCGAACTCCAAATTTGAATATATCTCTCTGCCCTGCTTTTCTATGCATGTTAGTAAGATGGAGGTTTTCACTTTTTCCGTTTTTTGGGTGGTCCAGGGGCTATCAAAAATAGTCTGAATTGCTCTTGCCATTTCATCCAAGTTTGCGCCAAATTCTCTGACGTCTGGAAGTTTAGTTCTTTCGGATGTGGCAAGGATTGCATTTTTCTTCTTTGTATATATATATATATATATATGTTAAAGGTCCATTGGTACTTCTGACACCATGTTACATTTCACTATTCAGTGTATCAAGTGCTAGAAACAAGTTGATAATGTAAACAAAGGACAGAAGCACATGTTGTCAGTTTAACATTTTATTAGCGACTACTACATGTGTACAAATATAAGGCGGTGGAAATTGCAGAGCAACTGGAAGACTAAGGTTGTGGTCGGAGTTGTGGGGGTATATGACAAGATTCATTAAATATAAACGAATCTTTTGGAGACAGTATCATTCTCTCAGATCGAGGTAAAACTATCTCTGAAGATTTTGGAATTAATTTTCTATAAAATCCCACCACCCTAAGGAATCTGCGTAACCCTTTTGAGTCACTGGGGTAGGAGAAGGATTTTAATTCTTCTTGCTATTTGAAGGTTTAATCCCATCTACACTAATCTGAAATCCTAAGAAATTTAGTGAAATTACATTAAAGGCAGATTTTGAGGCTGAAATTTTAAAATTGTGTTCATGCAAAATGTTAAAAATAATTTCAATGTCTTTCGTGTGTGAAATCTTATCATTGCTAAAAATTAAGATATCATCTATATAAAGAAAAACACAATTGATATCTCGAAAAATGTTGTCCATATTACGATGGAACGTTGCTGATGCATTTTTCAGTTCAAATGGCATGTTATTAAATTCGTACAGACCAAATGTTTTTGCAATATCATCCAGATGCATCTTAAGTTGGTGTTATGCTGAAATCAAATCGATTTTAGAGAAACGTTGTTTGTTCGCTAGTTTTGCGGAAATGAGTTGATATTTGGAATAGGGTATCGGTCACTTTTTAGTTATACTATTGAGTAAGCGATAGTTTCCACAACAACGATATTCTCCGTTTTGTTTCGCTATCATATGCAGTGGACTTGACCATCTTCTTTTGAAAGGGGAGATCACTCCGTCATACGGCGTATGCTGTTTCATATTTTTCGACGGAAAGCGGCCTAGCTTTCACAAAAACCGGCGTGTGGCTTCCAGTGTCAATTCTATGATAGACGCCGCGGGAGTTTTTGTTGGCTGTCAATTCTGCGTTGTGCACAGAGGCCTTTCTGATGATGTTTTCGAGTCGGCCAGCGAAATTAGTAAATTTCTCGCCGCCTCACCGTTGTAAATCCCAAGCTCATCAAAGGTGTTGGAAATTGGTCATCTGGCTGCCGTGGGTAGGTTTTCAGCTGTTCGATGGTGGATGTGTCCTGCTTGGAATCTACCATCTGCTGAAAAATACCGTGGTCGAGTAAGTCCTTGGCAGCCTTGACAAATTCAGCTTCCAAGCTAGGATAGGTGGCAAGTTCTGGTATGACGTTGATCGTATAGGCCTTGTTTAGGACTGTGATGAACTGATTCATGTCATTTCCAGGGTTGAAGTTTTTATTTTGTCTTATGATATCGTTGCATTATTAGGCCATAGACGTCGGTTTCTGGGCTGTGGGTGGTGTTGTCGTAGTGGCAAGTTTTAGGGCATCCAACATCTTGTTTATGTCCGCTTGTGCTTCTTTTATTCTTTCATCTGATGGATGTGTTGGGCCAGCTTTCAAGTTGAATACTGAAGTCTTCAGTTCCTTAATAAGTGTAAAGAGTTCGGAGCGAGTCAACTTTGTGAAATCCATATTTCTCTTGCTGTACGCTTCTGACACTAGTGTTATAAATAAGCGTATGGTTGCAAAGAAAGGACAAAATACAGAGTGGCAAACATGAAGACAAGTGAAAAAATTAACAATTATATTAACAAACAAGAAACAAAAGGTTTAAACAATTGTGTTGGTGAATAAAAGAATGTCTGAAATTGAGAAGAAAATGTTCGTAGTTGTATTGATAGGAACGAGTTAATTTTAGGAAAGTTGACACGTGAAAATCGAGAAGTAAAATGTTTCAATATTTGTATTGGTTGGGGTGAGTCACAGACTTACGCGGTCAGCTAAGGTTTATGTCGATATTGAAGATGATACGTCGGCGTTGAAAAGGTGGAATGCGGATGGGGGTGGTGATTCTTGGGTCATGCAGCTTCCATCAAAGGGCAGTAGTAAGAAATTTCAGACGAGTTGTGTGATATTGAATGCTGCAGGCATCGCGGGCGATGTTCTTCTCTCGAGGTCTCGGAGCCGACTCACTTTTTGAACTTTCGTTGACCATTTTATAGTCGCGTTTGGGTCGAATCGGCTCCAAAAAACTTCGAATGAGAAGGTTGCTGATTGGGTGAAAAAAAAAAGAAAAAGATATTCTAAATTGTAAATATAAAGTTACATTTCAACCGGATGAATGCGCGGAGCCAACCTGCGCAGCGACGTGTTTTATTCATTTTTGTTTCATCCATCGTCTAGACAACATCTGGCTTTTGAAATGTACGTTTGTGGTGTTTTATTTGTTTGTTTATTTATTGTTCTTGGTTGTGAGTTAGTTTGGAATGTATCAGAAGGGATTCCTGTATATAATTATTATTATTATTAGTGATGAGTAGCAATACTTAAAAGCATTTATGTGCAAACAAATTAGCTATAACTCATTTAAAAATAGAGGTACCTACAAACTATTCCCTAATGAGTCATCTGTATAAAAAGGATTTGGCATTACAAAACTATTAAGGGTTGATATGCCATTCAATAAAATGACCTGAACCTAATATTTATAAATGTAGATCGTTACGTGTCAATGATGTTATGAACATCAGAATCAATGTATACTTGTATAACAAATGATTGAATGAGTGTCTATTGTTCATAATGAAAAGATTTTAATTAATAAAATATATAAAATATATATTCATTTTTTTAATTACAACGGTTTCCAGATTGAATTCTAGTTTATTTATTACTGTTGGTTTTGCTTTGATTTTGGTTTTGCTTTTTTTGGCGGGTTATGATTATAACTTCTAATATTTGTAATCATTTTTATCGTTTATGTCATAAAGTATGTCTGCATTTTCGACTGATGTTTATATATATATATATATATATATATATGAAGAGTTCTGATAGAACGAAACAGTCTGTCAGTGGATGACAATATATACGCTCCCCCATGGGGGTTGAGCACTCTGGCGAAGGAATTTTCGGTCGCCTCTCGCATAATGCAGAGCTCTTCGAAAGAATTGAGCACTCTGGTAGCTGATAGGGTATAAAAATGTAAACAAACGGACGCTGCTGCTGTTGCTACATAAATACCTTAAGAAATTCCCTTAGTGAACGTGGTACCCTTGTTGGCCGAGCGGTCTGAGACTTAGTCTAACGTAAGGTTGGATGGGTTTCGATCGTCCTACGGGTCTAGCCACACTGAAGAGTTCTGATCGAACGAAACAGTCTGTATGTGGATGACTATATATATATATATATATACTGTATTTCCCAGCATATAACGCGCACATTTAATATTAAAACAGTTAGTTGGCCGACCGTAGTTAAGAGTGACCCAAAAGCTCCCTTTTCAATTGTTTCTATATCGAGGTGTTGGGAAGGGCGGTATTCCTTTTCCTGGATTACCCCCTTACTCTTGATACATACGTCATAATGCTGAGTGTTAACCAAGGAGGCATCAAGAACCATTTTTGAGTTTTTAGTATGAATCAACCTGGGAACCATTGGCGAACACTTTACCCTTACTCAGTCGACTGGGGCTGTAGAATACAATGACAGCATCTCTACAAAAGGTTGATATGCCATAATACCCGAACAAACAAACACTCTACCCACTATTCAAATGCCCGGTACGAACATCTCCATCCCAATTTCACACAGGGTCCTATTTGCTTATACTGTGACTGGAGGATTATCTATTGAGGGTTTAAATTTGACAGCTATGGAACCTGGAGGGGTTGCTGTGAGCGGTAGTCCTCCGAATACCTTTATAAATTATGCATTTTATACGCTGGGAAAAAGTGAGCTTTAATTGCAAAGGTAAGTTATTCTTGCTAGGCAGTGCAAATCCATACTTTACAAAATCTATACAGGAAAAGATTTAAACTCTTAACATAAAAGTTTGACTTAGTATGTAACAAGGTTTCCAACAAAAAATATACGTCGAAAAAATTGGTTACGTCGAAAACCAAATTTTGAAAAATGGCTAGTTTCAAATGTTTATGTAAGATGATAAAGGAAAGTAATCTTGTCTTCTATTTCTGACTTAATTTATCAATTTCAGAACTTAAAATTTTCGATTATTCTAATGTTTTTTTCTAATTATCATTTTTTCTAATGAATGACAATGAATGTAAAAAAAAGATTGAAAAATTGTAAATAATTATTTATATTTTTTTCAAATCTATGTTGTATTTTCATGTTCTTTTATGATGCATTTTTATATTATTCATTTTTTAAAGAAATAAACCTAATATGAAACTTGACAACTTTCTCCTTTTTTCTTTTTTTTTTTTTTTTTTTGATTCCAAGGTTCAGATGTTATCGGTAAAATTTGAATGATTATTTTTTCTTAATTGTTATTCTTCAAAAGACAAAACAAAATGAAACTTTAAATATTTTACAATTTATCATTTTTACGATTAATCACAATTCTCCATTTTTATTTATTTTTTTTTTTTATATTTAAAAAAAATTATTGTCGTTTTTAAAAATGTTAAAAATAATTATTTAAAGAAATATTTTTAAAAATCAAAAATTCTAAAATTGGTTATGTCCGAAATAAAGGAGATTACTTCCCTTTACCATCTGACATAATTATAAACAAGATATTTTTATTTATTTATCAATTTATTTATGTTTCTTTTGTTTTTGACGTAACTAATTTTTACGACCAATATTTTTGTTATATACAATTATACTAAAAAATAGAAAAAAATTAAAATACACACACACACACACACACACACATCCTCATCATCATCATCATCATCATCAACTTTAGCAAAAATAAGTTGTTCTGAACAACGTTTTGACTAATTACAACATTCATTTTCTTTTAAATAAATTTAGATTACCTTCTTCCTTTGATAATTATAAATCAATTTCAATAACAAAAGACTGACTAGACTTTCTTTACAACCCATCATATACGTATTTCCGGAGTATCGAACAGTTGAAACATTTTCAGTGGGCAGATGGAAGTCTGAAATACGTGCTTAAATACCGTATAGTTGTAGGCGAATAATGTTGTGTTGATTCAAATAAGAAATTGATTTATATATGTAACACATAGGGAGACAGATAGATCGAAAGAATCTTCAATACGGTTTTTTATCATCTTAATTAATGCACTGATAATTTTAGAAATTGAAGTGTCAACAATTTTTTTAATCTTTTCTGTTGAGTTTAGCGTTAAACTCGAACTGGTCTCTGAGAAATTCTTAATTTGTTTCGCTTAAAATATATTGTTTTTGGTTTAACAATGATTGAGGCGATGTAGCATTAACATGTACTATTTTAGTTCTTATCTTCACCTTGAGAAGAAGCGTCCAATGAGAAATGTGCTCAATTAAAAAAAATATGCTTGGCTTTTGGTCTAAAATTACAACAACCAGCATACGAAAGGTTAACAAAACTATCCGAATGTTAATCTCTGTATAAATTACAATTCTACCTAAATTAAGTAAACTTTATCTTTGCTTAGCCCAAGAATTTATCTAGCAGTAACTGTTAGGCTAAGTGAATAAAGAGAGAAATGTATAAAAAATAAAGTAGATAAAAAAAGGGAATGGGAATTCTAAGTTTTGTGTCTGAAAGAGAACTGCGTCTATATTTCTTAAAAACAAAAACAACTAGTTCCCACAAACTAATTTATTTCAAGAGAAATAAACTTTACAAAATCCAGCTTTGCATATTTTTCCGTGTGCTTGTCGAAAACATTTAATTTAAGGTAACAAAAATAACATACATTCGAGTAACGATAATATTGTAACCAAAAAAAGAAGAAAGGTATAAAGAAATATAACGACTGACTTGCAATGCCGTCAACTACCTACTGTCAGTTTAATTTTTGTTAATGATAAAATACCATTCTTTGGTATTTTATCTTAAAGTTCTTTTTGAAGCTTGCTTTCAGGATCTGCTCTTTTCTCGGTGTCTCCTTCTTGTGTAGAATCGACTTTGACAACCGTGTTCTTTTAGTTTCCTGTGTAGACTTGTTGAAAACGAATTTTACTATTTCTTTAAGTAGGCCACCGCTTCCTTCTTCAAGAGATGAATATCTTTCTGTTTCAACTCGAATTTTCTTCTGTCGAGCCCACAGGATCATTTACCGAATCTACTGACCTGCCAACAGCTTCTCTTGTGGGCAAAAAAGTTCATTAATTCTGCCTCCAGACCTTAGATACAACTTTCTTTTGAAAGAGATAGCATACCAAAACCACAAATAGCCTGTAGTAGGCTTATTGTTTCAAAAAGTAACAATAAAAACCCTGTAAGGAAAAGAGAGAGGCAGGCAGTGCCTTCTTCACATGTCTGAAAAAAAGAGGGAGATCTATTGGTGGGTTCCACTTAAAAAACAGTAGGGGCGGGAGATAACGGCACAACCTCAAAGCAGCCAATCATATTCGAGCAGACATTGACTGCAGAATTTACAAATTCCAACTGTACTTATTCTAATTTTAGCTTTTCGTGACACAAAGTCCCAATAACGAGGCACCGACTGAACACCCCACACCAATAAATTGCTTGCAAGATGATCTTGCTAACCTTCGAAATCATTCATCATCATGTCGCGCTATCAGCACGGATATTCCGGACCCTCTCTCACCACACCTCCCTATCGTCCATTTCTTTCGGCAGATCCTCAGGGCTACATCCCGTATCGGCACACAGCTGCTGTATGTAGGTTCGAGCTGGACGTCCTGCCTTTGCTCATCCACGTGAAGGGGTCCACATGAGTACATCACTTATGTGCTCGTCCCTACTTATCCAGCAGTGTCCCGCGTGTCTGGTTCGTCTAATTTTGATAGTTTCCGTGATGATACGAGGGTAGAATTATTTGACTCGTGATAGACTCGAAATTTCCGTTGAAAGAAGAAAAGAAACAAAAAAGGTAGAGTAGGAACGAAACAAGCAAATGACCCCCCACTCCCTCTTTTCCGTCAAACAGTAGAGGGACCAAATGTATATAAATGCTCATAAAAGTTGAAAAATTAAACCAAAGAGACAATTTGTAAACAACATATGAATGAATTAGCACGTCCATTTCGACGAGAAGTCCAAAAACTGGTTAGTAATATATTGCTCTTTACTAAATAGTCATTTAAAATGCATGTATGATTTTATTTAATTTTGTCATTGTAAAACCAGTGCTATATACTATTATGTGTCTTAAATGAAAGAACAATGAACTATAAACCCCAAATTAAAAAATGTTTGAAGCTAGCCGAAAAGGTATTACTATTGGAACATGAAATTCTATTTTTAGAACAAGGGTAGAATTATTTGACTCATGCTAGACTCGAAATTTCAGTAGAAAGAAGAAAAGAAAAAAGGTAGAGTAGGAACGAAACAAGCAAATGACCATCTCCTCCCCAAAGGGACCAAATGTATATAAATGCTCATAAAAGCTGAAAAATTAAACTAGAGAGACCAACTTTCGAAGTATTAGTGGCATATTGTAGTAGTTACTTAGTTGGGCGTAGTCTATCAATGGCCCATTGGGCACTTGGTGAGTACAGAACCCTCATCACGGGCGATAAGATCGTGTTGCGTTAATTTTCCAATTAGGTAACGTCTGCCAGCCAGCTTACCTTTACTTCGACTTCAAAATCCAGGCTTTCTACTTGTCCTCAAATATCTACCCCTCTGGTACTTGTGGGAATTATCTTTTATCTTAAAGAAACACGTACATCTTATTATATGTTTGAGATCAAAATCTCGACATACATACATACATATCAAGCTTAGATTAGTTTAACTCTGGGTCAAACTACAGTATAGAAATAAAGTTTTCAAGAGGATTGTGCTACGTCAAACCTACAGAAAATACTGAACAGCGCTGATATGACATTTTACAAACGAAAGCGCATGAGCCGCGGACTGATATTCCCACCCAATATCGATAATTCGGCCAGTCAGTGTAAATATTAACGACAATTTCGTTAATTGCATTTTGAAGACGTCTCAGTTAGTTTCCAATGAACACGCTCCTTTCTTTTTCAGGACACTTAGTCGCTTATATTTTGCAGTTATTGGAGTAACATGTTTTATTAGTTTCCTTTAACATAAAATCACAAACGGCAGCTTTTATCAGTGATTGTTAATATGGACAACAAAGTCTTCAATGATTACTTCACAGGTGTCACTAACGTATTAAATACTGAGGCTGTTTAAAACATATCACCTTATTCTTTTTTACTTTATTTATTTCGTTTTTTTGTACCTTTATTTATTTTGTTCTTTTGTACCTTTATTTATTTCGTTCTTTTATACCTTTATTTATTTCGTTCTTTTGTACCTTTATTTATTTCGTTCTTTTATACCTTTATTTATTTCGTTCTTTTGTACCTACATACGTTAAGATTTCAAGTATCCCAGACGCTTACTAGTTAGGAGCTTTTCTGTGTAGCAATGATTAATAAGCTAATTCTACAGTCCATTACTAACGCGATGAAATTGTTTCATAAACTAGAGATATTGATCCTGTATTTACAAAGACAGAAATGAATGATGAACAAAACGTTAATTTTCTTCAGCACATTCGAACAAGTTTTCCATTATTCAAAATTTGTATATGAAATTGCTCTTTTCATTATGTGTGGACTGCATCGTCATATTTCTGAAAATGTTTACCACGTCTTTAAATTTTATTCTTGAAATGAATTTTAAGTTTAGGAAACAAGAAAAAGTCACACGGGAGGAGCCGAAGGGTTAGTGAGTGTAGAGGGTGATGCACATTCCTATGTTTCACCAAAGATATTTCGTTCAAAAAGTATCGAGACTGGTTTCATTATTTTTTTTAAATTGGCACTGACTCGTCTGGACAAAGTCTAGACGTCTATACTACAGATCAAAAAGTGTCGAAACAGCTGACAAAAAAATATCAATAAGTTGTTTGTTGGCATTTACAGTTTAAAAATATATAGCTTCAGTCTCGATCTTTTGATTTGCACTTTGTATATCCGTCGACTGCAGCTTTGTACCAGATAAGCTTAACTAAGTCAATAAGTGTATCTATTTCACTAGGGCAAATGATCATAGCGCGTTGTTTAACAAATTAATCCTACAGACTTGTATAGAGTTCGATCTTTTTTGTATGTCTATCTACAGTTGCTTTGTGCCAGATTAAGTTAAGTGGTATAAATATCAGAATACTGTTTGTATTAAACATTTGTTAACTTGAGATGGACATGAATTTTATCAGAGTTGATTTATCCTACTCAGCAAAAGGTTTACACTAAGTTTTCACACCAAAGACATTGAAGCTAAAAACGCCAAGTTTACTTGTTATCTTAAACTCCATGCAACATGACAGAGTTGAAATAATGTACATTGATGTGGCGCCAATCTTAAAGTGATTATTAATAATATCGTTTCCCAAAACAGTGAGTTCGGTAATATGTATTTAATCAAAATTGGACGTCTTGCTGTGAAGTTATTCTTCCAAGCAGAAAGAGTCTATCAGTATGACGAAATCTGGACTTTACCTTGGCCTGAACTGACCATCAGTGTGAACTATATTATTATTAGTATTAGATATGAATACTTAAAACCATATAACTTGTGCAAGTAACTAGTTTCTGCAAACTTGGATGTGTCTGATGCAAAGAAAAGTAGTGGGTCACTCAGACTCATTCACTAGCAAATCAGTCTGCAAGACAAATTTTCTAACCACTGGACTACAGCAGGAGCCCCCGAAAGATGAGGGTTAATTACTCATTACAGAACAATATATGCAATTTATTCATATGCTGGATACTTCAATGCAAAAAAACGCTCAAAAAAGAAGAATAGAGTAAAATGAAATTAGTGTAGGGAGATGAGATGAATGGATTTGGTTTGATTTCTTAGTTTAATAGCATATCAACCTTCGTGGGTTATTTAATGCCAAAATCATCCTTCTAGAAGAACAGCTATGATGCTATTTAAACCATAGCTGGGAGAATTAGGGGGTTCATACCTTTTCCAAGAGAATTTGTTCAAAAGTGAACGTAAGAGATCGACTGAAGTTAGAACTCTTTTACTACAATTCTGCAGTCCAGCGCTTTAACCATTACACCACGAGATGAGTATAGCGAGATGAGATGAGTGTAGTGAAATGAGATACAAGTCGTTTGTAAATAAATTCTCTGAAATACACCGTTTTTATATTGGTTATCTTGCAGACAACCGAAGAAAAAATATCGTCCAATGAAAAACCACATCCTAAAAAACAAAGACTAAAAAAGTATTTTTCAGATAAAATACTTTTTTTCATCTAATAAGTCAGATTTATTTATTCAGCATTTTACATTGATAAACAAAATCCCAGTCACAAGCTGTGAGTGGAAGAGTTATGGGGTATATGAGGTTTGGTTGGGTATATGGTTAATTGTTGTTGGGAAATTCTAAGGTTTATATCTGATTCTTTTTTCTTCTTAACTCATTCTCTGGTTATCTTTTCGTTGGTTGAAGCAATAAAGGAATAAAGGAGGGAAGGAAAAAGACTAGGATAATTTTAAACTCAATTTTTCTTTTGGGGCTAACGACCCTTCAGTGGTATGTAATGTTTTTCTGAACCAGTAGAAATAACCGTCCTCTTCCAGTCAAGGTGTTTGACGAACATCATGGAATCATCTTTGGAAAATTATAAGTTCGAGACCACGATGTTTCTCTGTGTTCAGTAGGTACGTTCAGCGGAAACTGATACTAGCAGGAGACACAACGCATCAATAAGTCCCCGGACCTTAGCCAACACGTGCACTCCCATTGACACTAAAGAGAAAAAAGTGCGTCCGTCTAAGTCGAGGTGGTAAAGGCTTCTGAGAAAGAGTTTCTCTTTGGTGCCAGGAAGCCCCTCTTTTTAAGCATACTCCGATTTCGTTTCCTGTCAGAGGCCTCCAGGGAAACTGTTACTTTTGCATTTATTTATTTTGTTTTTAGGTTATTAGCTTTTTTATTGCAATTCAATCCGGACAGAGTTTCATTTACGGATGTCAATTTTAAACCACTAAAAAAGTTTAATCTACGGATGTCAATTTTAAACCTCTAAAAAATTTTAACGAGAAATCTTTTCTCTCTTTTATTAACTACTCCAATAGAAGATTAAGCAACAAAAACGAATAATTTTTTTTAAAAGCCTTGAAGAGCTATATCATTCCTTATTTTACCGTTTTTTGAACTTAAAAAACAAGACATCCGTACTTACTAAAATAAACAAACCGTAATTTTTTAAAAATCTGATTTTCCATAGCATTATCTTTAAAACATGTAAAATTCATTCACCTGCATGGAGTTAAAATAACAAAATGATTAAGTGGATATATAACAAAATTATTGAGGGGTATATGACAACAAAATGATTGAGGGGAGTGGATATTACAACAAAATGATTTAGGCGAGGTATATAACAATAAAACGATAAAAAAAAACATGCCTTCAGAATTTTGAGGGAAGATGTCTTTCAAAAGAAATCTCTTCTTTTATTGCTTTAAACATCGAAAATTTTATTAAAATCCAATAATTAGACGATTTGAGGATATTTATTAAAATGATACTTTAGCTTGGATTACCTTGGATTACAATTTTTCTACATATTGTCGGATTATAATCCTTTATTTACTTTCATACTTTTATAAGATAACATTATACTCTACTAAAAGACGAGGAATCATACAAACACAATGTCGAATTAAACCATTTATGAATTAAATTTTATCTGTGTTTTATTCAATCTGTTGGGTGTTTTTTAGTGAGCCACAAAAAGCCTGTTCAGCTTGAAAAATAAGATGTATTCTTTCCTGTCTTAGCAAAAATTAACAATGGAGAGTTAGAATAGAACTCGGAATATGAGAATAGAACTCGGAATATAAGAATAGAACTTTGAAGACTACTGCTGCTGTCGGAGATTACTGTCACAGCAAAAAATATTCAGTATAAAAATAAAAGCGAAAAATAAGAAAATGTTACTAGGGGAGAAGAAGGGGGCTTATTAATTCAATTGTCTTTGCTAAATCTAACCAGACAAGTCAAAACTTGCATGGATTTATTTTTCTCTTCTAATCTTGGAGAAAATTTTTTTCATCTGATTTTTCTTATTATTAGTTTCTTCTTCCATTGATGACGTTCTTTTTCTGTTTGTTTTTTGAGATTTTTTTCTGATTCATTTAATCAGTCGTTTTTTGTTTTGTTTTTGTTATATGGGTTTTTAATTATTTTTTGTTTGTTTGTTTGTTTGTTTGTTTGTTTGTTTGTTTGTTTGTTTGTTTTTGGTGGGCTGATTGCTTATGTATTCATAGTTTTCTTTATTTCTATTTTCTCAGCTTTACTTTAAGTAGTCACTCATATAAGCAGTCACTCGTATAAGTACTGAACAGGCTTATCGCTGTTTCACAGTAAACAAAAAAGAGAACCAACAGAATAGTGGACTTTGCCAAACTGTAGGACCCTAGAGTAAAAATAAAAGTACGCGAAAAGAAGAATAAGTTCCTAGACCTTGCCAGAGAATGGAAAAAACTATGAGACATGATCGGAACGGTGATACCAATCGTAATTGGTGCGTTCGGAACAACCCCCAAAGGTTTGGTAAAGGGGCAAAAAGACTTAGAAATCAGGGGACAAGTGGAGACTATCCAGACTACAGCATTATTAAGATCGGCTAGAATACTGAGAAATGTCCTGGAGACTTGAGGAGACTTGTTGTCTCTTAAACTCCAATGAAATATCAGCTAACGCTGGTGCAAAACTATCAAGGAATAGGTTTGGTTTCTTTGTTTAATGGCATATCAACCTTTGTAGGTTATTTAATGCCAAAGCCATTCTTCTAGAAGACCAGTAGTAGTACTATTTAACCCATAGATGGGAGGATATGGGGGTTCATACCTTTCCTAAGGGTATTTGTCCGAAAGTGAACATAATAGCGCGAGTGGAGTACGAACTCGCTTACTACGATTCCGTAGTCCATCACTTTAACCTTTACACCGCGAGGACACCCCCAATCAAGGAATAATAATAATGATAATAATGCAGCTTAGATTAAGTACAAGATAGCTGATAGGACATCAAATGAGAATTAAACTAACCATAAACCGATCTGTGAGATTCGCTTGCAAATAATCATACAACTTCATTATTCTCTTGATGTTTTCCAAGAATTTTCTATTATTTCTAATTTATTCTTTTTCTTTCATTTCTTTAACTTTTATATTTTTTCTATTTCCTTTCCTTTCCTTTCCTTTTTTTTTTTTTTTTCTGTTCTTTCCTTTCTTTTTCCTTTTTCTTTTCTTTCTGGTCCCTTTCTTTTCATCTTCTCTTTCTCTTCTCGACACTTCCCAAACTTTTTTTTCCTTCTTTTTATCCTTTCTCTTTTCATCCCCTTTCCAGTCCTCTTCTTTTCTTTCCTTATTTCTTTTCAGTCAATATCTTTTTTCTTTATTTCATTTTCCCTACATTTTTCTTTTTGATTATTCAAAAACTATGACAATTTTAACAACTATTATGAGAAAACCTTTTTTAATTTGGCTTGCATCTTTTTCTCTCTCTTTCTCACTTTATGCCTTTTCTCTTTCTATCTTTTCCTCTCTTTCTCTCTGTCTCTCTCTCACTCTTTCACAGAGGTAACGTTGAGCAAATTCTTCTCGCCTACCAACCAAAAGAAACCGTCGCAGCTATAATAATGCTATCTAGAAACACAAAAGTAAAAGTCCGTTCCCCATATGGAGACACAGACTACTTCGACATTGTAGCAGGTGTACTGCAAGGAGACACATTAGGCCCATGCCTCTTTATCATCTGTCTAGACTACGTGCTTAGAAAATCTATTGATAAATTGAAAGAAAACGGTTTCAAGCTAACAAAGGAAAGAAGCAGAAGGTCCCCTGCACAAACAATTACCGACGCCGACTACGCCGATGACACTTTTGGAACGTGAAATTCTATTTTTAGTAAAAAAAGTTAGAATTATAACTCGTGTTAGTGCCAATTTCAGAAGACAGGGGGCGAAGATAGAAAGAAAGGGAAAAAATGCAAAGTAGAAACTAACAATTTAATCCACCCCCCTCGTTCGTCAAACAGTAGAGGGGACACACGTATATAAATGCTCATAAAATTAGAAAAATTATACGAGAGAGCCTTTTTGTAAACAACATAGGAATCAAATAATGCGTCCATTTTGAAAAGAAGTCCAAAATGGTTAGTAACATTGTTCTATACTAAACATGCATGTATGACGTTTTTATTAAATTTTGTCATTGTAAAAGTCAGCGGTGTATACTGTTATGTGTCTTAAATGAAAGAACAATGTACTGTTAGCCCAACTTAAAATATGGAACTCGACCGAAAAGAATCACTTTTGGAACGTGAAATTCTATTTTTAGTAAAAAGTTAAAATTATAAATCGTCTTAGTGCTAATTTCAGAAGACAGGGGGCGAAGGAAGAATGAAAGGCAAAGCAAGAACTAAAAAAGAATGTGAAGAGAAAAAAAATCTTTTTTAATATATTAGTCTTGGACTTTAACTAAGTTAAAACTTAACGGAAAAGGAGAAAGGATAGTTTTTTTGTTTTTTGTTGTTTTTTGGGGGGGGGAGTTACGAACGCCATGGGAAGCAGCATGGTGGACGTAAAGGCAAGCGGATAAACCCTCTGATATCCAAACGCAATGTCTAACCTGGTCCTGGGCGTATGAATCTCACGGTTCGACGGTCAGAATAGTTAGTTCGATCGGGGAACTACTGCTTCTCATCTATAAGTTTAGCTTCTATGGATGAGAATAAAAACAGCCATCGAAAGATAACCATGACCCACATTCAAACCATATGTATAAACCGCATCGCTCTTCACGCAGGTAAAAAAGAGGCGTGTCCTGCTGAGGTTAGGGCCCTGGCCTCAGTGTTCGAAAAATCATCTACAGTGCTCAAACAACAAAAATTACTAAAATGCAAACAAACAATAGAAATAGCGACATTCAACGTTAGAACCTTAAATAGAATAGGACAACTACCGGAGCTGACTGCATCGGCCGTAGAACATAACATAGACATAATATGCATTCAAGAACACAGATACACACATAGCAAGGATATTAAATATCATGATACTAGCAATAGATGGACACTAGCCACTGTATCAGCATGGAAAAATTATGTCAATGCTACGGTAGGAGGTGTAGGAATACTTATTGGACCAAGAGCCTTAAAATCACTTAATAGCATAGAGAGAATACAACCTAGGATGATGGTAGCTACTTTTAATGGCAACCCCAGAGCAACAATCATCTCCTACTACAACCCAAGCAATGTAAGTGAAGAAACTGAACTCATCGCCTTCTATGATGAGCTATCCTCTCTAGTGCGTAGCATTCCGAAACACAACGTTCTCGTCATTGGCAGAGACAAGAATGCCCAAATCGGGGAAAACGGAAACCACAAATACAGCCTACACAACTCGTCAAACAGGAATGGACAATATCTAACAGATTTCACGATAGAAAATAGATTAACATGTCTCAATACAAACTTTCAAAAAAGGGAGGGAAAATTATGGACGTACACATACGCAAACAACACTAAAGCACAGATAGACTACGTCTTTATAAATAAGAAATGGAAAAATAGCGCAATAACTTGCGAGACATACTCCTCTTTCACGGCAAAAATACGACTGAGCCTACGAAGAAACGCCACACGAACAGAAACCACCAAACACTGTGACTGGGCCCTTCTTAACAGCAGGGATATTAGAGATAAATATGTGTTAGCATTAAGAAACAAATTCGATGCACTACTGGAGAAGACAGAAATACGTACCCCGAATGGCGAATATGAAAATTTTGTCAACGCACACCTAGAGGCAGCAGCGAAATGTATACCAACAAAACTTAGAACTAAATCTAGAGTCCCATGGGAGACATTAACAGTTAGAGAAAAACGTGCGGACGTGAAAACTTCCTCCAAAAGCAATAGGAAGAACCCAAGGTACACAAATGCTCTGAAACTAAAAAAGGCACAAAATGAATTAGCAAGAATATATCTAAAAGAACAGACAGAATACATACAAAAACAGATAGATAAGATTAGAGACTTAGTGGAAGATAGGAAAACTAGGATAGCGTGGCAGAAGTGAGCAGAAGGAAGATCACAGCCAAAGTGAGCAGAAGGAAGATCACAGCCAAAGCTAAACGGAAAGCTACAAACCAACAAGAAAGAATAAAACTGTGGAAACAGCATTTCGAGAATCTACTAAGAAACCCATCGAAAGTTACATATGAATTATTAGTAAGCAATTAGACATTAAACTGGGACCGTTTACTCTAGAAGAACTCGACTCAGTAGTTGGAAAAATTAAAAATAGAAAACCCGCAGGACTTGATGAAATCCCCCAGAAGTATAGAAGACCAGACAATTCGACGACATACGGCTCTGACACTGTAACGCAGTCTATAATCAGAATCCGATAGACAGATGGATGAAGGGATGCATCCTCCCTTTCCCTTAAAAGGGTGACCTCGGATTAACCAAGAACTACCGAGGTATAAAACTTACATCCATAGCAGCCAAAATATACAATGCCCTACTACGAAACCGCATAGAACCCAAAATTGACAACATTCTTAGGAAGAACCAAAATGGCTTCCGAAGAAATAGATCCACGACCTTACAAATATTGATTATCCGTAGAATCCTTGAAGGCGTACGGGCAAAAAACCTACAGGCGACTATACTATTTGTCGACTTTACCAAGGCATTTGATTCCATTCACAGAGGGAAAATGGAACAAATTCTACTAGCATACGGCCTACCAAAAGAGACCGTCGCAGCAATTATGATTCTCTATAGAAACAGCAAAATGAAAGTACGTTCTCCGGATGGAGACCCAGACTACTTCGACATTGTAGCAGGAGTTCTGCAAGGGTACACACTAGCCCTATACCTCTTTATCATCTGTCTAGACTACGTGCTTAGAACATCGATTGATAAAAGAAAAGAAAACGGCTTTGAGCTGACAAAGAAAAGAAGCAGAAGGTACCCCGCAAAAGCAATTACTGATACCGACTACGCCGACGACATAGCGATTCTGGCAAATGCACCCGCCCAAGCCGAAACACTACTGCAACGAGCCTCCGCAGGCATTGGCCTCCATGTCAATGCACACAAAACGGAATACATGAGCTTTAATCAAACAGGCGACATTTCCACGCTGGGCGGTAGCTCTCTGAAACTAGTAGACAAGTTCACCTACCTAGGAAGCAGTGTCTCATCAACCGAAAAAGACATCGACACGCGACTAACAAAGGCAACTGACTAAAAGGATGGAGAAAAAGCTTAACGGTAACTGCACAAGAATACTGCGAGCAATTTTGAACAAGTCCTGGAGGCAACACCCCACAAAGCGCCTGCTGTACGGCAACCCACCTCCCATCACAAAGTTAGATGAACCAGATATACTGGACACTGCTGGAGAAGCAGGGACGAGCTCATAAGTGATGTTCACCAATGGACCCCCTTACATGGCCGAGCAAAAGCAAGGCGACCAGCTCGAACCTACATACAGCAGCTCTCTGAGGATACGGGATGTAGCCCCGAGGACCTGCCTGAAGCGATGAACGATTGGGAGGAGTGGCGAGAGAAGGTCAGGGATATCCGTGCTGGTAGCACGACATGATGATGATTATATTTTGATCAATTATTCAGAAAATGTATTGTCATTATTCAATAAATATCTTCGTCTGTATTGTTTTGATCACTTTATTTTGGCCAGAGAGCAATTCAGTCTTTTTAATATTTCTTAATATCTTGGTTAGATGATTACGTTTCAGTCAGTCGGTTTTCCAATCTTCTTCAGACATACTCTCACCAAGTAATCTTTATTAAAATACCGTTGTTGCCCAGAAATTATTTTATTAAAAGTACAAATCAAAATACATCATGCCAGGTAATAAAATACAGTTATGATCGACAGTAACTGGACTTTTCAGATGTTTTTTAATGAAAAAAATCAGAAAGAAGCAACAGAATAAAAGCAATCAGTAAAACCTGTTGACAAGGAAAGAATTTTTTGATTTGTGTAAAACGAAACTAGAAAAAATAGTTGATACTATGGAGTTAAAATGTGTTTTTATTGATGGGAATTGTTAGTGTTTTGCCTTGCATTGCCTTGACGTGTTTCGTGTTTATTTTGACATATACTATAGCTGTTCTTTCTTTTTTTCTTTTTTTTTCTTTAGTTCTTAACAAAGATTTGTTTTTTTCTGGTAGATGGCCTAGTTTTCTAAAGTATCTATTGAGAATTGAATTCACTGTAAATAACTTCAGAAGAATACCTGTTTATTACAAGTCCTTTGAAATCAAACGCGACAATGCTTAGATATGAGAGATTGTTTTTATAGATTTTTCTCGGCACGGTGTTTTTCAACCGGTTTTCCTCGGAACCCTAAGCTTCCGGTCGGAGTTCCGCGAAAAATTGTAATAAATAGGTTAATGCATATTAGATATTAATAATGGTATGTAATCATTTTCATGCAGGGGTTCCTGAGACATGAAAATTATTTAGAGAGTTCCACAATAGTAAAAAATTTGAAGAACGCTGCACTAGATGTTAGTAATCGACGTTCAGTTTTGAAGGAAAATGGGATACGTGACCGAGTTTCAAAGCAGTCATTTCTCTTACTGTATCCATTGAATATCAGAGAATAATATTTTCTTCCATAAAAACAAACTAACATTGCATAATCGGTGATGAGCTTTTTCATTCGAGCAGTTTTATACAATAATTATTTGAAGTCGATCACAAATTCGTCTAAAATCGAATAAGGAGATTTAATTAGATGGTGTTCACTCACCCACCAAATTACTTATCTCAATTTTAAAAAAAGAAAAAAAAAGAAATCTTCCAGAAGAACAAAGCGCATTGCTTTTATGGAATTTATTTATCCTCATATTTTTAATCATAGCACATAATCTTCGAACGAATTCATCACATTAGTCATGTACATTTATTGACTTCTGATTGAACGACTCAGATTCTTATTGTCAGAATAAATTTTCAGGAAAAATGGATATTTCCAGATCGACTGAAATAGAATGATTTCACTTGAAGATACAATGAGTGAGTATGTGGGGATTATTTCTCCTTGCCTGCAGGATGATTTGTATGGCGACTGCTACACGTTGATACAATTGTTATAGAATCACATCTGGATACTTAAGAGAAAGCGCAAAGATATTTTTCACTTTTTCATACAATATGCGGTAGTAGCTTGACGTATTTTTTTCTGTCGTGGACGCCCGCTTTCAAGGAACAATTCTATACATTTCTCAGGCCACTTTACGCTGTCAACATATATTTGTCACTGCCTCCCACCAGACAGGACTTGACACAAGGTCAATGACCCGAAGGTCGATTATAGTGAGGGTTTAGAGGAGGGGAAGGTCGAGCACGAGCCGAGGCTTAGGCCCTGCTGGACTATACTGCAGCTCACCCACCCGAAGGTGCCCTAGCCGAAGCCGGGGGACTTACGGCCTCAAGTCTGCTTTTGTTGGACTGTGCCCGTACGCTATCAACATATAACACAATGAAGAATAACTAAACGACAATTCAATGAGTAGCTAACTGCGTTTTAATCCTATTATAAACATATTTTCCGACTGATGAATTTCTGTTTTTGTATCTTTTTTCCTGTTTGCTTTGCACACTATAAAAATTTAATTACAAAAATTGTCTTGAATTCATTTTTGAGAGGAACCTACCGTTTTCAACTTCATTCATTTTCTTCAAAATTTATCTACAAATAGAAAACTTATGAAAAGAAAATTTATTGAAATTATGACAAACCATTAACGTTGTTCATTTGTTTGTTTGTTTGTTTGGTTGGTTGGTTGGTTGTTTACAGAAACAGTTAAACTTGTAAAAAATTTTATAATGTTTATCAACTCTGCAGAGAGTAAAACTTTTCTTAGAAATCTGATGTTGAATTAAAGCATTAACAATTTTCTATAAGAAAAGTTAAGTGATATCAAATACTTTAAGGAAAAAGCTATCGATCCTTTTGCGAAAAATGGATTTAAATTCAAATAAAATACTTGTTATATTTAATGCAATGGCAAGTACTAAGAAATATATTTAGAAATTAATCAATCATTTTTTAAATCCAAATGATGTTTATTGGTTGTCATTAATTTTGGAATCCCGCACCCTTTCTCGCTTGTGTGTGTGTGTGTGTGTGTGTGTGTGTGTGTGTGTGTGTGTGTGTGTGTGTGTGTGTGTTCAGAACTACCACTATCTCATGCCATGAAACACCTATTAATTCTTCAGTTCAACTCATTTGGAATATCGTTTCTAAAGTTTCTTCCAAAGCAAACAATTCTGATAAAACTCATTCCTTTTTTAATTGGGACGAGTACTTTTCAATGATAAAATCATTTGGTTCTTCAGCAATGTTGGTATGAATATGTAAAAAGTAAAGTTGGCGACCATAGTCGAGGGTAACCCGAAGGCTCCCTTTTCGATAGCTACTACACCAATGTGTAAGGGAGGGCGCTACTCCTTTCCTGGATTGCTCTACTTTACCCTTGATCCGTACCTTATAATGCTGAGTGCTAAGCAAGGAAGCATCAAGTACCATTTTTGAGTCTTTGGTATGACTCGACCTGGAATTGAACCCAGGTCTCCCGGGCCATTGGCGAAATTACCTTTATTTATTTTTTTTATGAAACTGTCATTCATTACCGTTAAGTATTTCGACTCGTATTATCCTATTAATTCTCGATGGGTTTTTTTTTATCTCAAATCACACAAGTATTTACTCCTATGATAGCGAGAAACAGCGCTCATAGAAAACAAGAACGAAGAATTAGCTCCCGGTGAGATTCGAACTCATATACCTTTCTAACTCAGAGAAGCTTGGTTTTGTGTATCAGCTGCAATACCACCTCTTCCAAAAAGCCAGGGATAGTATCAAAGAAAAACAAACACCTCTGAAGCCTCTCAATACTCCGACTGATAGGTGCCACATAGGTTTTACAAATTAATATTGCTAAGAGTATACTACCCAGGATCTTGTTGGCATGAATAAGATGATTTAAGTGAGTTGCGATAAAAAGCAACTAGAATTGCGAAGATGAAGGATAATACAAATCAATTTTTTAATGGTAAAATTATATTTCCAAATTAATGGTTAAAAAACTACAGAAGTTTCCTGAAATCTTTATTACGTAGCTTTGATAATCTTTATTACTGATAAAAAGAAATCATGATCAAGTTATAAATGTCATAGCATAAACATTTCTAGTCAGTTTATGTAAACAAGTTGTTTTCATCGACCGTGACCGCTATAGAGTGGAGTTTATTGAAGATCACTATTCATCGTTACACTTTTACTCGTTCCGATCAAAAATGCTTCGTGTGATATACGTTTAACATTAAACTAGAAAGATAAAATTACTTCCATATTTTGTGTTGTTTTTTTTTGGGGGGGGAGTCTTTTTTCCGAATGGTTGAAAATGATTATTTTCCAAAGTTCTAAGATGAAGTATTTTGTTTAAAATGATATATTATCCTTCGGCCTTTCAGAGGTAAAGCATTTTCATTATTACACTTGTTTTTCATAATTTTGTGTTCATATTTATCTTGAACGTAAAATCTTTGATCAAATGTTCGAAGAATTATTTATTCAAGATACCATTATATTGAAATGTTTCGTGCATAATAACAAAATTTTAATTATTTTGTTAACAGGTAAAGTTAATTTAATATTTATTTTCATGAGGTGAGTTTTTTATCGTTAATACAGCTGTTGACAGGAATCTAATGACTTTATGTCGAAACTGGTTTTAGTTTCCGTGGAGTAAATTACCGAATTTCTTGAAGTGTGAATTACTAATCATACCTAAGAGAGGTTAACATTTTGGTTAAAGATTTTTCTATGTTATGGAAGGGGAAACAGTTCCAATCTCATATTGGTTGTAAAAGAATTCAAGGTTTATGAGTTTTAGGAAGTCCATAAATTTTAGGGATCATATGGTGATAATTAATCAATTAATGAAGACCAGAATTCGTGATCGTTTCTGATTAATTTTTATAGAACTTATTGAAAACGTCAATATTTTTAGTTATGGCTTGTAGAGAAAAATTTTATATACTATGATATAGATTTTCCTAATTCAAAGAATCTTTGAAATAAGTGATCAGAATTGGTCTCAAAGTTCTGCAACGAAACTAAAGATCTACTTTGTAATTTACCGCCAGATTGAACCGCAAGACAATATGAATACTTACCTATTGTGTCAAACATTAAAGATCGTTGTGATGTGAAAGATTAACACTGGTTAGTGACTAATGAAGCTTACATTTGTCTCTACAGAGAGGATTTGACACAAGGTCAAATGACACAAAGGTCGGATTATAGAGGGAGTGAGGGAAGGGTAAGGAGAGCACGGGCCGAGGCTCGAGCCATGGTAGACTATGCTGGTCATCGGCCTACTTAGTGAAATGTGGGCCTGATAAACCGAGCTGGGCATGTGTTATGAAATAGCCGAGGGATTTCGGTTCATGCCTTTGAGTTTAGTTAGGCTGAGAACCTTTCGGTTCAGCACATGGGTTGGTTGGGTGTAAGATTGAAGCAGGTGTTAACGCGGGTGCGCGCGAGCGGATGGAGGTGTCACTCAGATGTCATAACAGTCCGAGACGATACTGGGTGACAAGGTGCGGGTGACGTCACGCACCGGAAGCACACGGAAGTTTGTGTGAGAATTTGAAGAAAATAAGAGTCGGGTTTTAGACGTCAAACGAGAAGGATCGATTTTGGAGCTCGCAGGCGCGAGGCGAACGTGCGCCCGATGGGGGCCGCTCGAGTTGGGGGCCAAATGAATAAGACAGCATAGAAGATTGTGTCTCTCCTCCTTACGTCGAAACCTTTAACTCAAAGTTAATAAAAAGGTTTCGTACCTGAACAAGAAGTCGTTACGTGTTTTTGAGATTCCTGTTCTTTATATGTTCTGTAATAATGAACATTACATGTCTATTTAGCACATACCGTTAATTGCGAATATGGTACACATGGACCCAAAAATGGGTCCAGGCACAGATGCCTGATTATAGCTTTGGGGCTTTTCAGTCTCGAGTCTGTCTGAGCATTGACCGTCCGGTACGGATGCCAGACAGGACGCAGAAAAGCCTCTGCGCAAAGCACAGTGGCTGGTCAGACTTTCTTTATTTCCAAAATTATTAAAATTAAAAACAGTTTTGGGTGGCACAAGGCCCCAAGCTTTGGGAGGGAAAAAGTGAGCAGTCATGCTTATCTATGAAACTAAGGGTCCCTAGCTAGCTACATTCACCGACCCATTCATACAATACAATTGGCAATCATCCTTTGCCAGGCACGTCGCAACCACCAAAATGCTGCATTTACTCAATGAGAAAAACCCTACCTAAAACCCCAGATGAAAAATGTATGAATTTTATTTACAAAATATGATTTATATATATAATTGATGAAAAGATGATGGGAATGGGGAAAAACCCTGAAAGAAAAAGATAAATAGAACGTTTGGTTACCCTCCCATCCCCTTGTCAATAAAATGGAGGCTGACTGTTTTCCGGTCTCCGAGGGGACCGAAAACAAGCTGGACCCTCCCTAGTGGGAGGGACCATGCTATTGAGATAAAAGAAATGGAGGGCAGCGTAGGGTACGGGAAATTTATATGGGTTGCAGAAATGAGAATGTAATTATGAATTCCAAGATCTTCAGAAGTGGGGCTAGATCTAAAGTTTGAGGAACAAGAAAGAATTGGGTTGGGGATGATCTTGGAGGTTAACGACTAGACGACGGGAATGATTATTTACAACACACAGCTAACTAGGGAATTAGGGAGACAAGAATTCCTACTTACCGGGGATGGGGTCCGTAGTCACCATACGCAGGAAGTGGAGAGAAGGATGACTCCAAAGTTCCCGCCTTTCGTACGACCAGATTTGCACCCACATTCCATCGAATGTTATGCGATTCAAGCGTTTTCTATCGCATCTAATTTTGATCCTAAGCTCATGCCTAAAGAACAAAATCAGATCACGATGAGAAAAATTTGCATCGTCATACAATCCCTTCTTGCGCGTCATCCAAATCACCATTCGAGCTACAGCTAGGATCGCGAGAAACATCCCACGCTTCTTACCTTTAAACTTAGGCAAAACGTTGTCTACGACGTAACCAACGTCGAGCAGCACAAGCTGTTTGGGTTCGATGCAAACCGTTCACTCTCTGACGTGATCGCTCGCAGTAGTTGAAGGCGTGCTCAGCCGTTTCTTCTAAGCCACTGCTGCAGCGAGGACAATCTGCCAAGCTCGCCAGATAGCCGAAAAGGAGCAACGCGTTCCATGCAAGCCGCCAGGTGAGCGAAAACTCGGAGTTGTTCAAGAAGCCTGAACCTGGCGTCCAATTCCAATGCGACCGAATTTCCTCCATCGATCAGCCGGGCCGAGCCGATCCACGAGAGGAGCCGAAGCGGAGCCCACCACTAGATCCCGATACAGCTCCTTTCGAGACCGAGAATAGTCTCTGGACCCAGGAAGGTTGCAAGAGTACCTTACGGTATTCGCGGACAACCGGTGCTTCGATCTTCAGCCTACGTTGACTTGAGTCTGACTTGAGGCGAGAAAAGGTATCGCTCGCTTTTCGTCTTCACGCCGTGTCCTTCAATAAGGATCGGCCCAAGTAAGCCAGTGGTTCTTCAGATCAGGCCTACCTAGATCCCCTTACGCGGATGTTGACAACAGACCTGTCTACGGACCATCGGCGTTCGGCTTCCCCAAAGTAGTTTGGAGAGGGATCGTTGAAGCGCCAGCCGATGATTCTTAAACTGAGGTAGTACTTGACGGATTCGATATACTGAAAGGGGAACCTTCGTACTTCTTCCTCACGCGCAAGCGCGTTGCATTTCACGGCTTCGTTGGGAACTCTTTTTAACCTAGATCTAACTACGTATCCCATGTAGCGCTCGCTAGCTTCACGCTCAAGATCTCGTCTAGCTAAATCTACGACTGGAGATCCCCCTTCCACCGCCCGGTAAAGCTTATCTTCTAAAGATTTTGCCACCTTGGTCCTATCTAAGTTGAGCTGGCGACCGTATTTGATGGTGAAATCACTAACCCTATGGTTAAGAGATCCCCCACCTCTTATTCCCAGTAACCTCCCCCAATTATGCCTGGTGAAGTAGTGATTCCAGCCAGTCCCGAAAGTCCCGTATCTTCAGTAAGGAGGTATTGAACTTCCAGTAGCCGACCAGACTAGATCTATTAGCTAACCGCAGACTGACCTTAACAAGCCAATGGTCAGTCCACGCTACATAGCAACAAAATCAGTGTCAGCTCTTCTAACAGTCCATCCAGATAGGATCTAGCACGGACAGAGGGCGAACTATCTAGTCGTGATGGGCCATCAAGTCAATCAGGCTGCTTTCACACCTTCTCGACCCTCTAGCTCTTTCTTGGGGTCAAGGATCGCATTCCAATCACCCACTAAAACTATCTGTTTCGGATCGTTGAGGAACGGCGCTAACCGTCAAAAAAAGAAAAACCTCTCAGCAGGAGTATTGGACGCATAAACCGCGACCACCTGGAACTCAAAACTTTTAACGGCAACATCGGCCACAACCAGCCGTCCTCCATCATCTGCAAGAACAAGATTTACATTAGCATTAAGGCTGTGTCCAATTAGCAAAGAGACCCCAACGCTGCTGCGTCTGTCGTATGCTGAAAGGACGACAGAGTCATCCTCCAGTACACGACGGTCCGCAACGCAAGTGAAGTGAATCTCTTGCACTGCAGCAATATCCACACTGAGGTTCGATAGTTCAACAAACAAGCGCGCACATTTACTTGGATCCCCCCTGCATTCAACGTGGCAAGGTTTAGAGTTATCATACCCACTTACTTTACTCACTGTCGACTAAGGCACAGAATTCCTTGGGAGTGAGGCTGCCGACGGCATATCTTAGGGAGCCGGTGCCGAGCTCAGTAGTTACTCGGCCATCCCTGGACATCCTCCGATATCAAGTGGGAACCGCAGCTTTAATGCCCGGAGAGAACATAAATTGGGATCCTGCCCGAACAATAAGACATGAATTTACGGAGGGAGGGGTGCTCCAACTCCGCTAACTTTATGTCCGCCCAGAAGTCGCCACACATATTTCGTGCGTCTCCCAGCCAAGCGAACAAAGATGGTCACCATTGGTGCACCCTTGAACAGATATGGGTTTGAAGTGTTCTTATTGTTGACTTTTTAAAATTACAGAGTGGCTTGAGTGCTCTGCGGAGTTTAATGTCCCCCGGAAAGTCCTCGGTTTCCGCTGAGCACAAAGCCACCCCTAAAAGTTCTTCGCTGTCTTTTTCGGCTGATGCCGATTTTGCCTTCAGCAGTTTTTTCCTCCTGGTTACCTGGTTCTATCCTTCTCCCGGATTATTTTGATGGTCCACAGGTTCCAGGTCAGGTTTAGTGGTTGGGCTGTTGGTTTTATCCTTTGTGTTGTTGTTGTTGCTTCGATTGTTTGCAGGATTCTTCTGTGGACAGAAACCGGCCAAGTGGCTTGACTGTTTGTAGGATCAGCAGAGTAGCCGCCTGCCCTCCACGACCACCATTATCTGCTGGTCCTTGTAGGTCAATATGTGTGGGATGGCCTGGAAGCCCTTCCTATCCACACAAACATTTAGGACGTAGTCCCCATGTGCCATCCCGCCCGCCGATCTTATTTGCGTTACTTCCTCCGCGTCCTCATTTAGTCGTATTGGGACGTTGCACACAGTGACTTGTATTTGTCTTTTACTTCTATATTCCGGTTGAAGCCAGAAGTGCTTTGTGGAGACGTTACTGCCGGCCAGCTTAACCGCCAGCTCTTCTGAGGTTAACATGGGATGCCAGCGGATTTCAAGAGTTCCTCGAACATCTCCTTTTAAACTCCTGCTAATCTCCTGGTCCTTAAATAAGTAATGATAAAAGACAGAGTCTTTGGCTCTACTTCTGCAAAAAAATTCAGGGATAGGTAGGGTTTTGTTCCCTTGGAAATACGGAGCGTACTTCCCGACTGTCCTTCTCATAATCCTGTGGGGACTTTTTCTTTTTGCTGGTGGTTTTTGTCCTGGTGGAATCGAACTGTCAGAGAGTTATGTTTTATTTGTTCCCTGTGAAGCGGGTAGCTATGTCCATTCTAACACTGATGTCGAGGGTCCAGCTACTGGCTCTTTCGGCTTCTTAGGGAGAGCTTCCAGTTTGTTTTCCTTGAAGAGGTCGGTCTGTGTGGAGTTGATGATGATGTTTTCCACCACAGTTACAGAGCAACCAATAGGGAAAAATAGTGGATTGTTGAAGGAGGCTTTTGTTGCTGGTGGTGGCTATGAGCAATGATTTATGATGTGAAGAAAAACTGTGGCTGGACAATGAGAAAGAAAGAGAAGTAGAAAAAGAATAGAATAGGCTAGTACCTGGGTTCACGTAGGTATTGAACTTGCTATGGAAGAACAATAAACGTGACCTACAAGCTGATCTGGCAATATTTGACGAACGTCCCACCAGACGGACGAGTGTGGCACAAGGCCATTTTTGGTGGGTCCGAGAGCTCGACGTCTCCAAAAATGCCGTCGGCATTCCCCTAAAGTGAGGTGCCTCAGGTGCCAGGCGATAAACCTAACTCCTCCAAGGAGGGTTAAAGCTTGTGAGGACGGTCCCCTGAGGCTCGAGGAATTGACCGTTCGGCACGGATGCCAGACAGTCCACTGAAAAGCCTCTGCACGAAGCAGTGGCTGGTCAGTCTTCCCAGTTATTCTCAGTGAGAGATTTATATTTGTTCTCTCTGACAATTATGCAAATTAGGCTGACTAATTTGCCAGTATCACTACAAAAACACTATGTATTTGGTAGAGTTCAAAATAATTCAATAGACTTCAGATGAGTTAGTATGGAGTAACTTGAATATCAATTTCGTGAAATTCTGAAATTCCTGGTTAGCAGCTTTCGTTCTGTCTGTGCCAGTATTCACCACCTTCCCTGGGAAAAACTAAGTGTGCTACTCTTAACCAACTGCTCGTATTTACTGGTTTTCCTTTCTGCAGCCTCTTCGTGGCCCTCTTCCCTAGGTAAAATCAGTTCTACGGTTATGATTTTCTTCACTTCTTTTGCAAAGATAACTACATCTGGTCTCAAAGTGGTGAACCGCATAATTTCCAGAAACCAGAATTTTATTTTCTAATGAACTCTCATCCATTCAATGACTGACTGAAATAGAGAGAACAATTATTTTCTTTAAAGACTGCATCTTCTTAAACAAAGGGTTTGGCTCTGACCTGATCATTTTTCTTTATTCTCGTCCCAAATGTCTGCCAATGTCAACCACACTTTATCGTGGCGCCATCAGTACGAACCATAGGGTCAGTGATACTTTACAACCTAAAATGGCATGTACCATGATTCCTAATTTGCTACAAAATCCATACAATGGATCTTCACGCTTACCCCATCTGTGAAGATATACAGGCTCATGGAGTGTATCATAACGCCTTCAACACAAAGGATATACAAAACGGTTCCATCCTTCAAAGATCGGCTCAAATGATCTTTATTTGGAAAGTCCCATCTTGTCCCCTGTGTATCCTGTTCCACAGTTTTTGATTTCCTCTTTTCATCCTTCAGATTATTCACTTCTAATTAACCCATGGTTCGTCTCTCCTTGAACTTTGCTTTTACTCATAATTAGAAATGAGATGTCCCAAAATTTTGTCTCGAAATGAAATGCAGTCAAACAATATCTGTTGTCCTACGTGAACACTCTACTTGTTGAATGGTAGTTTTGACAGTCTGTTTGGGATTCCCAACCATTTGCAGCACTTGACCTGGTTTTTGACCCTTTTGCCTCCTTTCCAGCTGCTGTAATTATTAGGTTCATTTCCATAAGAAATAAAATGAGAGAGATGATGCATCCTGTTGCAATTCTTTTTTTCCCTAAAGACTGCCTCTCAATTACAAATTTAGTGTTTAGAATCAAAATTTGAGGTCAATAAAGTAGCTAGTGACAATATTCTTGACGAGGATTGAGATTGTATCTCTGTTTGAATTAGACTACTCTAAGTTAAGACACGCCACTGCGAGGTTGCCCTTTGGCCCAATAAGCTTCATGACTGAGAACACCGATGTGCTCCTAGCGTCCTGAGAATCCAGGAATTCCACCTCTTTTTGGGTTGAGGTGTCAATATATAGTCTCTGTAATGTAATATGTTAACACTGAGAAAAAAAGATCTTTCTTTCTACGTTTAAGAGAGAGATAGTTCTAAATTAGTTTATATGAGATGCAGCAGGTAGCTTTGGGAATAAAACAACCCTCAGCTCTTCTTCAGCTGGATGGAATGAAGCCTTTTACTCAAATCTTCCGAATTTTACAGACTCCGAAAGAGTTTTAGATATTTTTGTATAACTTAATGAGTATATCACTGGGGCTAGGTGCAAAAACTGCTCTTACATGTTTCATCACCACTTTTATCTCTTTCTAAGTGGTACTTTCATATTAGATGCGATTGCTGGGTCGCCCACAAGACCTAATGGGCAATTCTCTAATGAATACACAGAATGTAACCTTCATGGATTCCTCTACCTCCTGAGCTCAGAAGCCTCCCTGATTTTGCCCGAAGGAATTTAATGAAGCCGAAAAGGCTTTTCGTGAACTGAGCTTGTTCTTTCTGGATCTTGCGTCTTCTTCTAAACCACTATGTGACGGTACAACCGTCCTCGCCAAATACCGGGGTGAATCCGCTTCCAATCTGCTGATCGCTCCTCTGGTCGGATATATCTTCAGATGACACGATCGATTCACTATCTGCCCACGTTGTGTTTTGTAGACTCAGACAACAGATCAATCGCTTATCGGAATCGCCGGTCGGTGAATAATCGATTGAGACCGCACAATTAAGAAAGTTAAAAACGTCGATGCCAACAACAGAGAACAAATACGGCTTTGTAACAATAACAATATTTAGTAAGGAAAGAAAAAATCTCTTTTTGCAATAGTATAAGCATTCACTCTTCACATTGTTGGAAAGTTCAAGTCAGTTGATTCCTTGTATAAGTTTCGGCCTTCCTATTTTCGATGTCTACAGCTTGTCGTAGAGTAATCTTAATGAGGGTTATATTTGCTTTCTCTCGATCATTGAGATTATTCGGCAATGTTGTAATATGACAGGCTTTCTACACTTTCTATACCCAGGGTAGTCTAGTTGAAGGCCAAGATATGGAATCTTGTTGTCACATTTTTCTACTGACGCGTTAATTCGGGCTTTTTTTGTCTCTCAGCAATTCTCGTGTTTTCTCAATTCATTTCGCTTTTCTACCCCCCCCCCCCCCAGGGTAGTCTAGTAAAAGGTTAGGTTTCAGAGTGACTAGGAATTAAACTCATGTTCTCTCTACGAACTATCTCTTTTTTCTCACTTAATTCACTTTGCGTTTTCTATACCCAGGTCAATCTGGTGATAGGCCCCCTTGAGGTCTGATATTATCTCGATTTCTATCCGTTTCTTTATCTTCACGCGTCTGACACAAGGGCGTCTCTCGTTCGCTTCACGCTGGTCTCTAAGGTATCATATTTCGATTTCTCTTCGTTTCTCCATGAGTTTGACACAAGGACATATCAAGGCATCGCTATATCTCAGTGTTTCTTGGCTTCTTTTATTGTGTTGTATATCGGTCAGACTACATCAACACGTAATATGGCTTTTCTCTACCTCTCCACGCTGGGCAGCCTGGCGCAAGGCCATAGCTCAGAGTGACGCGAATATAGCTGTAACTTCGCGCTCTCTTTGTGGATCTCTTCTTAGGAGAGAATCCCTTATATTCCATGTACATCTCCCACCAGGATGAGGGTGATGGTGTCGAAACTAAGAGAATCAAACTTTTAATTTGGTTTCCAACAATCAGTTCCGCCTTCCACTGTTTGTCACTTCCCCTTCACATTCGATTTAATCTTACTTTTACCTAAAAAGGGCGGTCCTTCCTAAATTTGGAATTATTAAAATTTTATGTCCACGTGATATTACGTCAGTAACAATCTATGCATAACGATAAAAGAATTGAATCAAAATTTTCCATACTTAAATTTTCTTTTTAAAAAATTGCTGTTTCTAGAATTTTTTTTTTTTTTGTTCACATGCGTTCATAGCAGGTGGCTGACCTCCCGGTGAACCTCGTCAACCAATTTTCAGTCTACTTTGGTTCACGAGAATAATGAATAGCAATCGTTTCGACATATATATATATATATATATATATATATATATATATATATTTCTTTAAGAAAAAACAAAAACCGGCCACATTAGGATTATAGATTTGTTTCCATCCTGTTATGTTATAATTAAGAATAGACACAAGAAAGAAGGGTGGGAGGGGATAGAAGAGGGGTGAAGAGTTTTCTCCTCATTTAGCCCACTTCCGTTTTTTTTAATTTATTGCCGGTTGGAATTATAGTAAATTAATTTTTTTTCTAATTCTAAATACTCCAGATTTAATACTGGTTTACATAAATACAACTTTCTTTAATAACTTTACGTAAGGATACAGAAATACTTATCATCATCATCATGTCGTGCCGTAGCACGGATATCCCTTACCCTCTCTCGCCACTTCTCCCTATCGTTCATCGCCTCCGGCAGGTCTTCAGGGCTACATCCCGTATCCTCACATAGCTGCTGTATGTATGTTCGAGCTAGTCGTCCTGCTTTTGCTCGGCCATATGTGGGGATCCATAGGAGTACATCACTTATGAGCTCATCCCTGCTTCTCCAGCATGTCTGGTTCGTCTAACTTGGATAGTTTTCGTGATGGGAGGCAGGTGGCTGTATAGTTGGTGCCTTGTGGGGTGTTGCCGCCAAGACTTATTCAATATTGCTCGCAACATTCTTGTGTAATTACCGTCTAGCTTCTTCTCCAGCCGTTTACTTAGCGTCCAAGTAGTGCATCCATACAGCAGTATCGATACGACCGCTGCCTGGAAGAAACTGTGTTTCATTTTATCGGTCAGGTCTGATTTCCATATGATCGATAGCCTATCGATAGCTGTCCATGACTTCGTTAGTCGTGTGTCGATGTCTTTTTCGGTTGATGAGACACTGCTTCCTAGGTAGGTGAACTTGTCTACCAGTTTCAGAGAGGTTCCGTCTAGCGTTGAATTGTCACCTGTTTGATTAAAGCACATATATTCAGTTTTGTGAGCATTGACATGGATGCCAATGCTTGCAGCGGCTCGTTCCAAACTATACAGTAGTATTTCGGCTTGGTTGGGTGTATTCGCCAGTATCGCTAAGTCATCGGCATAGTCGGCGTCGGTAATTGTTTTTGCGGGGTACCTTCTGCTTCTTTTCTTTATCAGCTCGAAGCCGTTTTCTCTGATTTTTTCAATCGTTTTAAAATTAAAATTTTAAATTTCAAATTTCATTTTCGTAGCTATTAATTCAGTTACCCTTACAGTGATGAGTACGTACACATCACATGGTTTACTCTCTTTTTTTTTAATCTTATTTTAATTTTATTCATTTACCTTAAATCTCAATTTAATCGTATGTTTTTTTTTTATTTAAGGATTATCTATGATAATTTGTCTATAGTTTAAATTTATTCCTATGTCTACATTTAGCTATTAATTCACATCTCTGATTTAATAATAAACTCAGTACATAGAAAAAAGTGAGAATTAACGAAAATAGATTCAGAATGGGTAAATCGGAAAAATGTTCTTTTGACCAAAAAAGAAATATATATTTTTTTTTTTTTTTTTTCTTTTTTGGTCAAAAGAACATTTTTCCGATTTACTCATTCGGAATCTATTTTCGTTAATTCTCACTTTTTTCGGTGTACTGAGTTTATTCTTCGAAAATCTGCTTGGGCTAATTCTTATTTTTATGGTCAATAAATTTTCTCCACTGACCTTTAACCTATCGTATCACACTCAGCTCTCCGCAGTCTGATGCTAACAAGCTGATGTCCTCCTCATCAGCCCTGGCCACCATGTTCTGTTTATTCTAGCTTTTTGACTCCGATTCTCAAGTGCAAAATCTCTCTCTCTCTATCTCTCTCTCTCTCTCTCTCTCTCTCTCTCTCTCTCTCTCTCTCTCTCTCTCTCTACTGTTTAATTGCTTCTTTGGCCCAGCTGTTTTTGTTGATTTCTTTTCTAAGCCAAACTCCTCTCTCGCCATGTTGTTAATGATAGTCGATAGAGCGTCCATCTTTGTGCCGGCTTTTCCTGCCAGGATTGTATCAAAGAGAATGTTGCTATCCACTTCAAAATTCAACTTATCCCTATTCGCATTCATTTTGGGCCAACAGAGACATTAACTCGCAGGTTGTATCAATAGTCATGGCTTGCATCCAGATCGCAGAAGAGGATGCACACAGATCTACTGTGGAATGGTTTGAGTCCTGTCTGAGGTTGTCCTGCATCTCATCAGTTTCTGTGACTATGCGCTGCTTCCTGTTCTGTTTTTCGCATTTGCTCATTGACAGATGTATTTTCAACCCCTTTTCATTCTTGTTAATCTTTCTACACTTGATCTCCCATGCCTAACCAATCAAGATGATTTTCTTTAATATCCTCTTTGTCCTTGAAATTGACCTGGTCGTTTCCGTTTGGTCTAAGAATCTTCTATTCTTCCTGGAAATTCTGAGGGTGTTGTTTCTTCGAATTGTCAGTTGCTTATTTTCATATTCTGTAATTGCAATATTGTGATATTTGCTCGGTACTTTAATCTATAGAGCACTTTCGTTATTTTGCTGCATTTTCAACAGTTTTAGATCTTATCTAAGATATTAGATTTTATTTTTGGAGTTGATAATATTTGTTTCATCTGATGATTGCGTTTTTTCTAAAATTATACGTAAAACTGACAGTTAAAGAGGGTTGAGGAAATATAAATCAATTTTAGGTTTTATTTCACCCTACTGGTCGGTATTGTAAACTTTTTATTTTTGGAAAAAGTTTTAAAAACGACTTGCTATATATATATATAAATATATATATATATATATATATATATATATATATATATATATATATATATATATACGTGGTGCATTCAATAAGTTTACAGACTTTTTTGTAGAGGCATTTAAAATTGTCGTAGACTCTTGAAAATTCACTGTGTTATTGCTATATATCTTATGAGATGACTGACCAATTTTTATGATTTCAAGTTCAAATGAACAGCTACAGCAGCAATTGGAATACACCCTACTAAAGCCTGATTGTCACAGCAGGTGGATCTCAAAAATGCAATCTGACACTTTAGAAGAATGATATGCAATAAAATTCTGTTTTAAACTTAGAAAAGATGCCACAGAAACGTATGGAATGCTTCAGACTGCTTTTGGAGCATCTTGCATGAATGGAGCATCAGTTTTTAAGTGGCATAAGAGATTTAAGGAAGGCAGGGAGTCTATGAGGGATGATGAGAGGCGTGGGAGGAGTAAGGAAGTCAATAGACCGGAGTTGATTGGCCAAAGGGTTAGGGTTAGAGCTAGGGTTACTATGTCGAGGTTTTAAGGGAGTTCAGGAAGAGATTCCGTCGGAAGAGGTCAGCAGTCTTCAAATCGGGTCAGTGGCATTTCCACCAGGATAATGCACCAGTCCACAACATTATCCTTGTCACAGACTATTTGACCAAGATTGGCATCAAGACAGTTCCTCACCCTCTTTATAGTCCAGACCTTGCTCCCTGTGACTTTTGGTTATTCCCTAAGCTCAAAGGCTGTTGTTATGAGAAAATTGAGGAGATGAAAGAGGCTGTGACGAAGGTTATTGACACACTCACACAAGAGGACTTCCATAGGGCCCTCCAGAAGTTGTTGAAACGGTACAACAAGTGCATTGCAGCCGGAGAAGATTACTTCGAAGGTGATTAGAGTTTCATGTGTGTACTATCAATAAGAGTGCCCAAACGAAAAAAGTCTGGAAAATTATCTAATGATCCTAATATATATATATATATATATATATATATATATATATATATATATATATATATATATATATATTCCTTTAAATCATCACTGTGTTTCTTTTTCTTTTTTTTTTCAATCGCAGAATTTTATTTTTTGTACCTAAGAAACTTTCTTTTAAGAAAATATTAAATTCAAAATCAATAAATATCCACAACATACCCAAATGTCAAAATTAGATATTTTGGAGAAAAATAAATTTTTGATCAAGCCCTAAAAGAAAATAAATAATGCAACTCATTTACATAATTATGTATCAAGATTAAACTAAAAGCAATGCATCGTAGAAATCAGAATCAATTTTATTCTATTGTGTTCTTGTAGTCTCTTTATTATAGCTTTCCCTCCCACCTAATCAGTGCAGTTTCAACCCACGCAAATTCTTGGGTGCTAATTTTGAATAGTTTTGTTCGTTTCAACATGACACCTTTGAGTTAACCGACAAACAAATTTAGTGCCAATAGATCTAATATGGATAAAGTATAATCATATTTGTAGTGTCTTTTTTATGTAATGAACACACACACACACAAATAAGTATGTTCGTGAGTGAAAAGATTTTTCTAACTCATAAACTCACGTGCTTGTTTGTGGGTGTAAGAGAGAGAAAGAGAGAAAAACAGAGTGCACAATTTTAATTTATTACAAAGCAACGATCCTTTTAAAACTTGGAACGCAGAACAGGTTTCCGGCAAAGTTACTCGCGTATATTGCATATTTCCTGAAATGTGATTAGACCCCATGATTTTGTACTATGATAGTTTAAAATTACCTTCTTGTCTTCCTCGTTGTGAAATATGATGTGTCTCAAGCTAGTCTCCCAGACTATTCATACTGCTGTAATCCACACAAAAAATTATATATATATATATATATATATATATATATATTGCGTATGTGTAAGTGTGTGTGTGTGTGATTATCTAAATTCCATGTATTAAGTACTAATCACATGGATATTTTTTACAGATGTTGTTGATTCTGTCTTCTTATGTATTTGTGTGTAAAAAGATCAAACAACGAAAAGTGCTTAATTACTTTACAATATTGTCACTAAAAAAATTAAATCAACTGAACTGTAATTTATAAAACCTGCTCAATAACCAAGTCATAGATTGTAATTAGATTATTCTATCACTTTTTAATTTTTACAAATTGTTTGACAATATAATTTTGGGGTTTGGTTTGGTTTGGTTTGGTTTTATGGCATATCAACCATTGTAGGTTATTTAATGCCAAATCCATTTTATACATACAATCAGTTCTATTTCAAACAATTCAGTTGAACATAAGTACAGTTTACTACTATTTGACCCATAGGTAGGACCCTATCAGTGGAAGCGATGGCAATAAAGGGGTACTCCGCATTTCCCAAAGCTCCAGCATTACTGAAGCCTCATCATCCTATTGCTTAGTGCCATATCCAGCACACTCTTTGCGGGAGTCTTACCGCTCTGCTGAGGTGCAGTCGGTGTATTCTGCGGCCCCGGCCGACTGGGCCATATAATTTTTTAATTGACAGTATAGTATAGTAGAGGATAGTATAGGATACAATACTCTCTCTTCCACTCTCTCTCTCTATATATATATATGTATATATATATACCATCCCCTCTGCATGAGCATGATGTGACAAGGACAATATTTGGTGGAGTTTAACAAGTTTTAAAGCAGAGTTTTCCTTAACCTAAACTGGTTGCCATACAAAAGTTAAAGAACCCAATCTGCTCTACTGTTTACTCATAGTTGGAGGGCGAATAGTTGGATTCATGCCTTTCCCAATATATATGGTCAGAGAGGAAACTGTGATAGAAATGAATAAATTGAGATAGATAGATAGATAGATAGATAGATAGATAGATAGATAGATTATTATTATTATCTGTAGTCGTAACGCACTGAGTATAATCAGAGACATGGATGCATGTATTAATATTTGTTTTTTCGCGTTATGTTAGATCTTTCATTTAATCTATTACTTTTTTTTTTCAATTAAAAACCATAAAGATGTAATGGCGTGTATGGAAATTCTACTCTTATCAATTAACATAATTTTGACAGTGAAATCTTGCCTGAAGAATTCAAAGAAGAGTTCTTGTCGCACGCTTTTCTCATAACATGATTTAATTCTACTTCTCTTCCTCTCTTTCTTTTCCACATACAGGTGAAAAATCAAACCAATCACAAAACTCATTTTAAATATTTCTCATAAATGAATGACTCGTCTATAGCCAAATCACTAGTTACTTAGCAACAACTTATTGGAGACTGCAAACGTTGTCATTACACATACGTGTTTATTGCCTTACCTATATTGTAGCTTTAAAACATCAAAGTCTATTCATAAAATTCAATGGAATGTTTTCTTTCTTTTCTTTTCTTAATACATGTACAAAGATACTAATATATGCAACTTACCGATCATTACATTTGTTAGGACGAACAGAATTACTTTGTTTATTCATTCCATTATCGAATACAATTAAGTAATAGTAAAAAATATAGTTTTTATTTATCAGCGTCAAAATTAGAGAGCTATACGAGAATTATGCTTACTATCGGTATTTATTAAGCTTAATCTGACACACAGTCATGTAGTTGGGCAGGGCTGATCTTAAGGGTAAGTGAAAGAAGTAGTTACTTAGAGTGATTTATTTCATTTTTGGGAGGGAGGGGTCTAGTTTTTGGAGGGTTCTATTTGGCCCGTGCGCGCGCATGTGTGTGTGTGTGTTTGAGTTGATATAAGAACTAGTCTACCCGTATTGTAAAAATATCGGTGTATACAATAAAGGCTTGATTTTTCTTTCTTTTATTTATTTTTTTGTTTTTGTTTTTGTTTTTTTACTTTTTGTCAGGATGAACCATTGATAAGAGTCAATATTTTCATTGCAGCAGTAGGAAGCAAATGATTCCACTTAAAATTCTATAAAGGTTTCGACTGACTGTGTGTAGGTCACCCAGTGATGACTAAACACACAATAAAGGAAAATGGTCTGCAAGATTAGTTTGTTAATCATTGTTCCAAGGTGAAACACCTACTTGTCTTTGCTGTAATTGTTTTTTGTATTTTTTTAATACGAGAAACGAGAAAAATGTCGCGCAAAGTTGTCTTCAAACATAGCATTATACATATATATATATATATATATATATAATGAGAAATGTACTCAATTCTATAAATATATTATATTTTAGGTTTTAAATTGCAACGACTAGCATACGAAAAGTTAATAAAATTATCCGAATGCTAGTCGCTATTAAAAGTACAACTCCACCTAAATTACCTTGTAGACTTTATCTCTGCCTAGCCCAAGAAATCTCGTAGTAACTGTCAGGCTTGGCGAAGGGGGAGAGAAACGTATAAAAATAAAAGAGAAAAAAGAAGGATTGGAATGCTAGTACTTTTGCAACCTGAAAGAGAAGTGTGTTTATATTTCTTAAAAACAAAATCAAGTTCCCACAAAGTCATTTATTTCAAGAGACATAAACTTTACGAGATCTGGCTTTGCATATTTTTCTCTATGCTTGTCGAAAACATTGAATTTTAGGTAACGTAAATAATATAAATTCAAATAACGACAATATCATAACCAAAAAAAGGAGAGGGTATAAAAAAACGACTGACTTGCAAGAAGCAATGCTGTCAACCACCTACTGTCAGTTTAATTTTTGTTAATGATAAAATACCATTCTTTGGTATTTTATGTCAAACTTCCTTTTGAAGCCAATTTTTAGGGTTTGTTCTTTTCTCAGCATCTCCTTCTTGTGTAGAATCAACTTGGATAACCGTGTTCTAGTTTTTTGTGTAGACTTGTTGAAAACGAAGTTTACTACTTCTTTAAATGAACTTCGAGTAGACTACTCGTAGAGATGAACATCTTTCTATTTCAACACTAATTTTCTTCTGTTGAGTCTATAGAGGCATTTATCAAATCTACTGACAGAGCCTACGCTTCTCTTGTCGGCAAAAGAGTCCAATAATACTGCCTCCAGACCTTAGACTCAACTTTCTTATCCTGCAGTAGGCTTATTGTTTTAACAAGTAACAAAAAACCCTGTAAGGAAAAGAAGCTTACCCCAAGCAACTAATAGGCCTATTTGCACAAGTCACCTAGCTAAAGAAAAAACTGCCTAAAGTCGAAGGCGACTGAACAAGAGTTCACAAAGCAAAAAGAGAGAACCAGGCAGAGCTCAAGTCTGAAAAAAAAAGAGCGTGATCCCTTGGCGGGTCTCACTTGAATAACAGTAGGGGCGGGGGATAACGGCACAACTTCAAAACAGCTTATCATATTCTAGCAGATATTAATTGCCGAATTTACAAATTCCAACAATATACATATGTGTGTGTGTGTGTGTGTGTGTGTGTGTGTGTGTGTGTGTGTGTGTGTGTGTGTGTGTGTGTGCACACGAGTATGTGATTCGGTTGGGTTTTATGGCATATTAACCATTGTAGGTTCCTTAATGCCAAATCCTATTTATACGTAAATATCAAATATATATATGATTTGTAAGTATAGTTTGTAGAAAACAATCTTGAACGAGCCTCAGCCCTTCTGAGCACACAGTTAATTGGTTTTAATTTAACATCAATCATTCGTTTGAAAGCATAGCTTGTTCTATTTGACCCATAGATAGGTTATCAGGTGCTACCACTCCCAGACAGAGTTGACCTCGGGGCGATGGCAATAAAGGGATACTCACATTCCCTAAAGTTCCAGCATTACTGTTATTTTTATGACCTGACATCTAGTTAGTATTGAATCATTATAGGTTTGTGAAATAAGCATATGCAACAACACAGAAATTAAGATAGTTTAAATACACTTTGTCAACAAGTCAGTTGATCCTTTCTGAAACAATCAGCTTTTTGAAGTCTTGCATTGTGATGAATAGCTGCATGTTTCAAAGGCATGGCTCTCCGAGGAGAATACGTTTATATCTACTAAGTGTTTCGTGCTTCTATCATACGTTCATATCTACTTTGAGGTCTATCGTTGATAAATACCTGTAGATCAGAAAAGGGTCCAAAAACGTGATAGAGGTCAAAAGGAACAAAAGTTGACATTAAGAAATAAAAATAGACTGACTACTCTCCCTATGTCAATGAACAGTAAACAGATTCGACACTCGACATATTTCTCTCTGTTTTAGGTGATGTATTAATTTATTAGGGTGTAATCCAACGTATTTCGATAAAATTGAACGCTTTTATCGAGAATTCTAAAATTCTACTCGCTATTTTTACATTTCTTCTGATTTCTATAACGGCACTAAAGAGTTTTTCCTTTTTGTTTCACCATATTTCAAGAGTAATATTCAAAGGTCTTGGGGATGCTGAACTACTGTTTTGCAGGGTTAATTATAGACGTCACTCGGTAAAAATCGAACTTACTACTCAAACTGTTGTCTACAAGACTAGCTTTGTAATCTTCATTCTATTGTTAACGCTTTCTAGCGACTCGTATAAGTGTTTACTTTTGTGTATTGGGGGAGGAGCAATTGGCTAGCAATTTTTTCTAACCGCCTCTATTCGGAAGGTGTCGCGGATAGATTAAGTCGGCTATCTGTAGTTCTCCTCTCTCTTGGGTTTTTGGACAAATCCGATCCACAACCAGCCACCCAAAACTGTTATTGCTTGTTTTGAATTCGAAGCTGACCTTCTCCTAAAGTCAATTTTGGCCAAGTGTTGTCTCAAGCCATAGCGATGAGTTATCTTGCTACACTGACATGCTGATGATGATTTCTTCTAGACAATAGCAGTGGAGAGAACAGATGAAGGCAAGCCTTTCTCAAACAACCTCGTTCAGAATTTGAATTTCTGGCTTGCTGAATTCATTTTTTTTTTTTTCGACAATAGCCATTACCCTACCCGTACCTTCTGGAATGATATAAATTATTCACTCTCTTATTCAAAGATCAACACAGCGTCAGAAAAAGTACGATGAAATAAAATGGTCAACGTAATTTTTTTTAATTCTCAAAACTCAATCAGCTATTAAATTTTTTCCTGTTATTCTTTCTCCGTAAGGACGCACTTAATTCGCACCAAAGAGGAGCCTTCAATTCTATTGACTTGCTTTTCTTTTCTTTTCTTAATCTAAATAAAATATTTCAAAATAAAAAAAATACACTGTATCTATAAAAGAAATAGGTATTTCAAAAATGTATTGAACTTTTTTTTAATATTAATACTCATGATACACAATTTCGTAGAAAAATAGTTGAAGTTTTTTTAAGGCTTTCAGCTAGATATTCCATTGTTAGTCAAGGTGTCAAGAAACCTTCCTGTTGAGAAGGGGTTTTGTGCGCAAAATCGTTTAACAGTATTTTAGAACATATTTTGGAAAATCACAACCGATTAAACGATCCATCTATAATTGATACAATAAACTGGAAACAATGGAATGTTTGTGGAAAGGCTAAAGTCTTCTGAGACCATCAATATTCGAAAAATAATTAGAGTGTATTTGTACGAGTTGCCTACACTCTCAAAAAAATCCACAAGAAAGGCAGAACTAGAGTTACAAATTTCACATAAGACTATTTTTTAAATTTTGCAAAAATATATTCCAAACTGCAAAATCTGAGAGACCAAGTTGAAATCCCATGTGATTTTTGTACAGAAATGTTTGAACATTTTGACAATGAAAATGAGTCTAATTTACAATGACTGTAAGTTACAGTAATATACTTCAAGCGTTTCTCTACAAAACTACACATCGCATCGGTCAGTATCTTGAATTAACAGAACCTATGGAAATTCCACAGCGTACGTGCATAATAATTCCGCGAATCTAAACTTAAAATAAAAATTCTGAGATAAATCGTTGTCGATTTCTACTTCACATTTTGGTGAATTAGTGACAAAACATTAAAAAGAATTAAATTTAAAAATTGGAAATTTGGCTTTGTGAAGTAAGTAGCTCACTTTTGGTAGTATATATATATATATATATATATATATATATATATATATATATATATATATATATATATATATTGTAATTGAGTTAACTTTCTAGGTAAAGTGTTCAATTTTCAATAAGGCTTACGTTGCTGATTTGCGAGAAGATCAAGATTGTTCTAAATTCGGAAATTCTAGTTTTCACTCATGTGGTATACATTTTGATTAGTTAATTAACTAATGTAGTATCCTAATTTGCATAATTTGAATTAGTTTACGGGGAAGATAATCAAATTTCAGAAAATGTATTGGAGGTGCTTATTCAAACAAAACTGCCACTTTTGATCTCTAGATATTCAAGGGTTGCAGAGTTTCTCTCTTCAATCCTCTTGTGATCTAGACAGTCATCACCCTTCCCAGGGTATCTAATTATTTCAGTTTTGTCCCTGTTCCTAATAGAGGTCCTAGTATTTTCCATATTTCCTTTTCTTTATTTACTTCGTAGTCTGCTATGTTCACGATCAAGCAAACTTTCTTTTCCTAGTTAATATCATGCAGATTTGGTTTGGCAAGTTCTCAAAGTGTCAGACTATTTTACCCTTTTTATTTTTAGAGAGGCCTTTCGTTTGTGAGCAATGATGAGAAAAAAAGAGATTCTCGATTTGAAAGTCAAATGTGTCTACCTTTGAAATAAGACACACCTTAATGGTTTGAGTAAGATATGTTGATGTGCATTTGTATTAAGATACCAAAAGATACAATCCAAAATGTTGAAACCTGAAAAGCTCTGAATCCTGAAAGGTTTAAATTTTGAAAAAAACAAAACCCTACAAGGTCCAAATCCTGAAAGGTTCAAATCCAGAAGATATAATTTAGGAAAAATAATTTTAAAAACATATTCTAAAAAGACATTTATGCAATGTTTTTAAAAGCTATTAATTTGATAAACGCATAAAAATATTTACTTTGAAAGAAAAAAGAACTAAACTGAAAATCTACTATATGAAATAAGTACGAAGGGTCTTCGAAAAGTTTTGTACAAAATTGACGATTTCAAGGACCTTGGAAAATCAAGTTCCCCATTCCATTGTATTGTGTCAGCTATATCGATTTCCAAGGACAACGTATTTCACGTATAATTCTTCCAGCCAGAAAATCTATTCGAAAGCTTCTTCATAGATTGAGCTGTGTACAGTTATTATTTTCAGGGCCACAAAGACTGTTACAGCTTTGCTGAAACCTCCTCTTTTGAAGTCTTTCAATACGATGAATAGGTGCATTTTTATGGGGTGTTGGTTTGGCTCTCGTCGGAGAATACGTTCCCATTTATCTACTACGGGGAGAGTCCCCGTGGTGTAATGAACTAAACGATGGACTGCGACACCGAAATGAGTTCGAATTCCAGTCACGTTATTATATTTACTTTCAGACCAGTACCCTTGGAAAAGGCACGAGTCCTCTTATCCTTCCAGTTATAGGCTAGATGATATCACTCCTGTTCTTCTACCATGATGGTTTTGCCATTAAATAACAAGCGAAGGTTGATATGCTGTTAAACAAAGAAACTAAACTAATCATCTATTACGCGACCCTGTTCTGTTTGTTTTGCTGGGGGAAGGAGCGTGTGCTGCCTAGTTGTTTCCATGAACACAATAATTTTCGAATTAACTTTGCTGTCTTCTCAAGGCAAATGAGGTGTTTTTTTAATTCATTTAATCTCTTGGAATTTCATCTGACAGAAGGAATGTCAATTAAGAAACGTTTTCCCCGTAGGGATATTGTGTGGTCAATCATCTAAATTTTTTACTTTATAAATTGGATAAAAAAAGCCAATTTTATGCGTTGTACCTTGAAATTGCTTTTTAGAAGTCTTCATCTCACTTATTTTAGAATAACATTCGGGAGTTTAATTGTAATCCATTTTCTTCTGCCAAGTCAACCAAATCTTCAAAGGAGTGTTTATTGTGAAGTCCTTATACCTTTCAACTTGTAAGCTCGATGTTTTTGGTGCTGGGAGATCATATCAGATACTAATAACAAAAAGCTGAATATATCAACTATTTGCAATCTTTTTTATGAAATAATTGGGTATCTCAAAACAAAGATGTCTGTGTGCTGAAGCAAAGTGATATAATACACACACGGCAATGCAGCGAGGAGACAAAGAAAGGATGATAAGGAGTAAAGAAATCACTGACAAATACGAATAATGTTTATTCATGAAAGTATAACGTAACGTAACGTTGGCGACTATAGTCGAGGGTGACCCGAAGGCTCCCTTTTCAATAGCTACTACACCAAGGTGTAGGAGAGGGCGCTACTCCTTTCCCAGTACTGCTCCACTTTACCCTTGATCCGTACCTTATAATGCTGAGTGTTAAGCAAGGAGGCATCAAGTACCATTTTTAAAGTCTTTGGTATGACTCGACCTAGGATTGAATCCAGGTCTCCCGGGCCATTGGCGAACACTCTAACCATTATGCCAATGTCCGGTTTCATGAAAGTATAAAAAAATTTAATACAGATCGAAAAAATGTCCATTCACTTGAGGGTTCTGTTTGTGTTGTAGTTGTACTTGTTGCCTGAACTGACTGTTGGAAGGATAAGTTTGGCGCTTGGGCTTAGTATGTGTGGCGTGGGCTGGAAGTAGTTGCAAATGGACTGACAGTAGTTAAAGGAATAAAAAAATTGGCGATAAGGGCTTCGGCTTACTACGCATGGCGTGGACTGTAAGCAGTTGCAAACGGGCGAACAGTAGTTGCAGACATGGCTAGTTTCCTACTAGCCGCATGGAATTGCGGATAACCGCCAAGAAGTTGTTATAGCACGTGTGGTGAATAACGACGTAAGGTGAAAAGGGTGAACCCAGCGGTAGGGTGGTGGTACTGATAGCTGTATAGATTTTCAATCGGTAAGACGCCAATGGAGTTACTGAGTTTACATGCTTGTGCAGTCAGGACAAGTATGGAGCACTCTCGGCGAACAAGTTGCGAAGTTGATAATAGCCGTGTCCAGGAATTGCTAGCTGCTTCCATAAGTATTTGTTGATCCGTCGCTGCTAATGAGGAAGGGTACACTGCATGATGCTTGGCCACTGGTCAAGCAGGTGTGTTCAAGCCGAAGCCGAGACATGTATGTACTGGCTGTCAAGAGCCAAGAGAGAGAACCACAGATCCCGATGCATATATATATATATATATATATACACTTCGGAAATACTGCTTCTGTTACCTTCGAAAAGAGGATCACGCAATCTACTCCCTCATCATGTCTGTAAGGTTAGTAGTTAACAGGTATTCCGTGTGGACGGATATGGTCGTATTTTTTTTTTTAACTGACAGAATCATGAATCACGGCGAAAAAGTCTGAATGAGTTTTCCGCTCAATTTTCTGGGAATTTCGAGTACAGGGCCAAGAGGCTAAGAGTGTAACACAATGAGGCCATCTTGAATATCAACAGGTGTTACATTACGCAAAATACAAGACGGACGTAATTGTTTCGAATACGAAAGTTTATTAGCTGACTGCAGCATATCATAGCAGTCATCAACCGAATCGAGAGAGAAATATAAAGTAAAACATATTAGTTGTTACATAGAAATGTTTAAAGTTTCATTCGTGTAAGACGAACGATCAAAACACCGACTTCACTTTTCTTCCCCAACCAAGGTCTTCACTCCCAGAGACCTGTTATCTCTGGATCCGAATCTCCCCAATGCAACTTCGACCTTTTCTGTCCGACCCGACTCTCTGAACTGAACTGACAGTCTGAATTCGTCCCGAAATCTTTTTTTATATTTTTTCTAATATTTCTCTTAATTACTGCTTACGTTATTACTGAAAAATTTCCATAAACACGACACCGCTAAATCAGCTGTCATCGCATTCAAAATGCTTATTTTAAACATACTGTCTTCGACCGATTTCAACACAAATCCCTATCGTGACATGAGCTGATATCTTGTCGAAGCATATGCACGCGTACGACCTTTCAATGCGACCTACACTTCAACTCAAAGTTTCTTAGCTAACTCACAATTTATCACTGCAAATAAAATGATTAACTTATATAATTAATAACCATCCTCAATTATATTCCCAGAGTTCAAAGAGTTAATGTATAAATGAGCGGCTAACGTCTAGAATTTTCAGATCTTGCCAGAACGTGACTAGAATATAGTAGATAAAATATAGCAGACATAATTTGGAAAGTATTGTCCATTATTCAAAGAGTAGGAGGTTCTAATTTCTCTGTGCTAAATGGTTTAGAACTATCTTACCTATTTCGACCATCAAATCCTTAGTTTATCATTTAATGTAACACTGAAGGAACATCTATGTTAACAAATGTCTTTCAGAAGATCACCGAGCTTGCCAAATTTTCTTTATTTTCTGATGAAGGACATTTTTATTGGTTACAATGACTCTTTGTATTGATGGACAGACGTGGTACACGATTTTTATAATTTGGTGGAGAAAATTACTTTTATATTTGGTCTGTGTTTTCACTTCTGTCACCTTCCCAACACATCCTGCACTTGGTATCACTTACTGGTTGGGATCCACAATTTTTTTAAATATATGTTATCTGTTTGAAAGTCTGGTTATTGCTTGGCTGCTGCAGATAAGTTATTTTCGATTTTCGCAGACCAAGCAGAAATCAGCGTTTAAACTTTACTCTTTTGTTAATAAACTCGTACACATAATTTCTCATAACCTTTTTGCAAAGAAACAACTTTACAAAGTTCTTTCGTTGTGTTGTAGGGAATACAGTAAACAAAAATGACAAACATATGAACCAAATCTCTAAACAGAAAAGAAGCAAAGCATAATTTCTATAAGCAAACGCCTAGCGATTACCAATTGCGCTTTTTTTTCTAATCCTCATTTATCCTTTTCTCGTGAGAATTGTTGTTTTCGGTATTTCATCTTTTAGAACTTCAACGTATTGAAATCTCTATCTCTTTCTACCTCGCTTCACCTCGGCACAACTTCATATGATATTTCATTTTCAACATAATTCAGTGGTTAGAGTAAGAGATATTTGGCTTGAAGGCCTGATGTGCTTTCATGCAACCTTTCAGACACATTGTAATTGTTAGAGTAGAATGATGGCAGGGTTCTTTTAAAAACTGTTATAGAAATTTTGATACATTACCTGTTATTGAACACTCACCAAATTCTGTAATTATCTTAGAAACAAGATAGACATTTTCTTCTCTTACCAAATATGGAGAGAATAAAAAATTTATCAGAATCAGCCTAAACAAAAACAAATAAAATGGATCGTCTGAATACGTCAAATATCAATAATAATAATAATAATAATAATGCCGCTCTTTTATATAAAATAGTGTCTTTACACTGATGGCGTATATAGCGAATCACTCTTCACTTTTCAATAAAAATTCTCTCATTCACACGGTGTTTAATAAAGTTTGTGACGAGGATTGAATTTTTTCTTTCATTAATGTCTTCTTCGTACTTTAACGAATCTTAACTGGTTTGACAGAAAGCAACCTAATAGCCAAAGGTTATTCTAAGCGCTTTATTTTTTTGCTTTTGTTTTTCATTCCTTGCCATTCCCTCTTCGCTTTTCACAACAAAATTGGACATGTTTTTTTGGACTTCTTTTATAAAACGTGATACTTGATCACTCGACCTTTCAAATATTTTCTCTCTCTCTCTCTCTCTCTCTCTCTCTCTCTCTCTCAACCTCCGGCTTAATTTTGCCAGCACTTTTCCCATCTCTTATAGTCAATTTATTTTTCTTTTCTATGCCTTGTCTTTTTCTTTCCCCCACTCTTTCGTCCCTTTTCTAACCCTCCCTTTTCTCCTCTATTTTTCTCTCCCTATCTATCTCAACTTCTTATCCAATTGACTTTCTCTATTCGAACTTAGTTTTTCTCACTTTTTTCCCAAAATTCTCTCCTAATCTCTTTATCTCTTCGTAAGTGCTTTCTTCTTTTTTTTTTTTTTTTTGTTCTTTCTGAACTTTCTCTATTTATATTCTCGCCTTCATTAATCAATCCCAGCGCAAACAATATGTTAGGTATTATCACTTTTATCGCGACACGGCACCTTCTGCTCGCTGTCTAGCCTAACCGACTTCTTTATTTTACTTTTTCTTCTTCTTTCATTACTGATAATACGGTTAGAAAATGGTTTAGAAATATCTTAGATGGAAAGAGAGTGAAAGAAAAGAAAGTGAAATGAAAAGTAAAATGAGGGAAAAAAGACAATAAGTGACAGTAACAAGTAAGAAAAAGGAATGTAAAGGGAAACATGAAAAGAGAACTGCATAAGAAAATGGCAAGAGGTAAAAAGAAAGAAAAGACAGTAAAAAAGATAGTATAAGAAGAAAAAAGAAAGAACTATAAAATAAAAAAAGGCAAAAGAGAGAAGAAAGAGTAAAGGAAGAAAGAAAAGCGAAAGATGGTAGCAGAAAGAAAGAAAGTTGAAAAGTATATCTTAAATATCTATTAAGCCTCAAAGAATTCATAAAATCTGATCCTGCTCTTCACTTTGTGCATTAACATTTTCTCACTTCTCTTCCTTGAATTGTTCAATCTATTTATTTGTCTGTCTGTCTCTATTCATCGAAATATGTCTGTGTCTCTCTCTTTCTTATCCAACCTCTGTCTAATTTACATATTCTCTCACCCATTCAAACGATTTAATTCTTTCAATCTCCGTCACTCAAAGATCCAACTTCAAGTTGGTATGGTATTAAAGTATTGTATCTATTCATCTCTCTGTCGGAGTCCCCTGAACGAGATTGAAGACTTGTATCGTAGTAAGGAAGAGATACACAATGAAATAGAGTTAACTATTTATTAACTGAAGTGGTACTGTCCTACAAATATTATAAGTCTCGCGCTGTTGGTGTTACGTCCGAAGTTGGTCTTACAACTGATCGAGATCTTTCAATACTGAACGTGCTTAAGAAACACGATGTCTTTTATTCCTCCGGGTTTTTTGGAAGTCACGCGGTACGAGCCACTATACAACATCTCCCCCCTCCAATTTTTTTATTATGTCCGTAGGATATCATATTTTTGTCTTTTGGGATTTATTTCCATAGTTCCCGTCGGAGTACATCTTCGTTGAATTGGTGGAGGGCTAGGTACCTCAAACATGTCATAAATGACGGACATGGGTTCTTTAACTCGTTCCTTTATATTAGGGGTATATCTTTTTTTTATTTGGTTAATATGTCTACGAACCTTCCATCTTGGATGTTTTATTATGTACATCATATTACCAATTCTTTTTTCAATAATGCCCTCTAACCAGGTTGCTTTACCTAAGTGATAATTTAGGGGTGTCCTCGTGGTGTAATGGTTAAAGCGATGAACTGCGGAATCGTAGTACGCGAGTTCGTACTCCAGTCGCGCTATTACGTTCACTTTCGGGCAAATACCCTTGGGAAAGGTATGAACCCCCTTATTCTCCCTCCAGCTATGGGTAAATAGTAGGACGGACTAGGTTCTTCAGCCTTGGTGAGGCAACTAGTCTAAGAGAAGGAAAACTCTGAATTCAAAACCTGTTAAACTCCGCTTAAAAAAAAAATTGACCTTGTGTCATATCCTGCCCGAGCGGAGGGGTTGGTAAATAGTACCTAAGTGATAATTTAGGAAATAGATTTTTTTCCCCTGAACTATAAGTCTTATTAGAGGTATTCATTTATTCTTATTTCCTTTTTTTTTTTTTTTTTTTTTTGATGGAATCAATTCATCAAATACTGATCGAATTTTCCTAGCAAACATCAGTTCTGCTGAGGACATATTTACATTAGTATTTGGATTAGGTGTTATTCGATAAATGGATAGGAATTCTTGTAATTCCTCATTTCCTGCTTCGATCCCATTTGCCTTTTTAATTGCTCTTTTAAATACATCAATAAATCTTTCCACCAATTCATTTGATCTTGGATGGTAAGGTGCCGATTTTTGGCAATTTATCGAGAGCAATTTACAGAAATTTTCAAATTCTTTTGATGTAAATGGTGTGCCATTGTCAGATACAATGGTTTCTAGCAATCCGATTCTTGCAAACAATTCCTGTAACACCTTTATTGTGGTTTTAGTCGCTGGCGTTTTGCATTTGAAAACTTCTGGTCATTTCGTAAAGCTGTTTACAATGACAAAAATGTATGTTCCTTTTATTGAACCGGCATAGTCAATATGTAGATGAGACCATGGTTTGTCTATCTTAGGCCATGGATTGAATTTCATGGGAGGTGCTTTTGCTACCGATGCTCAGCTTTTGCACGATTTCACCATGTTTTCAATGTCTTTATCCATACCCGGCCAGTATACGTAACTTTGCATGAGAGCCTTCATTCTACTCATACCCAGGTGCCTGGTATGGAAATCTTTCGAAATTTTCTTTGTTAAAACACCCGTTCTCCATACATCAGTATGCTGTTGCACGTTGAAAATATATTATTTGTTTTAACTTTCTGGTTCATTGATTCTTTTTTGGTTTGATTATCAAATTCTGTCTTAAATTTCATCTCCTCAAGCATAAGTGGAAGTTCTTTAACTGTATTAAATAAAGCGTATTTTACGCCCATTTCTGACTTTAATGAAGCAATGACGGTCTCCTCCTGCGGTTCTGTATTTTTTGGTATTAATCTGGATAATCCATCCGCATGTACGATCTCTTTTGACGGTAAGAATTCCATTTAAATGAATAATTTAACAGCATCGTTGCCCTTCTTTGCAAGCGGTTCGCAGTGTGTGTTGGTATTCCTTTTTTAGAACCAAGTATTGTTAACAATGGACTATGGTCCGTTTGTAATATAAATTCTCTACCGTGTACGTATTTATGAAATTTCTTGATTGCAAAGATGATACTAAACCTTCCTTTTCTATCTGTGAATAGTTCATTTCCGCCGGAAGTAGCGTCCTCGATACATGTTGAATTGGTTTTAGTTTGCCATCTTCTTTGTGAAATATAACTGCCCCTAAGCCAAAATTACTTGCGTCACTGGCAACATATATCTGCTTATTAAGGTTGTAATGTGTCAAAACTAAGTTTGACGTTAGCGCAGTTTTTAATTTCTCGAACGCTTTTTCACATTCATCCGTCCAATTCCATTTTAGGTCTTTTTTAAGTAAATGATTCAACGGGGCTCTTAGTATATGCATATTTGATATATAGCAATTGTAGTAGTTAGCCAACCCCAAAAATGATTGTAATGCTGCAACATTAGTTGGTGCAGGCATGTGTTTTATCGTGTCCGCTTGGTTAGGATCAGGAGTCCTGCCTTTCTTGTCGATTACTTGTCCCAGATATTTGATTTTTGATTGAAAAAATTCACATTTTTCCATACTTAATTTAAAACCAAATTCTTTTTTTTTAAAGACTTCAATTACAAGTTTCGCATGATATTCTCGATTTTTGCTTTTTATAAGAATATCATCTAAATAAGCTGTTGCAAAGTCCAGATCTGCTAATATTGTATCCATTACTTTTGGAAAAATTGTTGAAGCTACCTTTATTCCATATTGTAGCCTTTTAATTTTGTACAGGCCTCTATGTGTGTTAATAGTTAATGATTCTGCACACTTTTCTTCCACTGGTATTTGTAAATAAGCTTCTGACAAATCTAACTTAGAAAATATGCGTCCGCCATTTAAATTTGCAAAAATTTCTTCCGATGTTGGTGGGGGGGGGGTAATTTATTTCTTTTAGACAATCATTAAGTCAGGTTGAATAATCTGCGCAGATTCTAATTTTATTATTTTTTCTTTACAAATACAGTTGGAGCTGCCCATGGGCTGTAGTCAGTTTTTTCTATTACTCCCAGTTTTTCTAGTCTCCCTAATTCTTTATCAATAATTTCAACCGGCGCATAGGGTACTGGTCTTTTCGGTCGAAAAACTTGCATTTTGCTCTGAATTTTGCCTTGACTTTAGAACAGAATCCAAGTCCTTCTGAAAATATTTCTGGAAATTTTATTTTTAGTTATTTTTTCAGTTTATCTGAACTTGTCATAGTACCATTTATCTTTTTGCAGAAAGTATTTATTGGGACGTTAAATAGATCGAATTCTTCCATCCAGTCCGTTCCAAGTAAATTTTGGGCAATTCGCATGACAAATGCTTTTAATTTTCTTTCTTTTCCATTAAAGAAAAGATTTACTCCCATAAATTTTAATTTTTCTCCGTTAACACCTTTTGCTATTTTTTTTTCAATTTACTCAGGGTTGGACATTTTATTTTTTTCCAAGTTTCAGCATTAATTATAGTTAAATCAGACCCCGTGTCTATCTGAAATTTTATTTTTTTATTGTTGAGACAAATATTCATGTATTTTCTTTGTACTTTTTTCAATTGTTGCTTGTTCAGTAGTGTACTATTATACAACAAAGACAATGCTGGACAGAGCGTCCAGCCTTGTCTTTGTTGTATAATAGTGTTTGTGACATTATCGGCTGTGACCTGATAGGAAAATTATCTTAAGCTTCGGCATCCGGCGGAGAAGTTTTAAGCCACCGGTGATGCGATGTCTGACTCTCAGGTGGATAAAGAGACCTGTTTTGGTCAGCGAGTCAGCCAGAGGCATATGAAAACAATTGAAGTGAATTTTATTGAGTCGGTTAAAAAGGTATCTTATCGTTTTTGTGGAGAAATTGAAGCTATCCGTAAAAACAGATCTATGCAGGCATATCTGATGATAATTATTCCAAAGGAAATGATTTTTTCCCATAAACAGAGTTCACACAGAAAAGTAATAAAGACCTTTTTTAAGGCTTTCGACTTTTTAGGTGAAAGTTTCTTGCGTGGTCTTGAGGGAGGGGGATTGGTTAGCCAAATCAGAAAGCGTCCCAAAGGGAATAGTAACATCTCGATTCTAGGGGGTAGGAGTGGGAATAGGAGGTGATAGCTATGAATAGAAATCAGAGATGCTGAAGAAGGAAAGAGTTGATGGGAAGGTTTGCCCTCTTACTGTCACTAAGGGATTGGACCATTGCCCAAAATTGGAAAATCCAAGTTGAAACAAAGGAATAGTTAATGGTTCTATGCCAACCGGACCCTACCCGGTTCCGTGTGAAATATTATTTAAACTGGGGATTTGGAGGCTTTAGAAAATGAAAGACAAGACGGGAAACGAGAGCAGATGAGATCAGTCAGAACAGGCGAAAGGCAGAGCCAACAAGGGCTGAACAGACCAGCTGACTTCAGCCGAGTCATCCTTTAGATTGAATCAGAATTGAAAATTCGGCTGAGAAATGAGCTAAGAGTTTCCTGAGAAATATTTCTTGAACCCATAATTGTGTTCCAACTGAAAACCACAAAAAAAAAAACGTCCATCACTCTCTCAGTTTTAAATAAGATTAACATCTGTAATTTTGTTTTATTTCCTGTTATATAAATGATTTTGTTGAAGTTTGAAAGAGTTGTTATTTCTTTATATATCCGTCAAGCCGCCGTTAGCCATGGTGTATCGACTCCTGCAGCAGATTTCTGGTCATTTGAGATCAGACACAACGTGTGTATTCGACCGGACTTTTGACAACTGTAGAGCTCACTGCAACCCATGGTTGATGAAAGAAATCCGATATTAACAACCATTGTTGGATATCTAGTGAACGCTTTAGCTCATCGGTGAGGCGATGTTATAAGTAGGTATGATCCTTGTCTTGTAAAAATCTAAGGTACGAGACAAAAAAAAAACTTAACGACTAAGTCGGTGTTATATCTTAAGGATTCAAAATAATGGTTTTGAATTTTTTTAGACCGGTTGCCCTTAACGATGTGCGACAACCTGATCTATCCTAGCTAGAGAAGAAGAGTTGGATATATGCCTTTTCTATGATTATTACTGCGAAGTTCAGAATTTAAAACACCTACGTCGAGTCCATTTTCTTCGACATTAATCATTACGTCACAAGCGCTTCGCTGATATTTCTTTTATAATTCAGTAGAAGTTACTGATAATATCAAAGAAAGTTGTCTCTTTTAAATCTCTTTTAAATAACCCACCTACAAATTATAAATTAAGTTTTTATAAACGCCTTGAGCTGAGTAGTGAAAAAAAGACAAAGGGAAGAGAAAGCGAAGGAAAAGAAGAAGAGGAAAATATAAGAAATAATTTTTATTCTTCTCTATCCACTTCCAGTAAGTAGAGAACTGGTGAGTTACAGAATCAATGATCAGGTGAAATTGATAAAACAAAAACATTCACGATTAAAAAAAAAGGAGGGGGCGAGTGAATCTTAAACAATTTAACATAAACGATATAACAATGATTTACATTGTAGGGTTAACTCTTTTGCCTATAACATTCATTACACGACCGATAGGAAACCTTGTAGGGAACGAATAAATAAATAAATTAAATTTTAAAAAAATAAATAAATAGATAAAAAGAAAACTATTAAATTTGAAGAAACTCCCAGAGGTCTCTAACGGAAAAGGAGATGACGCATGCGTAAAAAGAAAAAAGGATTTTTCCTCTTGAAAAAGGAGACGATATCATCTCTTTCAGGCAGTGTCCGTCGAATCAACAACACCATTTTGCTGTCTGGTGTTTTGGGCACCACGCCTACGTCCTGGGACGTAGCGTCGGTTAGTCCCTTCACCCAATAAATAAAGGAAAGTATAGAAGAAATATTTTCGTCTCTTATCCTTTTTCTATCTTTTCTTTTTGTATATTTCTTTTGGGACTTTCTTTGGGCAAGGCATTGCGCCGGCTAGTCAACGTGGGGTGAAACAGTGTAACCAAAATATGGAGTCAGATATCTTACGGCAACACAGCCTTGCCCTTAGCCCCTGACCTTCAAAAGCCTTCAAATTCCACAACCTCGCCCACTATTACCTTAACAACATCAAGGTGTAAAAGAAAAAATCCAAAATGAATCTTCCTCTTTCTTCACAGCATACCTAAAAGTAAGAACCTGCTCACGTCCCTTTCGGATGTCCGCCGCCAGCAGACTTCGTAGTACACTAAACACAAGAAACCACAGCAGTACACAGCAAACTTTTACTTGTCTTTAATTGGAATCATTTTTGAGATGAGGCTTCTTAATCTTAGAATTAATTTTTATCTATTGCGGACTTTTGGTCCTCATCTTGGTAGTTTTTGTGTTGTTTCTTCTTTCACTACGTTTCGGCCAAATTTCACCTCTGGCCTTCTTCAGGTGATTTACCGCGACCTCGGATAGGAATGCTGAGTCTTGTAACCGTATCCCCAGTAATTACTGCCTTCCATAGTTGTTGTCTATCGCACCACGTTTTTTGACCAAGTAAACCTCTGGCCGGCTTGGGTAAGATTTGAAACCGCTATCTTCTGACAATGCTCACCTGGAACCGTAGAGACTCAACGCCTCTATCCGCTGCTCTATCCGAGGTCGCGGTAAATCACCTGAAGAAGGCCAGAGGTGAAATTTGGCCGAAACGTAGTGAAAGAAGAAACAACACAAAAACTACCAAGATGAGGACAAAAAGTCCGCAATAAATAAAAATTAATTCTCACAGCAAACTTACTTTCAGACAATAATTCTGTAAACTCGGCAAACAACCAACAAGAATTTTCTTCAAGTAGGTAGCTATAGATTTAGTTCCAATGTAATACCATTCTTCTTAGAAACTTCACACAAACTTTGACTTTCTCACTCTCTTCTTTTTACATCCTATTTCTAGTGGCGCATTAACTATGACAGTACACTATAGTATACAGAACATAATGACGTAAGCATACTTATATACAGACATTATAATTCCACACAGTCAACAATTAAAAGGACTTTTCTCAAATATTTATGTCTCATAAACTTTCTTACATTTTTAACTTTACATACACTTACGTTCCATAAAGTAATTTACTATATATATAAACGTTTCACTCTCTTTGTATCTCATTTCTTTCAGTATCTTCTTTTCTATTTAGCTTGCTCGAACTATAAAACTTGTTGTATTGTATGAATTATTCCCACATTCATTACTGCTACCAAAAAGGCATCACCGACTTTAACACATGGAAAAGATAACTTCATTCTCAAAGATGATGCCACAAATATTTTTTTTCTCGCTCCTATATCTTAAGTGAGTTCTTTGTGTCAATTGAATGTGTTATTGTCATGTATCTATACTTACATGTTTTTCACTCTTGAATAAAACTTTACAGTCAGTGAATAAAATAGAAAAGTTAATGAAGATGACAATTAAAATACTTTAATTGATTTACTTGCCGTGTTTGAATAAGATTAAAATAATAAAGTGATTTTCGTACCGATAATAGTTTGTAGACCTGACAGCATGAAATTTGGGTTGTAACTGATGTCAGTGGTGGTTGATGACTGGAAAAGTTCAGGTCACTTGTAGCTGAAAATCGTACAAGCGTACAGCTGATCAATGATCTTTTTAATGAATAAAAGGCAACATGTGGTCGGTTGGCTCTGTTTGTAATAAAGTTTAAAGTTGGTCGCCAAATAAAGATTAAAAATTCATCCGAGAATATTGGAACAGGTTGGAAGAGATGGAACCCTTAATTGCTACGCAGTCCAAATGAAATATTTAGCTTCTGCTTGTACAACTTAGAGATTTTAATAAATAAAAACAAATTGCAGCATTTTGAGGAAGGCAAAATACCTGCGAACAAGGATACTATCGCTATTCAAATAAAGGTCAGTTCTCTTGGAGATAAATGCCAACATTAATTCCGATCATTTCTAGAGATTCTGTTTTGCTCTCAAGAAGGGAGAGGGTTTGAAGGTTAAGACGACGTCCCCACCTTGAAACATGTGCGTGAAACGGGAAAAGTGGTGTTTGTCCATATCTTCAATTGAATAGCTTAAATATCAACCACTGACCTTTGCACCAAACACTTAATCGTTCTTTCTCTATATTATCTGTCTCACTTGTAGACTCTCTCTCTCTCTCTCTCTCTCTCTCTCTCTTGATTTTTAAACATTTTTCCTAAAATTTATCGCTTTCCTCCGAATGCGTATTTTCTTGAAACTTAAGTGAGTTTATGCTCTATGACAGAAACAACATCAACGGTTTTCCATAGGACACACTGTTAATCGTGGCTGGAATTTTGTACGTTTCCAAGCCCTAACGACATTCTGCTTTTTCACCTGACAATTTCAATCTTATATATGTTCTAAATTCTGATATTTATGTATGTAATCCCATGCTAAAGAATCACACCCGATTTTGAAATTAGTCAATATCTGAGAATTAATTTTTTATTTATTGCGGACTTTTTGTTCTCATCTTGGTAGTTTTTGTGTTGTTTCTTCTTTCACTACGTTTCGGCCAAATTTCACCTCTGGCCTTCTTCAGGTGATTTTACCGCGACCTCGGATAGGAATGCTGAGTCTTGTAACCGTATCCCCTGTAATTACTGCCTTCCATAGTTGTTGTAAAATCACCGGAAGAAGGCCAGAGGTGAAATTTGGCCGAAACGTAGTGAAAGAAGAAACATCACAAAAACTACCAAGATGAGAACAAAAAGTCCGCAATAAATAAAAAATTAATTCTCAGATCAAGAAGCCTCATCTCAAAATGATTCCAATTAAAGACAAGTAGTCAATATCTGCTCGACTACTTCACCATGTCATGACCAATTATTCGCTCCTTCTTATCAAGCGTAATGACTAAGTCACAGCTGATTTAAGAAAAAAAAAAGACTAGTTGTTCTATGGAATACTGCGTGTATACATCAGTATATCCCAAAATAGTTCTAGCACTTAAGACCACTATGACTCTTTCCTGTTGGTTGGTTGGTTGGTTGGTTACTTGCTTGTGTTTGGCGGCATATCAACCCTTGTAGATTATTTATGCCAAATCCTGTTTATATATATATATATATGTATGTATATAACGCTGACGTAACGTACAGAGAAAAAGCTAGACGAGAACTGTACTAGAATGTTATGAGCTATATTGAACAAATCCTGGAAGCCACACTTCACGAAACAACAGCAGTATGGTCACTTACCTCCTATCTCTAAAACTATCCAAGTAAGACGAACAAGATATGCAGGACAATGCTCAAGTGGTTATTAGCTATCCTATTTGGCAGGCATTGGCGATAATGACTCATTGAATTACATAACGCCAAATAGCAGAACTGTTTGGCTGGCAAGGGATGTAATCCCTACAATTCAATAAAGAGCTGATTTTTTTGTAAATCTCATTTTAAATCGAGGTGTAAGTAAAGTAAAGTTGACGACCGGGGTCGAGGGCGACCAGAAGGCTCCCTTTTCAGTAGCTACTCCACCGGATATAGAGGAGGGCGCTACTCCTTTCCCTGGATTGCTCCACTTTACCTTCGATACGTACCTTATATTGCTGAGTGTTAAGCAAAGAGGTACCAAGTACCATTTTTTAAATCTTTGCATGACGCGACCTGGGATTGAACCCAGGTCTCCCGGACCATTGGCGAACACTCTACCCATTAGACCAATGAGCCGCACGAATCGAGATGTAATTTACCAATAAGATTGTCTTGATACAAGTCTTGACGTTGTTACTGACTATTTTGTAATGGCGTCATCCCGAACATTACTTCCTAAGTGGTGATGTAGAGATTTGACAGACAGGTGGGTGTTAAAGGTTATTTTTTTTATTAAAGCAAGTGATGGGAAAATTTGCGTTTTGAGTTTTTCATTAGTCGGATTTCAGGCATACTTTACTGTAAACATGTGTTTTGTTTTGTTTTGTTTTGTTTTGTTTTGTTTTTGTTTTTTTTTTGTTAAAGTTTTTTAAGCCTCTTTTAGGGGCTTCGATATTTTTCTCAGAAAATGAAGAGACTTTTCACCTCTCAGGATGGTTGATAAATTCATGAAGTTGACCGACCAGAATTGTCAACGTTTCAATAAAATGTGGAAACTAAACTGTAAAAACGCATTTATCTGAGCTTTTGTTTGATAAAGTGATAACCTCTTTTGTAATTTCATTTTTTGATGGACCAACTTTGTTTTTTGTCGTTGTTTTTTTAAGTCCAAGCGTTATTTGTCATATAAGGACGCAAATTCAAAATTTACTGGGAGTTCACTGCCTGAGTAAATATCCATATATCTATTCTTTTCTTTTATTTAAAGATTATTCTATTATGGTTTTGGTGTAGATATTTATGCATAAATAAATTTCAAACATTGTTAAGTTTTCCAGAAACTGTTCTCCGTCTTTTTATCGCCCCAGTGCTTCGGTCAACCCATGTTTCTGCCTTCTCCAGTTGTATATGTGGAAGAAAGGGTTTTGGACTTGGCTTCTGTTTTGTTTTTCATCTTTTATTCATTTTTCGTCTTTTTTTTTTATTTTTTAGGGAGGGTTCATTTTTTGTTATTGTTGTCTGCTTTTCTAATTTTTTGTTTATTTGTTTGTATGGGGTTCTTTTTGGTTTTTGTTGGTTTTTTTTTTTTCAAATAGTGCTTACAAGTTTGTTTGTTTGTTTTTTTTTTTCAATAGTAAAAACAAAATTTAAAATTATGTCTAATGTATCAATCAGATGAATCCGTTCTGGCAATCTCTATAATATTTCATGTAACACTGCGTTGAAAGAAATTCGACCAGTAGATAATTCTTTACTACAATAAACCGATTGATACCTTGTCGAGCAGTTTTTTTTGAATGAATGACTTTTAGGAACTTTTATTTTATAATCATAAAAATAGCTGTTTTAAGATTATTTACTTATCCTTGGTCGTATCTATCTATTCATCTACCTAGATGTATGTACGTATGTATGTATGCTTTTGTTCATACCTAAATCTAATTATGCATAACTGTATAGCGAGCGAACTTGGCATATCAGTCTCTGAATCTATTTCTCTATTGTCCTATCTCTAATCTATATGCTTACCAGTCTGTTGAAGAAAATATAATTGTTTAATACGTTAGTGATGGAACATAGAACAATTAAACCTATATCACCAAAAAGCAGTGGACCAAATATATCCAATATGAACAGATCAGGATAGATAGATAGATAGATAGATAGATAAGATCGTGTACGATAAACTTGGGTAAATAGTTATAAAAAGACTAAGATAGATTTAAAATAATGAAATGATCGAAAGGGGAAAAGGAGATAGAGACAGACAAATTGATATATAAAAAGTAAGTATGAATAAACTAAGATAAATAAAATGAATAAATAAATAAATAAATAAAAACTTCATTTTCCAAGAATGAGTGTCTAATTCGTGCAACAAAGCTTCCAACATCCATCAAATTCCTCTTTTAATGAGACTGCGTTTCGTTTTTCGTTTTTCGTTTCAACTTCTCTTCTTTCCTCTCTAATTCTCTTTCTTTTATTCTCAAGCGCAGGCGCACGCACACGTGCATGCGCATATTCTTTGGATTATTTACTTACAGTTAGCCACTGATTCGAAATTCCAGTCATTCAAATCGAAATGAACGGAAAAGAAACCCGAAATGCTTATCGTGATCAATCATGTCAACAGGAAACAGGGAAATAAGCTTTTCGTTAAACCGAAAGGCGAACACGATTCGTCACAATAACTGCGTGTCGAAATAACTGCTGACACTGTCGCCGCCTCTGCTACCATTCTGATCTCCATTATTTCAAATCACGCTCAGTTTAAATGCTACGACGACCATTTTACTCAGCTTTTCGTTTTCTCGCCCATCCTAATAGTGTTTGGCCTTTTTTTTTAAAAAAAAAAAAACATGCAGACAATTGATTGTTTCAGACGAACAGACAGCTGCAGTAGTTCTAATTAATGGCATTGCGTAGTGTGTACTCAGAAAGACCCAGTTATCCATGCCCTTTCCTCTTTGAATTTCTCTTTTATTCTTCCAAGTGGGTTTAGTAAAGAGATGGTTTTAAAAAGAGTAATAATATGCATTCTATGACATTTCGCAAAACACTTATCATGCACGATCACAGGACTTATGTATAGATGAACTTGATTCATTTTTACTGAGACAGAAATAAATATTATCTCAAGTTTTGCGATTAAACATCGTAATTAAATGTGAATTATGCAGAATAGTATCTTTATCTTTGTTGTTTCGATAAATACATAACTGATGCGCGTTTCAGCTGATTTTCTGAGAAGAGAAAGATCGGAGAGTGGATGAGGCAAAATCTGGTAGTGGTTTACTAAGCATTTTGCTTTGATGTGGCACAAGGTTATATGAATGGGGCACCTATAAGGTAAAAAGTAATAATCTAGAAAAAAAACGATATTATCCTAAATAATTTATGGAATAATTATACAAAATCGTCCGTACGCAGTAATGGCACGTGCAGTCTTTCGGTAAAATAAATGGATACAAAATAATTTTTTAACCAATCAAAAGTAGCCTTTTCGCCTGATCCGTTTTGGATCAGGCGAAAAGGCAGACTATAAGAGATATCTTTTTCCAATTCAAGGAAGGAGAATCAATACCACAGGATGAGTAGTCCAAATAATAGACGCTCCCAACCTCCTGCCTCATATCACACCAACCCACGGCGTTATTCACATCAACAGACTCATTAGTAGCGATTCATATTACTTTCCTTTCTCTCTTAAATATAAAACACTTAAATATACACACACACACATCAAATACCTTCCAATTATTTTTACTATTTAAGATACTTTACTCAAAACATTGCTTATCGTTGTTTTCTTACATTTTCTATGAATATTAATAAAACTTTTGTTGTTATTTTTACCTGCATTTTCTTATTTACTTCTTCTGTTGAAATTCATAAATTCGGCAGTTAATGTCTGCTCGAATCTGATTGGTTGTTTTGAAGTTTTGCCGTTAGCTTCCGCCCCTACTATTATTTAAGTGACACCCGCCAGGGTCTGGCCTCTTTTTTTTTTTTTTTTTTTTTTTTTCAACACGAGCAGAAGGCTCCGCTTGGTTCATTCCTTTTGCTTTGCGAGCTCTTGTTTATTCGCCTTCGACTTTAGTCAGTTTTTTCTTAAGCAAAGTAGCTTGAGCAAAATAGGCCTATTTAATCGTATAGGCTAAGCCTCTTTTCCTTACAGAGTTTTATTGTTACTTGTTGAAACAATAAACCTACTGCAAGCTATTTGTGATTTGGTATGCTATCCCCTTCAAAAAAGTTGAGTCTAAGCTCTGGAGGCGGTATTATTGTATTTTTTACCGACAAAGGAAGCTGTTGGCTCGTGTCAGAAGATGAATGCTCAACAGAAGAAAATTCGAGTTGAAACAGAAAGACATTCATCAAAGAGGAGGAAACGGTGGTCTAATCGATGTTCACTTAAAGAAATAGTAAACTTCGTTTTCAACAAGTCTGCACAGGAAACTAGAACATGGTTGTCCAGGTTAATTCTACGCAAGAAGGAGACGCCGAGAAGAAGAAACCCTAAATATTGGCTTCTAAATGAACTGTGACATTTTGACATCATTAACAAAAGTTAAACTGACAGTAGGTAGTTGACGGTATGGCTTCGAACAAGTTGGTCGTTGTATTTCTTTATACCCGTTTTTTTTTTTTTTTTGTAGGGAGGGGGTATGATATTGTCGTTACTTGAATGTATGTGATTTTTGTTACCTTATTCAATGTTTTCGAGACAAGCACAGGGAAAAATATGCTAAGCCGTATTTTGTAAAGTTTATTTCTTTTGAAATAAATTACTTTCTGGGAACTAGTTGTTTTTTGTTGTTTTTTTTTTTTTTGTTTTGTTTTGTTTTTAACTATAGACACGCTTCTCTTTCAGGTAACAAAAATAAGCTTCCCTTTCCCCTTTTTTATCTCTTTTTTTTTTTTTTTTTTTTAATACTTTTCTCTCTCCCTTTGACAGGCCTGACAGTTACTGCAAGATAATTTCTTGGGCTGAGATAAAGTTTACTTGATTTCGGTAGAGTTGTACTTCATAGCGGCTAACATTCGAATAAATTTGTTAACTTTTCATGTGTTGGTTGTTATAATTTAAAACCTAAAACCTTGCATATTTATTGAATTGAGTACATTTCTCAGACTTCCTTAACATAAAGGTGTTTCATCTCCTCAGAGCCCAAATCCCAAACCCATAAATATATCCTAAAGTACCACAGACGGAAACGAAGACTTTAAAAAAGATACTATGCCAACAGTACAATATCTAAATATATACGGAGTGAAAATGAAAGAAAAATTTCTATAATCGAAGTTGATAAAAAAAGATAAGAGCATGTAAAGCAAGATCGAGAAAATATCAGTTGTGTATTTTGAAGAAAAATTTTAATCCATCACTTTCCCCGAGCCAGATTACCTGTTGAATAGGAGGTCTGATTTGATAAGTAGAAAGATTAACAAACATTATATAAGTTCATTAACTCATTAACTCAAGATTTTGTACAAAATAGGTTGTTTTCAGAATTTTTGGTGAGTCTCTGTCGGAACACGATTCGGGCGAACCGGATGTATGATTGACACCGGAAATTGACCAAAAAACTCGATACACACAAACTCCATCCTACCTTAATGATGCATTGATACCGACATATTTATGGGCAAAGCCCGTGATGTTAATCATTAAGGCTTTGCCCATAAAAGAGCTTCAATTCTTCTCTGGCCATTCACCAGTCACATCTTGTCACACTTTCGTTACTATTTCAGCCATCATCAGAGAGACAGTGTGTCATCCCATCTCTTCATTACTGCGCTCGCTCGTCACTTCATTACTGCAGTCACTGGACTGAGCCACCTATAAACAGGAAAGTGTCCTACTAACTTCCGACAAACGGAATATACAGTGGGTCACATCATTAGGACAGGGAGTTCTGGAATCGTACCCCCTTGCTTCCACCACAAAGTATTGCGCTCCCCTCAAACCTGAAGACCTAATACTTTAGATGCTTGACGTTCATCGTTGCATCGAGCTCGGCCAGATAGATGTGTTAGGTATTTCCGGTGGGATACAACCAACAAGCAACCTCTGCGATGCTTCCATCCAACTCTAGTGCCCATGGAACTTGCACCCACCCATACCTTTACCAATCACGCACCAGTTTTCTTCCACTGGATCCGCTTCGCATACTCTGGCTACTGTCATGTGTTTGAAGGAGGCATCCTCAATTATGTCGTCCAATCCATTCGTTACCGCACTTGCTTTTCGTTTGATAAATGCGCTCACCACTCTCAGCCAACCTTTCACCGGAGAGTAATCCACAATTCTGTACAAGGAGAACACGCTTCGGCGAGTAATCGTTTGATAAATGTCTGGAACTTCCTCTTCCTGCCTTCATCGGAGAATGCCTTTCTCTCCCTAGACCCACAAGCCCAGCACTTTAGTTCCATTTTCTTGTAGCTCTGGATCTTTATAAACAAGTCCATAATTGGGTAGACGCTCTCTAACGCGTGCCGCAGAAACCAATATTTCATTGACAAAAATATCATTGGTTTAAGTCGACATGGCACTATGAATCGCCTTATCTTGGAGGTACCCGTGGTGTAATGGTTATCGTCGTAGGAAATTGACACGGCGACACGAGTTCAAATCCTGGATGAGACTGATTGCATTTCACATTGCACTAATACCCTTGGGAAAGGTATGAATCCAATTATTTTCCCTCCAGCTATGGATAAATAGTAGGGCAGACTGGGTTCTTCAACCTTGATGAGGCAACTAGTCTAGGAGAAGGAAAACTCTGAATTAAAACCTGTTAAACTCCGCTTAAAAATTGACCTCGTGTCATATCCTGCCCGAGCGGAGGGGTTGGGTAAATAGGATGAATCGCCTTATCTTGAGACATCATCGAGTTAATAAAAAACTTTATTATGTAGGGCGCCGCATTAAGGCCAAAAATCAATCATGTGAAGCAATATCTCTGACCTTTGAATAACAGTTTGAAAGGGCTGCAGTACCATATCAACATTTATCTTAAGTCCAAGTAGACACGTTGGCTCCTTTCATCGCCATTCTCTCAACTTTTGCGCGCACACTTCTGCGTTAGCATTGAATGCATCCACCAATCCATTCAAATCTTTGCAATTAGTTTACAGCTGAACCTTCTGCTTGTTCTCCTATATAAACTGCTATCAAGTGTATCAGACTTTTGTGTGGACCTCGTTCGTCCACGGGATATGGCAACAGCAGTTCATTATTCCGCCATTACTTCAATTCCTTCTCGTATTAATCAGGTACTGAGTACTCCGATACTCTGATTCTTAATTCTTCCAGTGATTGCGCATTTCTAACTCTTCTTATACTGAAATCGGGTTAATTGATAGCAAAGGCAGTGTACTGGGGCTCGTTTCATTCGAGAAAGCGTACTTCTCCCGATCGGGTTATGTGAACCTCTCCAAACTCCCTGATTGAAATAACCCAGCAACCATCAATCCATAATCGAGACCTATATATTTACAGTTTGAACATTGCTAATGTCCAACTCGACTCTGCCGAATCCACGGCACTTCATGGTCATCCTGTCAGTTGTCCGCTCTTTTGCTTCCCTCAGTCGTCAAAGGCGGCGAACAGATTTGCTCATTAGCGTCTGTTAGCAGCCAGAGTCCATCAGAGTCATACACCTTCATCTATTCACGAACATTTCGATAGCAGGCAGGACCCTGTACTTAATTTGCCTGGGAAGAAGACTGGTGCTGACACCTTTTTCCTGGGCCGTTTCCCTGGCACTATAATGCAATGTGTCCGACCATGTTGTACTTAAAACAATGTACTTCACGTTGGGTTTTGTGTGCCAGGTTATTAGTCCCCTCTGGCTGCTCCTGTCATCAATCATTGTGGCCGAGCCTAGCTAAGAACCTGCTTCAAGGTCATCGTGTCCATTTTCGATGATTCCCGGAGAAGTACCCCGACATGTTGTGCCTACCATCCATTGCTCGGGTAGCAGTCCTCTAGCCAGCAGAGTCAGGTAAAACTCATCTACCGTTTCACTCGAGTGAAAAATTTATCAAAAGCATTGAATGGATCCGTTGCGTATATGTGAGCTCGTTTAATCTTCCCTGCATCTGAGTTGGAAAAACATAGAGTACCATCTCAATTGTAGTGACAGGACACGCTCGATATTTTTCATGTAACCGTGTTCACTAACACACTCAATATTTTCGATCTATTCAATGATCGGGGAATCAGTCGTAGTGCCACTAAACTCTCGGCTCAGCCGGATATCTAACGTCTTGTTTGCCATTTGGGGGGGAAAACAAAAATAATTACCTTAATAGCTCGTAGGGAAAAAAAAATAAAGTTGCTCTTATCGTTCCTCAAAGCACGACCTCCAACACCAATTCTCGCCTCTGCACGAATCGCACCAATCTCGCTCTGAAGATGTGAATACCGAAACTCTTCAATCTTGGATTCTCGCAAGTAGGCAGAACTCGTTGCACTCATTGGCTGGTTATTTAGCCAATCAACTCCAACATATCGTGAGAAAAGCCAGACATAGAATGACGTTTCTTCTTTTCCATACAACAAACTGTTGCGGTGTTAACGGTGCTAACACAGCACTAAATAGATGTAAGTGTAGCACTACGGTATCAAATCGAAAGTTGGAACACAACACAATGCAAAAACGACTCTGTTAGTTTCAGGATACAAAACTCTATGGCCACGAACTCTTTTTCCAGTAGTCGCTGGAAAGAGAGAGATAAAGTGAATGAATTACTTCAGCCCATTAGATATACAGATAGAATAAGGAGTGGGAGATTGGTCCTTTCTCCGCAGACCGGCTGCCGCTGACCCCAACCGGGGCCCCTTCATCGTCTGTCCTGACTCTGACTACAACTCCAACAGAGACTGCTCCCATCTGTCTCTCACGTTTGGGTACTTCTGACTGCCGTGGCGTCTTTGAATCTCTTTCTTATATAAAAATTATTCCTTAATCACACGTAATCACTAAAACTTTTTAGTGATACGTCATTTCTAAATATCAGCTGATATCCATCTATCTTATTTTGTTTACAGTTGATTCTAAAAGAAACTTGTCGATCTAATGAATTTGCTTATCTTAATATGATTGACATGTTTATGCCAAACAAGATTTACTCGCTTTGACCTTTCCAAATCAAAAAACCCGCAACCTTGAACACGAAGTTTATCAATTCATCTTTAAAATAATTAACTAAAATCCCTAATTTTATACTGTCATTCACTTCCAATCCGAAGCACATCCATTTCTTCTTTCACAGCAAAAAATACAGCCCCATCCCCGATTTTATTTTACCTCTTCACTGCCATAAGTAAATGAAATCTTCGGTCAGCCCACACACAGATAAAATAAATGACTAAAATCCCAAACAACGGATCTTTTGAAGTTACGAAGACGATCTGATTAAATTAATTCTAAGTGATTCCCATAAATCAAAAGTTTAAAATAATATTTAGTATTTTAAGAAAAAAATCCCTGGCCCGTGTCAAATTAGAAATTGAATATGCGAATGCAGAAAAAACTGTGGTGACTTCAAGTAGACCCTTTAAAGTTCATGCAAAAAACGAGAAGGGATGATTATGATTGGTGACTTTGTATTTTACGTTTTCTAGTTACATGGAAGTAGTAGGCGATCGTCAAATACAGAGATACTGACTCCCACATATGGTTTGGACATTGTGCAGCAGCGTTACACCTATCATGGTCTCATCTATGGGCCAGATTGACCCATAGATTGTCGAGGTCGATCGACAAAGTTTTGATCTCACAAATCGAAGAGTCACTCGTGTGTATCAGAATGTGAACCATAAGAAAAACTCTCTCTCTCTCTCTCTCTCTTTCTCTCTCTCTCTCTCTCTCTCTCTCTCTCTCTCTCTCTCTCAAGTCAATTGTATTTTGATTTGCTATTTACAGATAAATTATAAAGATAGTAGTGAAATAAGATTCCTCGACTTGGTGTCGGTAAGTTTAAACGTGACAAACAAAAGACCTTTCATCCAGAAAGGAATTGTGAACCTGATTACTTTTCAGGATAACAAGAAATGAACGAAAATTCGACAATCTTTTGCAGAGATGATAGGTGAGGAGCCGAGTTGTATTTTGTAACAACGCAACACACATTCCACAAACAACTTGACACACAGCCATTTGTTTCCGCTGCCATTCCGGCAAATATATGTACAGCACTATTACGCCTGTCATGGTTTCATCTATGGCCTGATTGACCCATAGATAAAATCTCCTTAAGACAATGAAGTGTTTATCAGTTTAAAATAATTGTAAAGGTACATTTTTCTATCTTATATAATTGGAAACTATAATTGTTAAACAGACATAAAATAACCTCACAATAGTTGCCATCCTGTAAAACGAGATGTGAATAACCGCCTTTAGTAGCGATTAGGCAACCGAATTACAGTTACATTCTTCTCAGCCCTGTAAAATTGGCAATTGTCTTGCCATTGACATACCATGATGATAGAAACGAAAGAAAAAATGAGGGCGTCGTTATGTTAAAACCAATATGCATGAAGGATACACTCTTCAAAGAATGGGAACTGACGTCATACACAGTAACGCATGAGTACTCGCACGTGCGCGCTGGTGTGTGTGGTTGGCTATATGCATTCATTTGTATATTTCCTTCTTATATTTACCATTCAGATTTCTCTCTATTTCTTCCTTTTTTTATCCCTCTATCTACGTGTCTATAGTTTCATTTAGTAAATATTTTAACTATCCTACTATCTATCCAAGAATATATATATATATATGTGTGTGTGTGTGTGTGTGTGTGTGTGTGTGTGTGTGTGTGTGTGTGTGTGTGTGTGTGTGTGTGTGTGCATAATTCTGATGTAGATATCTATCATAGTCTCCTTGAATCGAATTCAATCTAGTCTTATATATATTTTGGTGTCTTCCTCTCGGCATGGGTTTTATATATATATATATATGTGTGTGTGTGTGTGTGTGTGTGTGTGGACGTCTCTCCCAGTCTCATAGAATCTATGTTTTATCTATTTTTCCTTCACAATTAGCATTTCTTACTATCTATGTATCTAGAAAAATTCGTTGATATTTGTCCGTCGATTGCTCATTAAAGTGAAACTACATATATATATATATATATATATATATATATATAGAGAGAGAGAGAGAGAGATGAAATAGATAGGTTATTGTAGAGTGATAAAGAATTGAGGAAGGAAGGAGGAGTAAGTGCCATAATGCGTATGGAACCAGAGAAGAGAATCTGCCCACTAGATTATCTCAATGGTTTTTTGTATTGATGCTTCTATTTTCGTCTCTCGTTTATTTTTTGTCTCCTATGAATGGGTCCGACATTTGTCTTAACAGAAGTGCGTGCCTCAGAAAGTTTACTGGTTATTTACAAAGTTCTCTTTAGTCTGGCTCAAGACTTCAATAGACTGAAATAGAAAACAAGTAGGCAATAAAGGTGTCCATATCCCCATAATCGAATGAATGGAATTTTGGTTCAAAAATGGAATATTCTTTACACAGTAGTTTCGTTGGTGGCTGAGAAACTTGCAACTGTAGTCGGTTTTCGAGGATTTCCATTGCTAATTTTAAAAGTAGGTAGATAGAAAAGCTTTTCCCACAAAGAAGATTGATACAACAACGTTATACCTTTAAATAATAGTTAAAAGAATTAATAAGTCTATGAAAACATATTAAAAAGGTAATTTAGGATGTTTGTTTGCTTCTAAATTTACTATTAAATTCGAGGTGGTGGAAGTTGCGTCCCTTGAACTGTAAATCAGCCAATAAAAGATTAAAAAAGAAATTTGATTTTCCGAAATGAAGATTTTTATGAAGAAGTGACGGAAAATTTTGAGACTGTCGGATCAAGACAGTGAGATTGCTCAAAGCGAGAGTTATTTTGCAGAAGAAATAGATATTTATGTTTTCTCTCCCAGGAATGGAAAGAAAATTTTGTTGGAATTTGACGTTCATATTTTTGTTGTCTTTGTGTGTGTTAAGTAAAAGTGAATGGTCTGTCTTAAGAAAATCGACGAATAAGTTGTCCTCCCGAAGAAGAAAATTTTTTTTGAAATATTAATAGATTTATATTACAGTTTAAGGTTTTTCTCAAGAATTGAAATAAATTCTTTAATGAAATGATTATTTCAACTGATGTCTCCGGTTTCTCGGAGTCTAATACTAATTGAAATTAAAGTTTCTTATGAACTACATCTTTTTAATTTATTTCATATTTTCCTGGATATTCTTTTTCTTTCTTTCTTTTTTTTTTCAAAACAACGACCGGTTTTGCTCACTTTGATTATTTCTTGTGCAATGAGGACTGCATGAAAAATAGGTTTGATTTTTTTTATAATTTTAAGTTCTAGCTGGAATACGTCTTTAATTGGTAGTTTTGTGATTGTCGCAAAGGATTTCGAATACTAGTTTTCAAAGCAGGTAGACAGACAAGCCTCTCCGACAAAGAAGATTGCTACAACACAATTTTTCTTCCCATTGTCTTGTGCCACACTAAACTAATTTAAGTAAATACCAAAGACTGAAAAATAGATGAGTAGAAAAACACGAACTGAGGAGATTGATACTAATGTCAAATGTTGAAGGAGGGGGATGATTGTGTCACGCCAAACTTTCAAGAATGAACATTCTCTCCTTGAAAATCAGTATTTCAAAATCCAATGACGACAGTGGAAGTTATTTAATTACATCCGCTTAGATAATAACGTGGTTGAGGGAGTTTCATATTTTTTCACCGGCACAAGCGTTTGGTCTTCGAACTCTAATAAAAACCAGAATTTTGGTCGCTGATTTTCAAGATAGGCATACACTTAGAACAATATAATCTTTCCACACCTTCATGTCAGTTACACTTGGTAAATCTTATGTTGTTATTTTTTTAACTAGAGACTGAATACTTAGTTAAAAAATAATTTTGAGGGTTATTTTGTCACTATTCACTCACATTTTTTAAAAACATATTGACGAACAAGATAAACGTGTGTCACGGCATGTTGTTCATTTTCATGTTGGGAAAGATAGGAGCTGAAGTGAAGAAAATTGATGAATCCAATTAAGATAGTTTGATTGGAACCGATTTATATTGTAAATAGTTTGAAAAATAAGGTGAATTCGATTTCAAAGCAAATCACGCAGCAATAGGACGCAAGAATTAAAAATTGATGTTTTACAAACTTTTTGGATGATGACCCAATTCAATTAACGTTGATGCTGGCTGAAAAACATGATGTTGGTCGCTCAATATGAAAAAATAGTAAATTATGATAATTCGAAGAGTAAGAAATTATAAGGATGATCAAGGAGATCTTGCAGAATCAACAACAAAATCTAACTTTGGGGGAAAAAGTTATTACTCTACATTTAAAAAGCGTATTAAGTTAGAAATCATTAAAACTTGCATAAACCGTTACTTCAAAGTCGTTACCTTTGAATTTTGAGCGCTGCAATTAAAATGTCCAATTATGATAAAGAAGCCGAAAATTATATTGCTACATATCACCCAAAATTATACTGCTACATATCACCCAAAATTATACTGCTACATATCACCCAAAATTATACTGCTACATATCACCCAAAATTATACTGCAACATATCACCCAAAATTATACTGCTACATATCACCCAAAATTATACTGCTACATATCACCCAAAATTATACTGCTACATATCACCATTCATTCACACGTTATTTTGAGGACCAAAATAAAACATTACAAATATGAGGGAAATACTTCCTCACAAGGGATATTCACCGGATTTATCATGGATTTGAATAACGAAAGTACAGTTTGTTGGTAAGTATAACACATTGCTCCTACACACAAGTTCGATTTTGGAGAGGTCAAATTGCAACCGAGGACAAGAATTTTTCAGTTTTACGGAAGGCGTAAAAATACACATTAGGCTTGTAATTTTGTTCGAATTAAAGGAGCTGCCTAAGCTGCCGGAAAATCGGTTGTCTATACATAGTACCGTCTGATATCTCCCAAAAACTCTACAGAAGCAACCATCACACCAGGACCACTAAAGTCAAGGTCTCTGCGTCATGTGTAGGCAGTGTATTACTGTATGGCACTGAATACTGGCCTTCGACGTACCGCCCCAAGGAGATTCGATTATAGGCCTTCCATATGATACCTAAACTATATTTAAGGCATTTTCTGAAAGTACAAGATCACCAAAGAAGAAGTGTTTGCAATTTAAAATTTAATCGGAACCTCAATGAAACTTTAATTTTATAAATACCATTTACTTTCGTATAGTGACTTGCATAGTACGTAACAAAAGTGACGAAAATATTTATGCATATACTAGCACACATGTATCGATGATCAAAGGTTTGTAAATGACAGATGAAGAGTAAGAATAGAACAAAATGACAGATGAAGTGTAAACAAATGATAGATGAAGAGTAACGATAGAACAAATGACAGATGAAGAGTAAGGATATAACAAATGACAGATGAAGAGTTAACAAATGATAGATGAAGAGCAAACAAATGACAGATGAAGAGTAAGAATAGAACAAATGATAGATCAAGAGTAAATAAATGACAGATGAAGAGTAAGGATAGAACAAATGACAGATAAAGAGTAAATAAATGACAGATGAAGAGTAAGAATAGAACAAATGACAGATAAAGAGTAAATAAATGACAGATGAAGAGTAAGGATAGAACAAATGACAGATAAAGAGTAAAGTTGCGACAAATGTTTATAACAAAAGGATCACAAATAAACGTTCAAACTAAGGGTAAGAATTTTATCAATAGTGGATTTAACAAATTCAAGAATGTCGCTGAGAGAAAAACGTCATGAGGCAGTATGATCGCTAGTGCAGATATTATTCGAAAAAAGCTGTTGGAATGTAACATTTGTCCGTTTTGGGGGAAATTCGGAAATATCAGATGTCTTTATAGACAGCAAAACTAGTTCTTACGGCAAACTCTCGAATGAATGGGATCATTGAACGCAACTCAACCAAACAGATCGTGAGAAACCTGTGCAGATAAGAATAATCTATCGAACATTCATACGAAGAAACAGTCAATTATTTATTGGGTACAAAGAAGATTTAGATATTCCGTAGAAGCACAATTCTTACGAATGAAACTTTCTAGATGTTTCCCAATATGTCTTACAAATCTTCTGATTTGGATTTGGAGAATATAGCACAATTTTTACCAGAATACCTGTAAGTTGTGCAATTGATTGAACTAAAGGATCACAGCTTTCACTTTACACTCCAAACTATCCGACAAATGTTCTTTAAGGTTAAAATCAGGATTTGTTGCAGGCCAGAGAAGATCATCAATTGCATTACACAATCGATATTCCATAACTACATTTACTTTAGGAGGGTATTGACATCATCAAAATGAAGTTACACATTTTTTGTGACCTTTGGTTATTGAGGTTGCCTTATAATATCACAATAGCAAACTTGCAGTTGTACGAGCAAATTATAACTGAGCCACCATCAAACGGAACCTCTTCCTAGATGTTTATGCAGTTCTCCAATCACAACATATTAGAGTTCTACCATCAGTTATATGCAAGAGACCATTACTTTCAATTTCAAGAGAAGTTGTTCCAACTAATTCTGCTCCCAGCTATGGGTTAAATAGTACCACTACAGTTGTAATATAATAGCCGAGGGATTTCGGTTCATGCCTTTGGGTTTAGTTAGGCTGAGAACCTTTCGGCTCAGCACATGGGTTAGTTAGGTGCAAACATTGATGCATGTGTTAACGCGCACGCGCGGGCGGACGTATCACTCAGAGATGTCACAATAGTCCAAGACGAAACGGGTGACGGAGTGCGAATGACGTCACGCACCGGGAGCGTGTAGAGGTTTGTTAAGAATTTGAAGAAAGTTAGAGAGTTGAAAACTAGACGCCGAACGAGGAGGTTCGACTTTTGGGGCTCGCTGAGGCGAGACGTGTTTGCGTCCTATGGGTGCCGCACGAGATGGGGGCCAAATGAATAAGACAGCATAGCAAGATTGTGTCTCTCCTCCTTATGTCGAAACCTTTAACTCAAAGTTAATAAAAAGGTTTCGTACCTGAACGAGAAGTCGTTACCTGTTTTCGAATTTCGAGATTCCTATGTTCTTTATATGTTCTATCGTTACGAATATTATATGTCTATTTCGCACATGGCCATAATCGTGTATCTACCTATGTAACACTGTTCTTCTAGAAGAATGGATTTGGCATTAAATAAACTACAAAGGTTGATATGCCATTAAACAAAGAAACTAAACCAAACTAATTCTGCCATTTCATCGCTGTAAATCTTCTTGAATATGTCTTGAAGTGAAGAATGGTCTACAGTTTGGACGTCATAAAAGCTACTAGCTTTTCGCTTTCTTGTAACGATGCTGAGGGACACTCTGGAGTTCATAAGTCTCAAAGTCTCAAAGAAAGTTACTTGTTGAACAAGCTACCGGTACTCACGAGTGTTATATAATTACGGAATGGTTTTTTTATATTAATCATTTTTCGTTAATTATATTTTATCATTCAGTTTGGTTGGGCTTTGAACAATTCGGCTCTTAGTTCAGGTGCACAGATTTGGGTACAGTTTACGCCCACGCGCAAAGGATATGACAATCATAATAAACCCCAGATAGGAAATGACCGGAGTGTGAATGACTTCATATCCGGAAGCGATGGGCTGAGAAGTTTTTCGGTTCCCGACCAGCGAAGATGAAAAGATATCTAAAACTCCATGAGATGTGCCGAGCGTTTGAGTTTTGTTAGCATAGTATGATACGAAAAACTTTTAAGAATTGTGTCTCTCTCTCCTCGTGTCGAAGAACCGAACTCAGAAGTCAAAAGTTAATAAACGTTCGTACCTGAACAACAGTGAGTTCACCTGTTAATGTGTTGTGCATTTCCCTGTATTTGAATTTGTACATGAACAGTTGGATTGAGATATCATTATGATTATGATGTGGGTATACAACACGAGGATTTAAAAAAATCTTTTTATATTTATTTGTTTGTTTGTCTTTTACATCACCTAACAATTGCAGACTATTGATAACTGTATGTCTGATTACTGTAAAGTTTTTATATCTGAGGTAATGGATACTTGCTAGGTATGGACTATTACCAAGATGAATCGATAAGATGAATGATGATTAAAGACAGAGGGAGAACGAACATCTGCCGCTATGCCTGGTATATTCCTTTATTGACCAAATCCCCCGGATGTAGTAGGGGCCGTAACCCCTGTGGCATCAGAGGTTATTTCCCTTTTGTTTGTTAGTATATTACAATTACTACCTTTCTATTTTTCTGCTAGCCAACCCAGTACTACGTATCCCAATAATCTGCCAACGTTGATAGACATTGATTCTTCGCCTCGGAATTACGCAATATCATGAATGGCATATGAATCGGCAACTACCAAGATGCATGTGAAAAGTATAGAAGTTCACTTCCTTTTGCCTTCCACTCGAAAAATGATAGTCATGCATACAACACTATTTCATTAAAATAATTGTTTTTATAAAATTATTTGATCATAAATAGAGCTTAACTTTCGAGTAAGTGTATAACTCCACTTTACGAGTAGACATATAACAAAATTAAATGTCCAGAGAAAGAAAACCGAAAACTTAGTGTTCGCCAATGGCCCGGGAGACCTGGGTTCAATCCCAGGTCAAGTCATACCAAAGACTCAAAAACTGCCTCCTTGCTTAACGCTCAGCATTATAAGGTACGGATCAAGGGTAAAGTGGAGCAATCTAGGGAAAGGAGTAGCGCCCTCCCCTACACCTCGGTGTAGTAGCTATCGAAAAGGGAACCTTCGGGTCACCCTCGACGATGGTCGCCAACAACTTTATGTAGTAGTGGATAAAAATACAAAATTGAACTAGTTATCTCTTAAAAACAAGGTTTGCGGAAGACTAGAAAACTGTAATCTATAAAGAGATTTTGAAAGTAGGTGTATCTGATCATGTATATATGAAAAAAAAAACGCGTCAACCTCAATGAAACAAAGTCAAAATAAAAGATTTTGAACGATATTGAGGAATCAGTGCACATTCTATACCTAAATCATCCAGTCGTTAGGTCTAGCATATGAGCACGATATAGCTGACTTTAATTAAGAAAAAATAGACTGAGCTTAAGGCTCAAAATACCGCTACCAAGTATTGTAAAAAAAGCTAATTTAAAAAAGAAAGCTGTTGAAGCTTATATTTCTCAAGAGTCGTGTGTTTATGGGATACACATTTTTTCTAGTCTTAAAATAAGCAATAAAAACATACTTAAGAACATTCTAGAAATTTAGGATCAAAACCGTATTAGCATTTAAATTACATTTTTATATTTTTCAACCAATCAGCTAAAAACATAGAATAGAACATTCTAGAAAAATAGGATCGGAAGTGAACTAACAGAAAATATTTAGGCTCGAAAATAAAATAGTAAAATACAAATCTGATTGGTCAATAAATGTCTACGCGCCAAACCAAAATACAAAATTTTCCTCTTCTCTACATGTTCAATCACTGAGCCAATTGATGCAAGAATGTACTCCAACTCAATAGAGAGGCTGAATCACAAAACAAAGAAGTGATAATTATAAGTTGAAATTACCAAGGAAGGACACTAGATGCAACAGATAAAAAATCATCATATTTAAATGGATTGAGTATAAGGTTCAGTGTTATAGTCGCGTAGTTTACAAACGTAGAAGACACATAGAATATTTTAATAAAAACAACAAAGATGCAGAAATTGCTTCGAAAAAATAAATCTACAATAGATTTGAAAATTTTATAAAAGGAAAAATATGTTGAAGGTTGATCAATATTTTATTTCTATGTTTTGTAAATAGTGTTGTCTTTATGAGGAAAATACGAATTTATCGGTTCTGTAAAAATTTGGTTTTCCTGGTAACTGCTGTGTTTTTGAATTCTCTTGTCATAGCAATTGGGCATTGGCTAAAATTTGAGTTGTCAATCGTTTTACGAGAACGAGGCTGTGTTGTAATTTTCAATGATTTGGTGTTTTCCGTCAGAAGAGAAAAAGTTTTGTTTGAAACAGTTCAGAAAATTTTCACTCTCCGGCGTAAAATTTGTGCAAAAGGGAATTGGTCTTGTTTTGTACTACTTGGAATTAGAGTAAAATCATTCCTTTATTTTTTTTATTATTTTTTTTTACCTTATTATTGTGAGAAGAATTTTGAAGAGTTCTAAATTCTTGCATATTTAGAAACAAATATTTTCACCATGTGAGAATAGTTACTTTCTCCGGAGGAGAATATGAAATACAAAAAAATAATTACCGGTTTAGTATTAAAAAGAGTACAAAGCAGTAAATTGTACCATTCTATTTCCAGGTTAATATATGTTTGGAATAACATATTTATTTTGATTTCAAACCAACACCAAAACAAGGTAGTAAGTAAAATTGGCGACCGTAGTCGAGGGCGACCAGAAGGCTCCCTTTTCAATAGCTAAAACACCGAAGTGTAGGGAAGGGCGCTACTCCTTTCCCTGGATTGCTCCACTTTACCTTCGATACGTACCTTATATTGCTGAGTGTTAAGCAAGGAGGTATCAAGTACCATTTTTAAAGTCTCTGGTATGACGCGACCAGGGATTGAACCCAGGTCTCCCGGACCATTGGCGAACACTCTACCCACTTGGCCAATGAGCTGGTTTCCATTGGCCTAGTGGTTAGAGTGTTCGCCAATGGTTTTGGAGACCTGGGTTCAGTCCCAGATCGAGTCATACTAAAGACTCAAAAAATGGTACCTGGTGCCTACTTGCTTAACACTCAGCATTATAAGGTATAGATCAAGGATAAAGTGGAGCAATCCAGGGAATGGAGTAGCGCCCTCCTCTATACCTTGGTGTAGTAGCTATCGAAAATGGAACCTTAGGGTCACCCTCGACTAAGGTCGCCAACGAAACAAGGTAAGCGACTTTATTTCCCAAGAAAACCTTGGAAAATATTTAAACAATTGTTTGAAAGAAAAAAGGAAAGAAGTGTTACAAATTGTCGATATATTTTTGTGTAGCAATCCAGCATTGCCGGCGTAGAAATGGATTGTTGAAAATAGCAGCCCGAAGACCGAAAGTAGTTCAAGCCGATTATGGGCCAAAAAGAAGAAAGAGATAACAGTCCTTGCTGCCTTGACGCCTAGGAGGATGTTAAAGTTTGCATAGTAGGACGACTCATAGTGTTAGTATAAAATAATGATAGACGGGTATCTGAGGAGGGAACGATATGCACGTGTGTACACAGGCTTTATTAGCTGGTAAAATGGGATGAACAAAGTGGGCGCCAAAATATATATGGCGTCTTTAGACGAGTCACGTGACACGCCGTCGAGTAGAAAAAGGGAAGTAGTTCGGTGAATAATCTCACCGAACCTAGTTCATACATTAGGGACTATTTCAGCTGATAATTCCAAAAGCCCCACTTCAACTGAAATTTCTTTCAAATTAAAAATTATTATTTGATGCAACTGGGTTAGCTCCCTTTTCACTGTCAGACAAATCTGATGATCGATTTTAAATGTGTACAAATATTTTACATTTTTCACATTTTAGTTTATAGTTTCACAACATAAATTTTGTTACATTCTTATAACATAGCATCAATAATTTTCAAAAGTTATGTTTTTTATTATTATTTCTTCCATTTGGGGATATTGGGCTTGTTGTCACATGATCCCCTTTCCCTTTCCTGTTAACGTTTTCTTCCATTCATTGAGTTTGTTGTTACATGTTCCTCTTTTCTTTTCCAGTTAACGTTTTCTTCCTTTTTGGTTATTGACTTGTTGTCACATGGTTTTTCTTTTCTCCTTTTTTTATATTATCATAAACCACAAAAGTTTATTTCAAAGTCCCATCAATAGGTATCTAAATTTTTCATTTTTTGATCTGTTCACTGGTTTTGTGAATATATCTGCTATATTTTCTTCTCTGGCTATGAGAAATAATCTTAGAGTTTCTTTCTCTAATTCGTTCCTTATGAAATAGAATCTAATATCTATGTGTTCTGATCTTTGGTGGTGTATGAGGTTTTTCGTTAACGCTGTGGCACTTTGGTTGTCACAATATAGTGTAAATGTATAATTTATTTCATTATTTAGCATATCCTTTATGAGAGCTGTTAAGCATTTTCCCTCCTGTGTAGCAGCACTAATTGACATGTATTCAGCCCCACACGTGGACAGGGCAACTGTTGACTGTTTTCGTGTTTTCCACGAAATTCGTGGGCCTTCATGTGAGATCATAAATCCGTATCCAATGATTCTCTTTCTGTCTTGTGAGTTCACCCAATATGCGTCATAAAAACCTGTGAGGCTTAGAGTGCTTTTTGCGGGCTTAAATATTAATTGTTGGTTTATTGTTCCTTTTATATATCTTAAAACATGTTTCACTATCTTCATATGCTTCTCATATGGTTCACTCATAAATTGTGACAATTTTGTAACTATCTGGCCTAGTCGTAGTCATTGCATATATTAAACTTCCTACAATTTCTTTATACAATTTTCCGTCAGTTAATTTTCTTGGTTCACTACACATCTTATTGATATTACTATCATTAGTGGTATATTTGGGTTTACAATCCTTCATACCGAATTTTTCCCGTAACCTTTGAAGGTATCGTTTTTGGTGCATATATATAATATTATCTTCATAAGTAAATTCAATACCTAAAAAACATTTAATTTTACCTTGGTCTTCCATTTTAAATTTTTGTTTGAGGATATTCTTAGTATGTATCATATCATTGCATTTTGTCGCTATTAGGATATCATCCACCCATACAATGATAATTTATATTCATCTTTATATTTTGTATATACACACACGTCAGATAGCGATTGGCAAAAATTTTGTTCAATCAAATATGTGTGTAGTAAGTTGTTCCAATTTCGACCACTATGTTTCAGGCCATAGAGGGATTTCTTTAATTTATATACTAATCTTTCATTACTATTTTTATTTTCTACCTCAAAACCTTTTGCCTGTTCCGTGTACAACTCCCATTAAATTGGTGCATTGGGATAAACTGACTTCACATCTAACTGATGTACCATTAAGTTATATTATGTTGCAATTTGCATTAACATTCTTATCGAGGTCATTTTTGCAGTTGGTGAAAATGTTTCTTGATAGTCAATGTCTGGTCGCTGGAATATACAATACATTTTTTTTAATGTTTCTATATGCTTTTCCATTTGTTTCAGTCATTTTGACACAAGCATCTCCCCTTTTTAAAGCCAAATTATTATATTTGCTTCCATCAGCTAATTCTACATGACGTGAAGGGTCAAAATTTTTATGAAAACTAATAAACTTCGAATCATCATTTAAGATATGTGTTGTAGCCCCATTAACAAATCACAATATGACTCATCGGTGTTATTCACAGAAAAAATCAAAATGTGCTTATCTTTTATATGCTTTACGCCGTCCTCTTTAGCACGGTCTTCGTTTTTCTACAAAACTTCGTGCCATGACTTGTTGCAGTTTCTGCACCAACGAGAGGGTTTTCTACAATTTTAAGATTTGTGGCCGTATTTTCCACACGAAAAACATGCTCCATCAAATCTGGTTTTGTTTTCTCTTGGTAAAGGGGGCTTGTGCAATAGGAGAGTCATTCAAAAAGTGGTCACATTACCTATCAGTACGACGTTTTGTGATAGTCACAGATCAACAAGCTGTGAATTTCATGTTTGATGCAAGAAGGCATGGAAAGATCAAGAACAGCAAGATCGAAAGATGGGGAATGGAATTATGGGGGTTATGAATATGACATCATGTACCGACCAGGAAAAAACAATATTCCAGCTGATACTCTCTCACGTGCCCAGTGCAATGCACTCAACAACATAGGAAGATTGCATGAGATGCACGAAAATCTTTGTCATCCGGATATAACCAGGTTATCTCATTTCGTTAAAGGAATCTTCCATATTCTATTGAAGAGGTTAAGAGTATGTGCAGCATGCGCAGCGTGTGCTAGATGGAAACCACGCTTCTATACTCCTGAAGCAGGACACTTAGTCAAAGCAACACAACCAATGGAGCGACTCAGCACTAACTTTAAGGGACCCCTTCCTTCAACTTCGAAAAAACATTACCTACTAACGGTTATAGATGAGTACTCACGTTTCCCTTTTGCTTTCGCATGCACAAGCACAAATACAGACTCTGTAATACAGAGTCTAAATCAAGTATTCATAGTATTTGGCATGCCGTCTTATATCCATTCAGATAGGGGGACATCCTTCTTATCAAAGGAAGTGCATGAATATCTCACCAATCTCGGAATTGCTACTAGCCGGACAACACCTTAGGAAACGGTCAGTGTGAACGGTATAATGGAATTATATTGAAATACACATTATTGGTCCTAGCCTCAAGAAATCTTAAGGAATCACAATGGTAAACAGTATTGCCTGAAGTACTACACTCCATAAGATCTCTTCTTTGTACCGCTACTAATGCCACACCACATGAAAGACTCTTTTCATGTCAACGGCGAACTCCCAGTGGTCGTTCCTTACCTACTTGGTTATCTACGCCAGGGCCTGTTCTTTTGCGTCGCCATGTCCGAGCCAGTAAGTACGAACCATTAGTTGACGAAGTAGTATTACTCGAAGCAAACCCCCAATATGCACACATAAGATTCACCAATGGTCGCGAATCTACAGTTTCTGTGAGTGACTTAGCAACAGCAAGGAATTCATTACAAATTGGGGATGTCGTAGATGATAACATCCAGAAAGATTTAAATGATTCTACACACACTAATGAAAATCCCAAGGAAAAAGTAGACAGTAACGATTCACAAACTATCGTAACTCCAGAAATTGTACCTTCTCCAAATGATCCAAATATTACTCCCCCTCATGTAATGTCAAGAATTCCTGATATACCCAGACGATCCCAACGGAAAATTCGTAAGCCAAAGAGGTATGAAAAACTGTGAAAAAAAAGGAGGGGGAGAATATACTATACTTATCTGCCCTTGGCATTACGTTATTGTTGTTACCTCCCTTACTAGCATTCTTCAGTTGATGAATCGCTTAGTCAGGGAATGTTTTGTTAAATAAATCCTAGTTAAGGAATACCTGTCTTGTCAATTCATTTCAGACATATTAAATTGTCCACTATTCTCAACTGCGTATCTGGGCCCATAATCTGTTAAAGTTTGCATTGTAGGATGACTCATAGTGTTAGTATAAAATAATGATAGACGAGTATCTGAGGAGGGAACGATATGCACGTGTGCACATAAGCTTTTAGCTGGTAAAAAGGGATGAACAAAGCGGGCGCCAAAATATATATGGCGTTTTTAGCCAAGTCACGTGAAGGAAGTAATTCGGTGATTTGCCTCACAGAACCAAGTACATACATTAGGGACTATTTCAGCTAATAATTCCAACAGAGGAAGAAACAAAAAAGACTAATTGCTTTACCGTATGTGTTGTTTTTATGTATGAAAAAAAGTAGTTGTAATTTGTGATTAAAAGTTTTTTCTTGCACCTTTTGCCCTTTGTTGAAAACTCGTATATGGACTTATATGCATTAAGCCACCTTTCATTTTCAGTTGTTGTAAATAAATTTTTTGAAGCTGTATTTGTTCGATACTTTTCTCATTCGCTACTCTTTTAGACGATGAATAACAATGGTTTCACTTTTTCAGAATGATAAAAGACGGACACATGTCTTTTAGAACTTTTCGAATTTAAAAAAAAAAAAATTTAAACCGTTCATAGATCTATAACTACGATTTACAGAAAATTTGTGTTTACAACACTTTTTAATCCCAATTATTTAATGCACATTGTTTTGTTTTTTGGGACTTTATATTACTAAACCCAATTTTTGCTCGATTAAACACGTAATTTCTCTTCGTAATCATACTATCATTGCGTTTCTTACTAACATAACTGATTCAATATTTCATTCTAGCAGATTTAGTTTGAGCAACAGAAGTTGTGATAACTATTAACAAGTCACGAAAGAGTAAGTATGTGATGACCCGGTCAAAGCTGGGAAGGTGAGGCACCTTGGTAGCCTCCAAAAAAGATCCCAATACTTAATTTTCAATCAGTAAAAATCTATTTTTATTTACTAAATCTTACCCAGTCTGTAACAAGACCAAAAGCTTTTGACAGTACAGGTTAAATGCTAACCAGGTTCAATGATACTTTTCTACACTAAGTTTTACAAGGTCACAGGCGTGAAACAACGAATGAAGATCGAACTCCTGATACTACTGTAATGGTCTGTTAAACAAGTTCGTTATCCATTTCCATACGGTCAAGCCTCCAAATCACCTATTTTCATTTCTCGAATAACGAACAGTCCGGTAAAGATGGCAAATTTCGTTGACAATTATTCCATCTGATCCCTTAAAGAATATAGCTAAAAGTTGTTTGGGATTTTATCCCTTAAAGTAATTCTGGTTAAATCAAAAGTTCTGAAGGTATATGGACATTAGCTGAATTAGCAAAGCAAATAGAGTCAATAGCTTTTAAAGAAAGGAAAATGCAACAACCGTTTGTTAATTCAATTTTTTTACTATTAAAAGAAAGAAATGAGATGAAAAGAAACGGTTTGCAGATAACGTACTTTCGCGGTCTTAGCTGAGTATGTGAAAATAAGCCCTCGTGACTGGGGCAGCGATACCTAGTAGGTTTCCATAGTAATCTGTGATTTCTTCCAGGAGGTTGTTGGCTCTGTACTCCTACAGGCTTCTATGGTCGTAGGGTTCGAAGGTGATAGTGGCAGGGCAGCTTTTTCGCTGAATGTCTTCAGATTGTCACAAGTGCACAGGGAACGACAATCAGATGTTAAATGCTGGGCCTATGGAGGTAAAAGAGGCCGAATTTAAGAATTCATCGTGTCTATTAAGGTTTCATGGGAAATTCACCTGACCTGAGGCTCCTTTTAGCCAATCCATGTGCATCCGATAAATTCCAACAATGTTTCGTAAAGGATGATCCACGAAGTAGGATTCATGAAGGATGTTTACTAAAGGATATTTAGTAAAGGATGTTTCATAGAGATTTCATAAAGCATGTTTCGAAAAGAATGTTTCATGAGGCATGTTTCATAAAGGAGAATTCATAAAGGATGTTTCATAAAGGATATTTCATAGGGGATGTTTCAGAGACGAGATTTTATTAAAAAAAGGTTTCATAATGGATGTTTCATAAAAGATTTATTATAAGGATGTTTCATAATGGAGGATTCATAAAGGATGTTTCATAAAAGAAGACTCTTAAAGGATGTTTCATTAAGAATGATACATGAAGGATGTTTCATAAAGGAGGATTCTCGAAAGATATTTCATAAAGAATGTTTCATAAAAAATGTTTCATAAAGGATGTTTCAAAAGGATTTTTTATAAAGAAGGATTCATGAAGGATGTTTCAAAGAGGATGTTTTATAACGGATGTTTTATAAAGAAGGTTTCAGAAAGGATGTTTCAAAGAGGATGTTTTATAAAGAAGGTTTCAGAAAGGATGTTGCAGAAAGAAGGATTCACGAAGGGTGTTTCTAAGAAGATGTTTTATAAAGGATGTTTTTAAAGAAGTTTTCAGAAAAGATGTTTTATAAAGAAGGATTCAGGCAGGATGTTTCAAAGAGGATGTTTTATAAAGAAAGTTTCAGAAAGAATATTTCGTAAAGGATGTTTAGTAAAATAGGTTTTATAAAGGATGTTTCATAAAAGAGTATTCATGAAAGATGTTTCATAAACGATGTTTCCTAAAGAAGGTTTAATAAAGTAAGGATAAGTGGTTAGAATTTATATGCACATAAAATTTTGTAATGAGTGATATGAAAACACTGTACTTAGAAGTAACAATATTTAGCTATTAAAACTATTACATCGAGCGCTAAACTCATCAGAGCATCCATTTCTTCCAAGTCATTTTCTTAGGACCGATATATTTCCTGTATAAATTTTACAAGCGTGTGAGACACGAATGTAATGTAAAATTTCTATTCGACTGTATTGCATTTTTGGTTGTTAAATGCTGCGTTCTGGTTAGTGAACGCTTGTAATATTAAATAAAGGACAAACCACGATATGAGAGGAAATAGAGATATATTCTCAGGAAAAAGTATATACAATAGAGAGACTATTAGTAGACAAGAACATAGGATTAGTGAATACAGAATAAAGATATAGTCCAACGATAGTATTGGCTTCAGTTATTATGGTAGCAAGTAAGGTGATCTAGTGCGATCTCCAGTCTCCAACGCTCTAATACTATTCCTATAAGAAGCTGCTCTTCACCTTCTAGTCTGCCCTGGTATTAGTAGCTACTGCTATATATGGCAGATGGACTAGTTCATTGTGTGGGAAAAGGTGGGTGATACCCAACATTAAATTTCCTAAGAATGGAAGGGTATATCTTGGTTAACTATCGAATTTTTTGGTGATATATTCTTGTATTTAATTTGCTCAACTAGGGAATCTGTTTGAAAGCTATCTTTGAAGATTTCTCAGTCTTCTATTTTCATACCTACAAGGAAATTGAAATATCTTCAATCCAAGTTGTCTAAAAGACAGTGGTATCATTTTTTAAGCATCACTTTTTAAACATTTTGGCCAATTATGAACAACAGTCAATAGTGGCATTTATACGTACAAAGTCGTAGCACTCCTTCTGAAGCCAAGCCTAGGTCTCTTTGGACTTGTGGGCCGGCGCCGAGTCTTGCTGCCACACCCAGGGTCTGCCACTGGCCACCTGATTGTACCAAGGGATCACCACACTCTTCAGCACATCCAGGTACACTTTGGTGTTGACTTTCAAGCCGACTTCGAAGATGTGAGGTGGCATGATGTGGCCCTCACTTCAAACCACGCCAAAGACCATAACCATAGTCGGAAACTTTGTTTTCATCACCCTGGGCACGTCCCTGTTATTCGTGGCAATCAAGATTTGCATTTTGAGGGTGCTAGCAATGGTCCTGTTGTCATAACTTGGATCGGTAGAGAGCATGAGTTGTATTGCGGCGCATCTCCGATCTCACTCGTTGAACATTGTGTCACTTTCAGACATGATAGAAGGCTCCTATTGCTCTTGGGATTTGTACACAACTGGCCAACTAGTAGATGGTCTGCAACAAAAAAGAAAACCATGTCGTCTTTTCTAGGGCGACAATTTTATCGTTCCACCCTGTAAAAGGGTTCACAACCAGAGCGTTCCTCTTATTAACGTCATACAAACACGTAAACTTAATTAACGTGGTTATTCTAAGCTAATGAATTAATTGTAATTTCTCAGATGAATGAAGTCTGTTAGCAATTATATTCAAACAAAAAACCTGAAACGACAGTACAAACCCGGAAAATAATTGACCGATCGCACTAACAAGCTTTCTTGGAAAAATAATAGAACTCATGGCCAACAACAGACTGACATGGCTATCTAAATCAAAACGTTTAATAACCAATTTACAAACGGGCTTCGGAAAAAAAGAGAAATCACAGACTTCCTTTCCTAGACGGGAAACTTTCATAAGGGAATGCTTTCGAAGAAAGTAATACCTATCAGGTATATTTTTGGATATCCAGAAAGCTTACGAGTCTAAATGGAGATATGGCACCAAAAGAAATTTCGACATCCATTGACAATTTCCTGATAGACATCAAGGTAAAGTAGGATCTAGTCTCTCTGACCTCCATAGGCAGGAAGAAGGGTTGCGACAAACTATATTAAAACTATGTTAGTTTTTAAAATATCAAATATTGGACAATGGCAGCTTTAGTTATACATCGACCAGGAAGTTCTACTTAAAAAAAAACTTTACACAATATTTCACGAAAGCCTAAGTCTGAGAAATATATAAACCTTCGCCTGTCGAGAGCCAAGACACTGAGGCTCATGAAGCTTTTCTTTAGACCAGAAATGAAAAATTAGCACTACAATTCTGCGTAAGGCTTAAGTCTTGTCGAAACATCACAAATCATGATTACATATTCAAACCGAAATATAAGCAACTCTTCAAAAAGAAAAAATAGAAAAAAGAAAAAAATGATAAAGCCGTTCGGACTGTGAATGGAACCCATACAAGAAAAATCTGAAATCCAACTCTTTGGCATCCCTGATGCCATGCTATCACATATTCAAAATCCCGTATACAAACCTGTAAAACAAAATCAACATATTTTTCTATTAAAAAAAATGGTAACCTAATTAAATTTGGTTTCGTTTCGTTTCGTTTTATGGTACATCAACCATAATAGGTTATTAATGCCAAATCCATTTTATACACATAAACAGTTCTATTCCAAACAATTCCGTTTAGTATAAATATAGTTTTTTTGTTTATACACGGCTTCAATATCAAAAACAGTTCTATTTCAAACAATTCTGTTTAGCATAAGTACACAGTTTAGTTCTATTTGATCTATAGATAGGACCCTACCAGGTGCTACCACTCCTGGCCAGAGTGGACCTGGGAGCGATGGTAATAAAGGGGTATTCCGCATTCCGCAAAGCTCCAGCATTACTAGAGCCTCACCATCATATTGTTTAGTGTCATATCTAGGGCAGACGTCGGGAGATTCTAACCCCTCTGCAGAGATGCAGTCGGTGTATTCTACAGCCCCAGCCGACTCGGCCTCCTAACATAGACAACAAATTCTGGCAAATAAAATTCAACTTTGTAGATTGGAAACCATGTTTCTGAAAGTCGAGAAAAGAACAAGTCACAAAATCCCGTAACAATCACAGAAGATTTACTCTCCTTTTTATTTAAACAAGAAAACAAAACAGAATGCATAGTATGTCAGATATCCTAAACTGTTAAAGATATTCTAATCGAATGCAGTGATTTTATTATCATCAGAAAAAAAAAACAAGAGACACTTTTTAAGAATATCTCAATATAGATAATATTTTATCCTTCCTAGAAGAAATAAAATTATACCAAAAAATGTAGTAGTAAGTTTGAACTTAACCCTACAATCCTACCCGTCAAAGCGATCCCTACAAACCTCCTCCTCAAAGCAACCCCAACAAACCTACCCCACAAAGCGACTCCAAATCCACTGAGCAACTAACAAGTGCTGGCAATTCGCTATCAAAATCAAGGAAGGTCCTTGAAAAAACAATAAAATAAATCAGACCATCTCCCATAATTTATCTTTTGGCATAAAATAACTCTGACGGGTTTATATGCCTTTATATCAAATCAATCTCTCTAAGCTTACATAGTGTCAAAGCGTGTGTCGGGTAGAAGCGAGATGTTTTCGGGAACGTCCTCTTTTGTAAATGTTCAGATATGACAACCTTTTCTAGCTTAATCTTATTGTCTGTCTCTCTCAAATTATTCCTATCTCTATTTATCAATTTTAATCGGTCAATATTTCTTGTTCTGAAATTTCTTTCAACTCTTCTATTTATCACTCTGTTCATATCAATATTAATAGAATCTCATGAACGTTAGGTAATTTAGTCTGGCACAAACTCAATTGTAATAAGAACAGGAGGAATACGTTGCGTCAACCTATAAAATGTGATGAATCCGCTTATCTTGAAAATCAGCATTCAAAATTTGGGCTTTATTTGGCTTCGAACATCAACCACTGATTATTGTTATTAATAATTCTAACTATTTTTTTTTTTCACCATAATTTTAGTTGTTTTTTTATCACAACTCATCCGAGTAGTTATTTTAAGGGTTGCGTAGAACAGTGTTTATCGGAGATAATAACATAGAATACGTTGTCGTTGAAATTCGAACTCACATCCCCTTTTACCTTGGGGATGCTTGATTATCTGTACCAGCTACTTTTGCCTACTAAGCTATGAGAGCCTTTGGTGGCACAAAAGTCTAAATCGCACTAACAATTCATCCTTTATTTAATATCTCGATCTGGCCGCGTCATGATAATAATTGTTTTTATTCAATTGTAGTGTTATAACATATTACGGCCACCTACTATTCATCACGAAAACTATCCCAGTTAGACAAACCAGATATGCGGGACACTGCTGGAGAAGTAAGGACGAGCTCATAAGCGATGTACTCTTATGGACCCCTTCACATGGACGAGCAAAGGTTGGACGACCAGCTAGAACCTATATACAACAGCTCTGTGCTGATACAGGATATAGCCAAGAAGACCTCCCGGGAGCGATGGACGATAGAGACAGGTGGCGTAGAGGGTCAGGGAGATCCGGGTTAGCAGCAAGACATCATGATGATGATTTTATGTCGGTGGGAGACGTACCAACCCTCTTTTCATATCCATCTCATCAAAAGCTTCAAAGCTGTGATAAATGCATCCTTTTCATTTGCTGTCCTGTTGAAGAATCCTAAAATATTTACTTTGGTATTGTAGAAGGACATAGAGCACAAACCGACCATCGAACCAACCTTTGAAAAATTTTAAAGTATAAATAAATAATGTTGATCAAGTTTCAGTCAGTCACCAGGAACTGATTAAATTTAGCGACGAAACTTTTTTTCAAACTTCATAATTCCTGACCCGTTTCTTTCCTCTTATTCTTCTGAAGATGATAAGTATTGCTCTCTCTCTCTCTCTCTCTCTCTCTCTCTCTCTCTCTCTCTCTCTCTCTCTCTCTCTCTCTCTTCAGATTAATATGACTGGTAGTTATATCCGTCGGGAAATCGGTACCGTGAGGAGGTGGTAAGAAGAAGCAAAGTCAAAAACAAGTTCTAAGAACAAGCAGCAGCTGTGTGTGAAGGAAGTCAGTTACTACCATAATTCTATCCATTCCAGTATTACTTTCTAAAAATGGCCGACATTTTCGCGTTGTCCTGTTGATACTACTGCCACCATCTTGCAGATCTCCGGTGAGAAAAAAAACTCTTTCGTTCTTGTTTATCTTCCCTCTTTCTCCCTCTCTCTCGCTCTCTCCCTCTCTCTCCCTCTCTCTCCTTCTTTTTTGTGCCCATTTGAGACACAAATGCCTGGCAAGTGTGCAAACAATTTATAAACGTACATAGAAACAATCGTTCTAACTTTAACATCGTATAAAAAATGGGGAATCATTCCTTAAGAAAGTTTTAGGGTTGTTAGTCTTTCTCTAATGTCGTGGTAGTGGTAGTAGCGTATAGTAGTAGTTGCTGTGGACTAGAAGAAAAAAACTTTATTGCTTTCTTTGCATATCTAACTTTTCGACCTCATCCAAGAATTCAGATATCTATTTTCTTGTGATCCCGAAATTTTGGCTTTTATAAGGTTGTATCTTGTATTAATATTACTTCACATAACAAGTGGTTGCATATACCAAACTTTTCATAAGATTAAGCAACTTACCTCAGAAGACGCCGAAAAACTCAAGGGGAAGGTCTTTAATGAATTCTTATCACAGATTAGGTGTATTCTGATACTTTCTTTTCGTAAAAATGCAGCAAAAACCACAGAAATAACGATGGAACTGTTTTCTTGTGGAATGCAATCAGTTTATTTTGCATCATCGACATATTTCAGGTAGATTAGATGGTAAGCGAAAAGGAGATGAATGTTAACGAGAAAATCATCAAACGAAATTATTTCAAAACAGAGGATTGAGTTCATAACTCTTTTCGATTGACTATTCTCTTCTTACCATCACCAGGTGAACATTAAGTATTCGAATAAAATGTATCAACAATTTTTTCTTGAACGATGAGGGAAATGTCCTTCAGTTTTAAGTGTTTTTTTGTTGTTGTTGTTTTTTTTATTGAAACTCAAAACAAATGTTTTCAACAAATTGTTTATTTATTTTTAACAGTTTATTACTGATGTTGTTTTTTTAATTTTATATGACAAATCTAATGTATCTTAACATTAACAGCATTGATATTTTTCAGTGCTTCATGAAAATATATTTGAAAATTTTTTGATCAAAACACGTCTTAATCGTGAATACTTTTTATAAGCTGTTTAAAGGAAAACTTTCTGTTTCTGTGGGAGTATTTTTTTCTTTCCTTTTTTTTTTTTTTTTTTTTTTTTTTTTTTACTCTGATCTCTTCAATAATGTTGACAATGTTTTGATAAAATCTTATTCGCATATTAAAAGTCCCATCAATACAGAAATTATGCAATATTTTAAATCGAGACTTTTTCGGTTTACAAATAAGATTTTAGTTTATTCACGCGGTAAATATAATCATTTAATATATCCAAACTACTGTTTAAATACTTTAGTAATTCCGAAATCAACCTTAACCTAAAGCCAGTAAACATTGTATTTTCTCAAAACTTCACAAGCAAAACATGCATCCACGTTCAAGTGGCAAATATGTCGATTTTAAGAACGATCATAAAAAGTTGAAAACAAGATTTCGATTTCTTAGCAGACAATGCTGAATTTTAAGTAAAATTAGACGCTGCTATGAGTATATAAACAACGAGAGTTTGACAAACAATTTCATTGATCATACACTCTTAATTTTTATTTTTATTTCATTTTGCATCGCACTGTTTAAATTTTGTTAACCTGGACAAATTTGAAAATTTATATAAAAGGAAATAATTCAATTAAAAATTGAGTTAATTAAATAAAAAAAATGTGTAAGAGGGATTATTGGCAATACTCTAAAGTCATGCAAAACGTTTTTTGAACCTTTTGGTCTAAATAGTTTAAAACCAAAAAAGTGTGTATAATTCAATATTTTCAAAACTTCGAGGTATTCACAAAATCATTAAAGTGAAGGTGTAATAACATGAAAAATTTTTTCTGAAATTTGGAATAGAAACTTCCACAAAATAATTTTCGTCTTTTTATCATTAAAAAAAAAAAAGAAAAAAAAGATATAATAATTTGGTGATATTTGGTAGACCTAAAACTGAGGTATTTATCACCTAAAAACTTCTCTATACCTATTATTACGATTTTTTTTTACTCGTAAAAAACTTTTCACACAATCACTTTTTACTTGATACTAACAACATGGTCACCATAGACCTTTCGTCCAGTAACAAATCACTACCCATAATTGAAAAAACAATCACGAGAAATCAAGGAATTATCTGATTTAAATGAAAATACCTGTGTTCATTTATTAATGAATAGATTTTATAATGTATCAGTTATTTTTTTAAAAAACTAGCTGATTTTTTCAGGTCATTTAACTTAACTCTCTATCATATGTATGGCGCTATTAGACTAGTTGGTATATAGGATATAGTATATATTTTCTGTATATAAAAAAATGACAAATGTCTGAGGGTGTGCATGAAATAAAGAAAAAAAGATTGGGAGCTGTTGGATAAAAATAGTACTCCAGATGTGAATATTGAATTTTTTTAATTCTATGATTTGATAGAAAATAAAAATTGGGTTGGCAAGGTGATCCACTGGGAGATGTGCAAGAAATCTAAATTTCACCATACGAACAAATGGTATATGCACAACCCAGCACCTGTCCTAGAAAATAACACACATAAACTCCTATCGGACTTTGACGCACACACGGGTCACCTAATCTCGGCCAGAAGACCAGACCTAATCATAATCAACAATAAGAAGAGAACTTGCAAAATTGTCAATCTTGCTGTCCCCGCTGACCACAGAATAAAACTGAAAGAATGTGAAAAGAAGGATAAGTACCTCGACCTTGCTAGGGAATTGAAAAAACTATGGAACATGCAGGTGACAATTATACCAATTATAATTGATACGTTTGGAACAGTAACTAAATTATTATTAAAGGGACTGTAGGACTTGGAAGTTGGCGGACGAGTTGAGACCATCCAAACGACAGCATTATTGAAAACGGCCTGGAGACTTGAGGAGACTTGCTGTTACTCAGATTCCAGTGAAAAACCACCAGCTAACGCTGATGTGAAAAACTCTAATGAGTAAATAATAATAATGATAATGATAATCATTATTATTATTATTATTATTATTATTATTATTAAAGCTATAAAAATGTTAGACGAAAAAAGTATGGAAACCTACAGTAACAATCATTTGTTAAGCAATTTCTAGTTTTGTTCCTTGTATTCAGATTTATTTTTAGTACGCTTTGCTATGACTTTCAGTTTCATTTACATTTCAGTTTCGTTTACATTTCCCAATTGTCATTTTTTGAAAGCTTCTCTTGAAGATTTAAAAAAAGTTCAATTAATTCTTTTCAAACGTTCATCTTTAATACAAATTAGTTTAATCTTATAAACTTCCAAATAAGCCTTTTTAAACTACTTGCTTGTAATATTACCATATATAAAACTTTTACAATTTTTGTAAATTATTTGTTTATTTTCTGAAAAGTTTGTTTTAAAAATAGGAAATTAAAATAAAAAAGGGTAAAAATTAGTATTTTACAGGTAATGGAAGAGTTGTAGATTTTTACCAGGTAAATATTAAGAAGGCAATAATTATTTCACTATTTTAATAATAAATTAAAAATAATTATTTCATTGAATTTTTTTAATTATACATTCAAAAACATGTCAACGTGCTTTTTTTTTTCAAAATTAAATAAAAAATAAGCTATTACTGATACGATTTTCTATTCTTAAAACGTTGAACTTTTTGTGTGGTTGGCCTTCCATACTAACAATTTTTGTGGGGAAACTTTTAACTCAGTTTATTGAAAAGTGGCGCAGGATATCAGTCATTAATTTTGACCAACTACTTGGATTGAAATACCATAGTAAGTAATATAGTTATTAATGTGTTAATAATATTTTTACACAGGTCGGTTTATTAATGTTTCTAAGTACTAATTTCATTCAAAAAAAATTTTTTTAAGAATTTCATATTTTAATAACATTTTTTAAGTTGGGTAAAATTGTCAACTTTTGATGGATTCAGATATTTAAAATTTATCAAAAATTAATTAGATATGAAATGTTATTTTGCTTTTAATACTGATAATTATGATGTTACTATCTTTCAAATAAAAGTAAAAGTTAACCATAAATAATAAGTTTAATTATTTTTAGATTCGTTCTAATGGAAAAAAGAGTAAAATTTTATTAGTACCTACTTTTCACAAATACCTATAACCTCTGTGAATGTTTATATCATTAATGTTTATATCAGAATTTTCTATCATTTTTCTTCTTACAAATGACAAGAATTTCAGTGGAAAAATTCAGTTTTATACAAATTTGTGTGTGTGTGTTTGTGTGTGTGTGTGTGTGTGTGTGTGTGTGTGTGTGTGTGTGTGTGTTTTCGTTTTTTTTGGGGGGGGCTTCTTTTTTTGTGAGTGATAATCAGATATCGATTTCCCGCCGAAAATTTGTTTTCATAATACTTTTTATTTAAAACGTTATATTTGCTGCGTGTATAAGCTCGGATCTTACTTAAGTACTTAACTGAATAGATGGTCCCAAGAGGATCTAACGTCACTTAAGAAACATCAATTAAGAATCTCAGACTGTAATGAGCAATCAGTTTTGCCTTTTGAACAATGAAGTAACGAAAATTAGTTTTTTGTAATATATAAATTACTTTTTAATGAAATTGATAAATGAAATTATTTTATTTTAAAATCAACGCATGATGTATTTAATCAGAATTTAAAACAACGAACATAAAATTTTTACAAGTACATACGATAGGAAAAGCTTCAACAATTTTTAAAAGGAAAATCAACGGGAAATTATTAAACAGAATTCAAAACAAATTTCATTTATTTATTTTATTTTGATTTTAAAAACAACTTCATTTATTCATTAAATCATTTCGCGCACACAGCGTTGCTTTTGAGAAAATAAAATAATATTCATTTCAATTTTAGAATTGAACAACTTTATTTATTTATCAAAATAAATTAATCCCAAGTATTTAAGTGTTCAAAAAGCAAACCGCTAGCTTAGCACAGTTCTACTTTCTCAAATTACATCGGGGTCTGTATCGCAACATTCTTCTTGGGACTGTCTCTTTAGATAAGTACAATTACCTAATTTAACAATTAAGAAAATCTTAAATAAAACCTTATACATAACGCTTCTTACATGTGTGTATGTTCATATTACGTAAAATTTGTACGTCAAAAAAACTACCGTTTATATCAGTGAGTTGAAATTTTGAGACTTCTAATCATCTGCTTAAAACAAGTCTCTTATATCTTGATCAACTTTGTGGTTCTTACAATTTTTTGCCCTGAAACTGATAATGATCTTTTAATGATATCTTGGGTTTACATAAACGTCTATATAAAAGGAAGTAAGCTACTCTAAGTATATTTTGAAAAACTAACTAATCTAGAATTTCCTGTATAACCCATTTGACGACGTATAAGGAAAAATCAGGTTTGTTTAACTGTGATTCTCATTGAGGGAATTATAATCTCATTCCGACCCCAAATTGTGTTTTCCACGAATTTTTTTATATAGTTATTTGTTAAGCTTGGCTCGGTTGCGACACAAGGCCGTAAGTATTGGGTACCCAGTATGAATCGAACTCAATAATAATGGTCTTTGGTTTGATTGCGTTTTAAGGCATATCAACTCTTGTGAGTTAGTTAATACTTAATTCGCTTTATATATTTATATATAATTTGAAAGCGAATAGTTTTCAGTTAACTTTATTTGTAAACGAGTCAGAGCTCATCCTATTTGAACACAGTTAAATGGTTTCAAGTATTCGTATCAAACACTAATAATTCTATTTAATATTAATCATTTGCTTACACACAGTTAAATGGTTTCAAGTATTCCCATTTAACATTAAAATTCTATTCACCAAGCATTCCTGCCTAATGCAAATAACTTACACAATCCTTAGTATATGATTGAACAGTTCTATTTGTTCCATAAATTGGATCCTAACAGGTAATTATTACTCCGAGTCAGAATGGACCAGAGAGTAATACTAATAAAGAGGTACTCCACATTCCTCAAAGTCTTGTTTTTTGACCCTCAGTCATAGCCTTTTAGCACTTTTAAAATGAAAAGGGTTGGGAGTTGTTTGCCACAAGAGCAATTTGAAGAATACGGCCGGGGTGATAATATAGGTGGTATGGCTACACATGACTAGACAATCGATCGGTTCGGGCGTCTTTGGCCGCCCGTCTAGCCCATTAAGAGCCAAAATGGAGGGTTGCAAGTCACGTGACCATTTCGGTTCCTGGATCTCGGTTTGCTCAGCCACCTGGATCCTATCCTCAAGTATTACGGATCGCCTCCCACGGCTAACAGGTAGCCTCGTTGTGGGAAGGGTCTTACTCCTCTGCAGAGTTGCTGTCGAGATATTCTACAGACCCCTCAGCAGACTGGGTGGAACAATGGTCGGCTAATACCTCTTGTTAACCATTACACCACGTGATATTCCAAACATTTTTATAATGATATTGTTGAGTGAAACGTGATCAAATTTGTTCTTGTTGATAAGGGAGGTTGACATATTTGATAGAAAAGCGACGAAGACAAAGAGGGAAAAAAAAACTATTACTGACTTTTTGCTGATTAAACAACATGCAAATATGTGAAGAAATCAAAATACGTCTTTTGATTTAACGAGTTATTTTGTATAGAAAATTGACATTTTTTAAAGATTTTTTTTCACAGAAATATAAGTCGTTTGGTTTGTTGAAGTAAAATAAGTTAAGTTCTTTTTATGTGTGTCTGTGTTAATGTAGTCCATGTGACCTGGTTTTATCCAGCATCTAATAGTAAATGGTTTGATGTTAATTTTTCCTCTCTTTCCAGAAAGGGATTCCAAAACTTGGAGAGGGCAGATTTGATTGAAAAGAGTGATTTTTTTTTCCATCTTGTGTAAATTTGGATTTTATTCTTTTAAGTCTTCTAATCCGGATTTTTTTCATTCGACTTTTAGGGTTCCGAAATAAATATCACCGGTGATCTCCACAAATATCCCCGGCCTAGATTGATGGCCGTTAGAGAAAGGGGTAGACTTTCAATCTAAAGTTCAATAATGAATGTTCGTCTTCAAGTATTTAGGCCAGGTCACTTTCTTGCCATATTTTGTGAATCTTGCCAGTTTCGTTCTGGGAAACAGTTGGCTACTGATCTTCTGTTTTCAGTGCTGTAGATCCAGATCATTGTTTCGGATTCACACATCCAGCGTCGACATAAGTCTGTCAATGGAGACAGTATCTTGTTTTCCATTCTGTAGAACAATAATAAAATTATCCGTTCGTTTTTGAACGGGAAAGGGTCTACTGTGACATGGAACTTTCACAACACCATAATGAATGAAGACATTTTCACTTGTGTTTTTTTTTTTTTTTCGTGTGTGTGTGTCAGAGAGAGACAGACAGACAGATAGACAGACAGAGACAGAGAGAGAGAGAGAGAGACAACGTGTCTGGTTATTGGATATTGTAATTGGCATTTTTTCTTTAATTCCTGGACAAATACTGTTGTAGGTTGAAAGCACTTATGGTTTTCAAAAAATTGATCTGGTAGAATAACAAGGACGACCAGACATCTAAGAGCTCGTTTTAATGAAAACGAAGACAAAAAATCTTCGAAAATCGATAGTTAATCTCAGACATTGTCTAGAAAAGTGCTCAATGAAACATTCTTCTACCTGATTCAGCGCAGTCGAATAATCGTCAGCGTTCAACTTGGCATGAGTTTAACAACAAAGAGTATTAATAGCTGTACATTTGTGCCGCCAAAACTCACATCCAAAGCCTTTTCAAATTTGTGGGCCCACATTCAACACAAAAACTGGATAAATTAGAAAACAACCACAAATAATCTAACAGCTATATACTTCAATTCATTGCTAGCTGTTTCAACGCGAAACATTACCAACATTTTCTTCCTCAACATGCTTTATCTTGTATGTTTCAACTGTACAACTGACGCAGACAAGCATCATTTTTCCACAATACGTTCATTCAGAAAAAAATCTTTTATACGATTCAAAATTTTCTTTCGTTACACGACGAAGAACTGCAGGACATTAAACATATTGTCAATATAACTTGCCTCCAATCCGGTGGGGAAGTATTTGTCGGGCTTACATCCGTTACCGGCCGATAAGTTCTTGTTTGGCGCTAAGGGACGGTATCTGCCAGATAGTATTATTAATGGCCACTAGGTGTGTGGTCAAAGTATCATGTTAAAGAAGGATGCGGCAAAATCAAATCCCTTCTTTCTGCCTCAACAACTAAAGAGCGAGCACGAGTGTGTGTGTTTGAGTGTGTGTGTGGATAGGGTTTGTACCCCTTAACTAACTTCGTCTCACAAAGCACATGATATTATGTCTCAAACATACAAGTCTTCATTCAACATTTCGACTTTCTCTTATATGTCATATATTAAAGACTCTCAATTTTCACTAAATACTCTTTCAACCACATCAGGACAACTTCTCTACTTATACAATTTATTTCTCTTTATGCATTTTCTTGTATTTCCTGTCATTTTTGTATTCATTCTATTAAGTTTATTCAGGCAATAAGACGTTCTTGTTAATTCGTCGTAAATTGTTCTTATGTTGTTCTGCACGAGGAAATCACCATCATCATCATCATGTCGCGCTGCTTGCACGGATCTCCCTGACTCTCTCTCGCTACCCATCTCTATCGTCTATCGCTCCTAGGAGGTCTTCCAGGCTACATCTTGTATTGGCACAGAGCTGTTGTATATAAGGTCTAGCTGGTCGTCCTACCTTTGCTCGTCCATGTGAAGTGGTCCACAGGAGTACATTGCTTATGAGTTCGTCCTTACTTCTCCAGCAGTATCCCACATGTCAGGTTCATCTAATTTGGATAGTTTTCGTGATGGGTGGTAGGTTGCTGTACAGCTGCTGTTTTGTGGTGTTGCCTCTAGGACTTCTTCAATACAGCTTGCAGCATTCTTGTGTAATTGCCGTTAAGCTTTTTCTCCATACGTTTAGTTAGCGTTCATGTGGTGCATCCATATAGCAGTATTGAGACGACCGCTGCTTGGAAAAAACTGCGTTTTGTTTTATCGTTAAGGTCTGACTTCCATATGACCGATAGGCTATCAATAGCTGTCCATGCCTTTGCTAGTCGCGTGTTGATGTCTGTCTCGGTTGAGAAGACACTGCTTCTTAGGTAGGTGAACTTGTCTACTAGTTTCAGAGGACCACACTTTCGTGTGGAGATGTCGCCTCTTTGATTAAACCACATGTATTCTGTTTTGTCTGCGTTGACATGGAGGCCTATGCCACATTCCGCTCGTTCCAGGCTATGTAGCAGAGATTCGGCTAGGACGGGGGAATTTGCTAGAAGCCCTATGTCATCGGTGTTGTCCGCGTTCGTAATAGTTTGTACGGGGTATCTTCTGCTTTTTTCCTTTGCCAGTTTAAAACCGTTTTCTTTCATTAAATCTATAGACGTTCTAAGAATGTAGTCTAGACAGATAATAAACAGGTATGGGGCTAATGTATCTCCTTGCAGCACACCTGCTACAATGTCGAAGTAGTCTGTGTCTCCATCCGGTGAGAGGACTTTTACTTTCGTGTTTTATATAGCATCATTATGGCTGCAACAGTTTTGGGGGATAGGCCGTAGGCGAGAAGTATTTGCTCCACCTTTCCTCTGTGTATGGATTCAAACGCCTTGGAGAAGTCGACGAATAATAGTATTGCTTCGAGGTTTTTGCCCGAACACCTAGAATTCGATTGATAGTCAAAATTTGTGATGTCGTGAATCGATTCCATCGAAAGCCATTTTTGTTCTTTCTAAGTATTTTCTCAACTTTGGGTTCTATGCGGTTGCATAGTAGAGCATTGTATATCTTGACTGCTATGGATGTAAGGGTTATACATCGGTAGTTCTGGGCAATTTCAAGGTCACAGGTCTTGGAGAAAGAGGGGATGTATCTCTTTGTCCATCTGTCAATTGCACTAGAAAGTATTAAACATAATACATTTCCTCTGCTACTAGTGTCCGAATTGTTTTCCTCACATTCAAATAATATCATCATAGAAAAACAATCTGCAGACATTCAATACTTTAGCTCTCTACGACAAATTAATGAGCTGCTGACATGATAGAAAATTCAATCTTTTGATTCGAAAGATAAAAATTTTTAGCAAAATGAACAACCTGACGTTAGGACGAATTCAGACTTTAGTTATTTGTTGATTTCTCGTTATCTGTGAGAGTTCTATTTGATATATTAACCGATGATTTAAAATGTGAAAGAAAATTAGCGCCTGGTATGAGCGTTTTTATATCCGCTTTAGTAAACATACATGAAAATTGTTGTCATACTCTTAGATCAATTGGCATTAACTTTTTACTATATATATATATGATACCGCCGTACGCAGCGGAACGATTGTACTCCCTTGTTTTTTATCTGATGTGGATGAAATGACGCTGGTCACACACATACACACACACTGATATCTGTGAATGTTCATTGTATTTTTGACTCGAAGACGTCTCATTTTTACAAAAGTTTATGTTGTCTATCACTCTTTTGGCTCTGAGGAAAATTTCAAGCAGATGAAAATGTATTTAATCATATATATATATATATATGTGTGTGTGTGTGTGTGTGTGTGTGTGTGTGTGTATTCATTTACAGATATTTTGGGAAACAAATTTTGAGGACGATAGCCTTGAAATCTCTTCACTTTAGAAAATAAACGGGTTACTAATGACTTTGATGAAAATCTGTTCTTTCTTGTGCTGATAAGGCAGGTACTTCATATTTATTAAAAAGAACATGAAATATTTTAGTAAGTTCATGCTTTTTGAAGAAAATTAAGAAAATTCTCACGAAAATATACGCGTACAATTTGGGTGTTTTTCATTATTTTCCTCGGTCGGAAGTTGGGAGAAGGGAAGGGTACATCGCTTAGCCAAATTCATTTTGTTGTGTTTTTTTTTTATTTACGTTAGATTTTTAGAATTTATGAGTTTCACTCTGGGCCCGAATACCGACTTCTAACAGCAGGGAGAAATATACAACTATCTGACCCATCAGTCCCTTTTTTCCTTTTCTTTTTTTTTTTTTTTTTTTTTTTTTTTTGCTAGTATGTGTTTGTATGTGTGTCATCTCTGTTATATTGAATATTTGGATTATTAAAAGATGACATTCAGTGTGTGAGCAGACCTCACAAAATTATCATTCAATTGCAAATTATACTGGAAATTGCTTTATTCTCTAAGTTAGAGCATTTCAAGTGTATTGCTCTAATAAAAACCTCGCTATGATGTTTTATTTAAACTGGGTTATAGTTACAAACATATATAAAAACTGGTTCAATTCTAGTGATATGTAGATGTTTAGCTATGTACAGATAAGCCTTTAAGGAACGAAAATGATAGATTATCTTTCATGTCACCATTTTGTGGCCTTGACGCTACTTTGTGTAAGGTTTCCTTTAGATGTCTTAAAGATTAACTTCTTCTTTATCCTAATCCTCAGTCTACAACAGATTAACACTTGCTCAGTGATTTTGGCACCGAATGGGTCTAGAACATGCAAACCCCAAAAGTCACTAATAGCATTAGATTATTGTTGTTTTCAAAGGGAAAATGTCGGCAGAAGGTTGTTATTTCTATTCACTAAAATTAACTTACACAAGGCCACGAGCATGGAACACTAAATGTGGAATCAAACTTACTTCTATTATAATAATCTGGTTTGCTAATTATTGCTCCACAGTAAAAAAAAAAAAAGTATAATTGATATTTACTAAACTTAGCTTAAACCTACACAAGTCTACAACTATGAGATAATTGTGAGGACCAAATTCAATCAGTAGTAATAATGTCAACAAAAATATAACAATAATTAGCCAAAATTATGGCTCCATGGCGAGGTTAAGGAAGGCGCCATTCCTTTCTTTGCCAAGGCGTTCATCATTCCTCCATATACCTGCAAAACAGTTCTTATCCCATCAAGTATAGAATCTACAAGATATTTGAAGTTTTCCTCGTGGATCTGATACCAGGCCCTTTCATTGATGCAAGTTACATGATGGGGGTTTCTGTAGAGTGAATATTTTTTCCAATTTTGTGTTCAGGTCAACACAGTGAAGTATTCATCATGTTTCGGAAACTCATCCCGTACAGCTTGTGCTGTGTGGTTTATTTTCCTGTTGAAAAACGCCACTGCCATCTTAGTGACAAAGACTTTTTAAATGAATGATGGAATCCAGCGTTTTCCAGTAGAATGTCACCCAAACAACCATCCCGTCTCTGAAGTGCATTATAATGCCATTGCTTAATAAGGATAACGTTGCATAGTTATCCGCCGTTTAACTTCACGAGAAAGCGAGATTCATTGGAACAGACGACTATCTTCTATTGATAAAAGATCCATTTCGAACAATCACGTGTTCATTGAAAACGTTTTCAGCAATGCTTAGCAATGCAATCCCATACGCAACAAAGATCGACATATCCTATGTTATGACGCATTCTGACATTTTGCAGGACCATATCATCGGCTTTTTTTCAAGTCAATCCATACCAGAGCTAAATTTTCCGCCTCGTTTTGACCTTCCTGAGGATGTGCTATATATTGTAGGTCATATGTTCCTCTTGTTTCTCTGCAGCATCTTTTTCGTTCTTCTGAAAACAGTCCACGCCATTCGAGCGAGTAATATATTTCTTTTCTTGTCTGTGCGGTTAGGATTTTCCACATTATAGGTAAACACATTATCGGTTTATAGTTGCTGGTTGTGATTTCTTTTTAGAGTCTTTCCGGATCAAGGTAGTTTTTCTCATCATGTACTCGAATAGGCATTTACTCGGTTACTAAGCCATTCCCTAATGAATGGACGTTCATTTTTTTTTATCAGAATCCATGTATCCCATCAAGGTCTGGCATTTTTCAATTTGTTACTTTCTTAAGTGTTGCTCTGATTGATTTCAAGTGTATATTCACCTCGGGCCCTTCTTCAAGTCCTTGTGATTATTTTTGGCGTTATCTCTATCCATTTGGTTTTTCTGTTATGTTTTTACTGTTCTCATATCTTGCTCCAACAGTCTTGGTTCATTTGCAAACGGTTGTTGATTTATCCTTATGTATTCTCCATCGACTCGCAAACAGCCCAGTCGGCTGAAGCTTTAGAATATACCACCTGCATCCCTGCATAAGAATAAAACTCCTCCCGAAACGAGTGTCCTGGATATAACATTAAACCATCTGATAGTGAGGCTCTAATCCTGAAGTTTTGGGGTACATGAAGTACCTCCTTCACTACCAATACCCCCAGATCCACTTAGACCAAGAGTGGTTGTACCTGATAAGGTCCTATGTATGGGTCAAATGGAACTGTTTGAACAAGAACGTTTTAACCATGTAACTGTTCAGACAAATGATCGATGTTAAAGGCAATTGTTTGTGTTACGTAGCTATACTTGAAACCATTTAACTGTGTGCAGATAAAACTATTAGTTTTAATACTTGAAAATAATTCACTGTGTGCAAACAAATGATTAATAATAGATAGAACTATTAGTGTTATATTGCAATACGTGAAACCATTTGACTGTGAGCAAAACATCGCAATACTTATGTGCAAAAAAAATCTGTTCTAACTCGCTTAAAGATAAGATTACCAACAAAGCATTCACTAACAAAACATATATGTATATGCATTTAACTGTGTGCCAACAAATGACAGATTTTGAATTAAATTGTTTGTGTACTTCGCAATACTTTAAACCATTAAATTGTGCGTAAACAAATGAGATCGGGCTCGTCTTAAAATTATCTAACAACTATGCATTTGCAAATCCTACACGTGTGGGGGGGATAAAATTTGGCATTAAATAAACCACAAGGATTGATATGCCATAAAATCAAGCTAACTAACCAACTGACTTATCTGCTGTTGTCTTTTTCAGTCTTTTCATTCCATTGTGTATTTGTGTCTTTTGCCTACGTTTGTATTTACGTTTGTTCTTGCATTTTTTTTACTGGGCTTTCTAGCCTTATTTCCCATCCAGGTTTTGTATTTTTGTTCGGGCGCCTTTGAGGGATACTAATTTTATCACTGACTAGTTTTGCTCCCGCATAAATTAGACCGTTTAGTTCGGTGATATTATTCTTTGGAATATTTTTAATACTTTATTTACCTTTTCAGTTTCTACCTTGGTTGTTTTCCAGTCCCCAGTTATGGGTAGAAATAGTATTACTGCTGTTCTCCTACAAGGATAGCTTTGGCGTTAAATAACCCACGACGATTTATATGCCATTAAACAAAGAAACCAAATGTAAGATAAATATTTTCCAGTCCTGATGGCTTAGGAATGGTAATGTAGCCTTCTTTTCGATCATGATATTTTATTAATACTCCATCTTTTCTTTTATCTTGTAATGCGAGGTTCCGTGTAATTTTGATTTTCAGTATTTTGTTTCAGATCATTTAGGGTGCTCTTCTTGAGCATATTCTTCACGGCTTACTTGTCCACATATTCCTAGTATCCTAAGGCCAGAAAATTGGCCTTTTTTTTTTTTTAAATAAACTTCGCTTGGTCGGCTAATCTTTGACTTGTATTAAATTTAGTGGATTTTAACCAGATTGCCATCATTGTTTTCCTCTTTGTGTTGGATTGCTCTTAAATAAGAGTGGAGCACATTTTGTCGCTTTCTCTCATCTGTTTTTCCTTTGTTGTCTCTCAGATGAATTGTTGCTTTGTTCTTTGTATACCTGAAATAAGAACAGCCAATGTTGTATATTAAGGGAGCACCTGCGTCTTATTAACGAGTTGTAAATCTTCTCCATTCTTGCTGTTAATATTTTCCACATGATCGGTTATTATTATTATTATTATTATTATTATTATTATTATTATTTTACTCTTTTGAGAGCTTTTAACACCAGCGTTAACTGGTGGTTTTTCACTGGAATCTGACTGATAGCAATTTTCCATAATTTTCCAGATCTTTGATGGCCCAGCGGTTAGAGTGTTCGCCAATGGCCCGGGAGATCTGGGTTCAATCCCAGGTCGAGTCATACCAAAGACTTTAAAAATGGAACTTGATACCACCTTGCTTAACACTCAGCATTATAAGGTACGGTTCAAGGGTAAAGTGGAGCAATCCAGGGAATGGAGTAGCGCCCTCCCCTACACCTTGGTGTAGTAGCTATCGAAAAGGGAGCCTTCGGGTCACCCTCGACTATGGTCGCTAACTTTTTACTTGATCAGTATTCTAGCCGATCTCAACAATGCTGTAGTTAGGATGGTCTCTACTCGTCCTCTTATTTCCAAGTAGTCCAGTCCCTTTATCAATCCCTTGATGACTGTGCCGAGTTTATTCATTATAACTGGTATCACTGTCACTTTCATGTTCCATAGTTTTTCCAGTTCTTTAGCAAGGTTTAAGTACTTATCTCTCGTTTCGGTTTCTTTCAGTTTTACCTTGTGGTCAGCTGGAACAGCAAAATCCATTATTCAACCGATTCTCGTTTTCTTTTTCTTTTTCCCTGACTATCACTAGGTCTGGTCGTCTGTCCGAGATTAGATGATCCAGTTGTATCTCAAAATCCCAGAGAATTTTGTGCGTCTCATTTTCTAGGATGGATTCTGGGTTGTGCATCTACCATTTGTTCGTATTATCATTATTTCTTCTTACAAGTTTTTCGTTCCAGAATTAGCTGGTGGTCTTTCACTGGAGTCTTTGTGACAGCAAGTCTCCTCGGGTCCACAGGACTCTTCTCGGTACTCTAACCGATTTCAGCAATGCTGTGGTGTAAAAGCTTTCGATTCTCTAACAGATTTCCTGTTCCTCCAGTACCTTCCCCAAGCTCCTGGGGATCGTTCTACAATTGGTATTACTTTGACCCTCATGTTCTCCAGCATTTTAGTTCTCTGGCAAGGTCCAAGTATTTGTCTATCTTTTCGCTTTCTTTAACTGTCACTTTATGGTCCACCAGGAACGACAAAATCCATAAGACGACATATTCTCTATTTTTTAACACTGGGTTTGGCTTTCTGGCTGCGATTAGGTGATTTGTCTGTATCTCAAATCCTCGAGAATGTTATGCGTCTCATTCTCTGGAACTGATTCTTGTTTGTGCATATACCATTTGATAGTATAGACAAATTTCAATCTTTTGCACGATTCCCATTGCATCACCTTTCCCACCCAGTCGTACCTACTCTTGCATTCTTATTGTGCTAGTTTGCTTCATCCACTTATTATGTAATTAGCTGTCTCATCTTTTTCGCCACCTAATCTACTTTTGCTATTCTGTTGCGCATTATCAATTTTCATTTCAACATAACTTGTCCTTGTGACGTTGTTTTGTGCTGCTATTAGAAAAGATTCAGTTTCCCTCTTAAGGTTTCCCTTTCGTAACCATGTCCAGGCTTTCTCGTGTGTAATTTCGTCAGTTTTTCCCTTGAAATATCTATACATTTGGTTTTTTTTCCCCATTTCTGTTTCCATGTTTTTCTGTATGATTTTATTTTGCTAATGCTATTACTGGCTGTTGTGATTTGTCTTTTTTTGCTCTTTTTAATAGAATTCACTTGTCCTTTTCTTGATGCGTCTACGTATTTCTCAGTTCTGGCGATACTTCTTCCCCCTGGTCTTCATACATACCGCCTGTCTATGTCATCTCTCAAATATAAAGCTTTGTGCATAGTCATCAATTTCCTGGTCCCAAGTCTGAGTTCCTCTCTTACCTGTTCCAAAAATGGTCCTGGGTGGAGGAACTGCCCAGGTATTTACATCTTTGATGAGTTTTCTGCTGTAGAGAAAGTTTGCTAGTTCTTCAATAGGTATCTTAATTTTACTTTCATCTCCGCTTGTTTGATGGTGTTCACTTCCAACTCAAATACTTGTAATTTCCCTTCTCTCCAAATGTTCTAATTCTTTCTTGATTTGCCACTTCTATTTCTTCGATTGTTTGCCTATTTATTTATTTATTATTAATATTATTATTATTATTGTTTATTAAAAGCGATGACCATTTTTTTATATGTCCCATTGGCCATAATTTCATTACTGCTAAATAAAGCTGCATTCAATATCTTCCTTGCCAGCGACTTATTTTAACTCAGCGTTAATGGTTTGTAAGATTTGTTTTAAACTATAAACATGGCTGCCAAAATGAGGTTACCCATCCGGTTCAGTTTTAATGAAAAAAGAGTTGTTGCAATGCGCAATAAGAACGGAAATATCTATCAAAGAGAAAACATATTTTAGGAGAGGGCGGTAACAATAAAAAATTCTCATAAAATATATTTTAGATACTGAAGACATTCGCTTTAAATTTTTTCGTAATTTTCATATATTTCTAAATAATTGTATGTAAATTAGTTGCCAAGTTACGTGAAGATCACGCAACTTGGACAAAATAGTTGGATACTTTCCAGACATATCACGTATGAAATTGTTGGAGACATGAATTTTTCATCACAAAAACATGTAAGTTAATTTTCAAGTTATTAGGGAACAAGATAAATCGAATCATAATAAGTAGGTCTGTTTAGTTTGGTTTCTTTGTTTAATGGCATATCAACCTTTGTAGGTTATTTAATGGCAAATCTATTCTCCTAGAAGAACAGTAGTGGTACTATTTAACCCATAGCTGGGAGGATAAGGGGGTTCATACCTTTCCCAAGAGTATTTGCCCGAAAGTGAACGTAATAGCGCAACTGGAGTTCGAACTCGCGTACTACGATTCCGCAATCCATCGCTTTAACCATTACACCACGAGGACACCTCCGAGGGCTGTTTAGTGGAAATTATCTGTTTTTGAGCCTAAGTAAACTTTTTTCAAAATGTTTGATATAGCTTTTCATGGCTGACGAGAAAGCCACATGGAAGACGGGCACAACATTTTTCTTTGTCTTCTATTTGACAAAGCGTAGTGGTTTGGTTTCTTTGTTTAATGACATATCAACCTTTATAGGTTATTTAATGCCAAAGCCATTCTCCTAGAAGAACAGTAGTGGTACTATTTAACCCATAGCTAGGAGGATAAGGGTGTTCATACTTTTCCCAAGGGTATTTGCCCGAAAGTGAACTTAATAGCGCGACTGGAGTACGAACTCGCTTACTACGATTCCGCTGTCCATCGCTTTAACCATTACACCAAGAGGACACCCCCACTAAGCGTAGTAAATTTCTACTCGTACACAGGAGCAGACGATTAATGATATGGGGTCCTAAACAAAATAGTTTATTTCCCTTTAACCCTTACCGTTCATTCTTTAACCTTGCCCTGTCGGTGGAGCTTAGAATACCCCAATTGTTCTCCTGCAAAGGGGAAAGACCCCACCTCTCCAAGCAAAAGGGTTTATCCTAGATATGACTCTGAATTGTGTCCGATAGTGAGGTGTCAGTTTTGGAGTTCAGAAGAGTATGGAGTTACATCTTTGTAGTTATAACTCCCAGATTCACTTTGGCCGGCTACGATCTCAGATTTATTGCTAAAATAGATGTTTGAAAATCACTGGTATTAGATCAGAATGCTTAAAACTATCATCATCATCATCATCATCATGTCGTGCCGCTGGTCCTCTCTCGCCACTTCTCCCTATCGTTCATCGCCTCTGGTAGGTCTTCAGAGCTACATCCCGTATCCTCACATAGCTGCTGAATGTATGTTCGAGCTAGTCGTCCTGCTTTTGCCCGGCCATACATAGGGGTCCATAGGAGTACATCACTTATGAGCTCGTCCCTGCTTCTCCAGCAGTGTCCTGCATGTCTGTTGTTTAAAAAGATTTTTATTATTATTATTATTATTAGTTACTGGAAATCATATCATTTCTAACAAATACTTGAAGTCATTTAAAAATTATTAGTACTAGTGGGAATGCTTGAGACCATATAACTGTGTGCAAGCAAATGCAAACAAATTCATCGTCGTCATCTTCAAGCCACGCCGACGGCACAGAGCTCCCTGATTATCCCTCGCCATCCATCCCTCTCATCCATTGTTCCTATCTGATTTTCTAGACTGCATCTCGTGTCCGAACAAAGCTGACGTAAGTCTTTGCTGGTCAACCAAAATTGGTGCGTTTTTGTGTAGGAGACTATAAGAGAATGACGTCACTTATGAGTTTGTCTTTGCCTCTTCAACAGTACCCAACGTGTCTTGTTCGTCTTACTTGAATGGTTTGTAAGATGGAAGGCAAATGGCTATACAGCTGCTATTTTATGGAGTATTGCTTCCAGGATTTATTCAAGATACCGCACAACATTCTTGCATAGTTCAAGACTGATTTCAGCATTGAATAGCCCAACAAGGTTTGCTATGCCGTAAAACCGCCCGACCAACCAACCAACCAACCAACCATAACAAGACAGTTCTAAATTTCCATCACTAAAAATTGAAAGAAATCTATTTGAGTTTTTACCTCCAACGAAATTACAAACATATATAATAATAAAGATATCTAACGAACTATATTAAAAGAGTATTAGGGATTCATAGTGCTCAAACATCTTAGCTTTAATGTATTGATTCGTTTAAAAACACTTCAAAAGTGGGGCTTTTACTTGTAGGGACATAGTAGGAACTAAAGATCCTCTGTCCAATGGGATTAAAGCACCAGCAGTCACATGACTCCTCCAGGCTTCGCTTTTAGCCCTATTCTTTGGCAGTGTCCAGAAAGAAGTAGCATTTTCGCCGTAACAGATCAGAGGCGTCACTCTATCCGGGTAGAAATACCTACCTACCGAGAAGGTAGGGAAATACTCCACATTGACTAACATCCTAAGCACAAAAATTATATGCGTTAATGTGTTTGTTTGGTCTCCATGTTAATAAATGTGTATAAAGTATTTGGCATCTTGGTTATTCTTTAATACCTCATTATTTTCTGTTCGGGCGCTCGTCGGCGTACGGAGCAGTTCATTACATAACGCCCCCAATGATAAAAAAAATTAGTCCATTAAAACGTTTAGCAAATTTTGACACTATAGAATTCTTTAGTTTTCCCGCTGTGATTGTCTGGTTTTTAAAAAGTACTCGATAGTGTCTATTCAATATGGCTGCTTCCTTTTTTCTTCGTTCTTATCTTAGCACTTAACTACTTAAAACAATTACACCAGGTAGGCTCCTCCCACTTCGTGACTGCTATGTTCAAGTTTGACCGCTCCTTTCAGCTCAACGATAAAACTGGCAAGCGAGTTCGCATCTGATTATAAAATAAAGAAAGAAAGAATACGGGGCATCACCCACTTCACTTTCGGTGAACGCGAAAACCCCACAATATTTTCCGCTTAACTGGATTTTCACTTCCAACAAAGAAACATTTCTCGACAGAAAAATAAATTGAATTATGCAGTTTCGGTATTACTACAAACGAAGTTAGAGAAATAATCATTTCACCTCCCGCGAAGAAACCTTATGACAAACTCCGTGAGAAAATTATCGCAAACATGACAGTGTCGACACACAAGCGCATGACACAACTCCTGAAACAGGAACCTCTTAAAGACATTACTCTATAACAATTCCTCAGGCAAGTTCAAAGGTTGGCTGAGAGTACAGTTGACAAGAGTGTTGTTAGACACGTTTTTCTCCTGAGGATAAAAGTTGGCGATCTTGGTCGAGGGTGACTCGAAGGCTCCCTTTTCAATAGCTACTACACCAAGGTGTACGAGAGGGCGCTTCGCAATTCCCAGGGTTGCTCCACTTTACCCTTGTCATTGCCTTATAGTGCTGAGTGCTAAGAAAGGCGGCATCAAGTACCATTTTTTTTAGTCTTTTGTATGACTTGACCTGGGATTGAACCCCACGATTGGCGAACACTCTACTCATTAGGCCAATGGACCAGTTAATTACTCCCGAAGATACCAACCCAATATAATTTGGCAATCGCTGCAATGGACGAATCGACTCCAGTTGAACAACTCGTGTCATAGCTGACCTACGGTCGCCACAACTGTGGCCAATGTAAAAGAAATAAACTCCGATATGCTCACAGAAATAATAAAAGGGCAGCGGAGGTTAGAATCTCGTCTAGAAAAAATGGAGAAAGCAGTCACACATTTAAAAAAAATCGTGACGCAGTGGTTTATATAACTAATCTAAGGATCGGGAACATAAACCAATATGTTGGATACAAGAAATTTGAAGAAAAGGCAAATTCTTGTGTTCCACCCTGCTATTTTTAAGAGCAGGGAAAATCGAAAACCAACAGAAACGGAATCAACTGACGGTGCACTTAACTGTGTGGTTTGGTCAAACCTAACACCCCATTATACCCCTCCGTAGAGCATGCGAATCAGGACGATGCTTTCCTTAAACGTTTTAAGGAATATCATTCTATTTTTGTGGAGGTGCCCGTGGTGTAATTGTTATCGTCGTAGGAAATGGACACGGCGACTCGAGTTCAAATCCTGGACGAGACTGATTGCATTTCACATAGCACTAATACCCTTGGGAAAGGTATGAATCCAATTATTCTCCCTCCAGCTATGGGTAAATAGTAGGACAGACTAGGTTCTTCAGCCTTGGTGGGGCAACTAGTCTAGGAGAAGGAAAACTCTGAATTCAAACCTGTCAAACTCCGCTTAAAAATTGACCTTGTGTCATATCCTGCCCGAGCGGAAGGGTTGGTAAATAGGATCTTTCTATTTTTGTCCCTTCCTTTCATGTGGAAGTTTTGCCTCATTCTTTTACCCATTATATAGAGATAAATGGACCACCACCTATCCACAATAAACTAGACGCTCAGCACCTGAAAAGTTAAAGCCGCTAAAGTAAAGTTTCAACAGATGATTAAGTGAATTCTGTCATTAAACCAGATAGATAACCAGTACCACACGCAGAGGACATAAAAGCAGTCGCTCAAAACAATAAATACTTTTAAAAAAAGTAGAACATATTCGGGCATACCACCAAATACAAGTGGAGCCAGACATATTCCCAAAACAGTCATTATCATGCCGTTTGAGAAGTACAAATTCGTGCGAGTTCCATTTGGACCGCGTTATGCGGTCCAGACATTTCAAAGGCTGATCGACCAGGTCTTGCGTGAGTTTCCGTTTGAATGTGCATACATGGACGATTTACTGATTGTGAGCGAAATATGCAGAATCACATAGGCCATGTCAGACAGATTTTTGAATACCTAAGACAATATGGCAGTAATATGTAGTACACCCACTAAAGTATGCATTTAGTCAATCTAAAATCATTTTGTGGACATCGCGTTTCATATAAAAAGGTTTCCTCATCGCCAAATTAGGTTAGGTCTATACAAGACTTGTCAGTCCCCACTTCTATGAGACAGCTGTGTCAGTTCCTAGGGCTTGTTAATTTTTACCGTAGGATTCTCCCTCGCAGTGTCCAAGTACTTTTGCCATTGAAGGACACGTTGATCCATGTCAAAAACTACAGCATCACGCTGCTAAAACGTGCCAACTTAACCTTCACCAAGGTGAAGTCCGATTTAGCAGATGCGGTGAAATTGTTGCACATCCAAGCCAAATATGAATTGTTCCTGGCAGTGGATGCTTCGGCCATCGGAACTGTAGCCAATTTACAACAAAAATGCGACTTTCAATGGAAATTAATTTCTTTTTTTTTTTTTCTCCAGAAAACTGTCCGAGACAGAAACACTTGAAAGAGAATTGCTTGTCACATTTTCTTCAGTGCAATACTTTTGTTAACTTCTGGAAGGTCAACAATTTCATGTTCTATCAAACCACAAACCTTTGCAGTCTTTTTTTCAAACCAGTCCTCTCCATGGGAAATTTGTCAGATAAACTCCATGCTACAATACACATCTGATATCCGGCATATCAAGGGTTCAGATAACGTCCCTGCAGACATTTTATCACGTGGAATTAGTTCCTTCTTATTGGAAACTTCCATCGATTTTGACACATTGTTAAAGGAGCAGAGAAAAGACGAATACCTATTACATCTTCTCCTGGAAAATAAGATGTTACTAAATCTTGTTAAAATATTTCTGAGAACCACCAAAAAATGTCGGATTTTACATCATTTGTCAATAGACTCACCACTAAAATGGTATCTCCGTTCTTCTTTAGTACCACATTGATTTCTATTATTTCATCGATCTACGGAGTGATTAATTACGTAACGCTCCCCACTTGTTGATTTGGTCGCTTTTGCTTCATTGTCCGATCGCTCAGATCACCTTTGCTTATACATGAACGTATATTTGTCTGTAGTTCGAAATACGCGTTTATGAATAAGATACTTTTCTGAAAATTAAGTATTCTCTTTACTGATTACTGCCATCGTGACGTCTTATAATGAGGGAACGTCCCAAAATAATTATTGTATGTCATACTGAGAAAGAATATACATTGACACACTTTCCCTGACGTGTATAGCAACTACTTTTTGGTAGTGGCTCGTTAGTAAATGTTAGTCCTGAATGTTTACCAAACAAATTAGTAAAAGGCACTATTTGTTATTCTATGAATTAATCAGAGGAGCATCATTATCTTTTTTAATCAGCCGTTTTTGGGGGTTTTGTTTTAGTGGGTGGGGGTTGTTTCTTAGATTTTTTAAACTACCGTATTCGATGAGCTATAAGACCCCACCCCTCATATTTAGTATTAGGAGAAGTACAAGTACTAAAAGTACACGGTTTCTGGATAAAAAATAAACAATCAGACCCCCAATATCTCATTGGAGCGAGGAACCTTTTATGCCAACACATTATATATATATATATATATATATATATATATGTGTGTGCGTGTGTGTGTGTGTGTGTGTTGTGTGTGTGTGTGTGGTTTGGCAGCAGTCTTTCATTTAAGCATGTTTGATTAAATAATAAAGACACATTTTGTCTAAATAATTTTATTAAGATCCTTCCATGTTTCTTGATAAGTGTCTTGGTTTCAGGTTGGAATTGGTGGATTAATTTACCAAAATTGTCCCGAACGCTTTCGGACCTTTCGCAGGCTATCATCAGGGGTTGCTTACATGTGTAATGATTCTGTTCTCAATTTCACACAAAAAATCAATATCAACAATAAAATCGCATTTCTTGGTGTACTCATAGACACAAGCAATATTGACCGATTTATCACCTCCACATATAAAAAAAAACCTACTAACACTAATCCCTGCACCCTCAATTTCCAAAGTGAATGCCCCTTCCGATATAAAAGAACAATTATAAAAACACTTATTTCCAGAGCTAAACTACTATCCTCCTCTCGAACTATCTTCCTTAACGAACTTAAAAATATAAAACAAACCCTTATCAATAATGGGTTTCCCAACTACATTGTTGATACCGAAATTAAACATTTCATTGATAAAACTGAACAACATAATATAGACAATATCCTAAAGCATAAACAATGAATAAACCTTTACTACAAAAACCAATTTCATAGTAATTATAAGATAGATGAACATATATTAAAAAAACCTTATCCAAAAAATATTCTCCCTACCAACCCTACCAAAAAAGTTAGACTTATCATATACTACAACAAATTTAAAAACCCCAGCCTAATATTTCCTATAACGCTTTCCCCTCCTTTGAACTTCTTGATAGGACAAACGTCGTATATATGTTCAAATGTTCCTCGGGAGACTGTGTCTCCAAAGAAAATAATGCGTACGTTGGTCTTACCACTACAACTCTTTCTAGACGGCTTTCGATGCACCTTAATGATTCTAGCTCCATAGCCTTACGTCTTAAAAGCCATTCTATTCCCAAATCCAAATTTTGAAAAATTCTTGTTGAAAACACTACTATAATAGCACACGAAATAAATAAGCTACAACTACAAATGCTAGAAGCCTTACATATAAAAACAAAAAATAAATAAAATCAATAGAATTAATTTTGAAAATAGCGACAATATTTTGAAATGCCTTTAGTTTTTTTGTTCTTTGTTTGTTTTTTAAACATACCATATTTTCTTGATAATATTCTATTTCCGTTGATAGGTTTCTGTTTTTTTAATTCACTAGCATCTCAGGTTTATACAACTCGGCGTTTGCGTAGTTTTGTTATGTTATAAAAACCCAAAAACTTTCAAAACTCTTTAAAAACACTCTTTGCACATGCAAGCAACCCCTGATGATGGTCTATGAAAGGTCCGGAAGCGCTTGGGACAATTTTAGTAAATCCATCCACTAATTCTAACCTGAAACCAAGACACTTATCAGGAAACTTGAAATGATCTTAATAAAATTATATAGACAAAATGTGTCTTTATTATTTAATCAAACATGCTTATATATATATATATATATATATATTCGACAACGAGGTTAACGAAAGCATGGACAGCTATCAATAGGCTATCGATTATATGGAAATTAGACCTGACCGATAAAATGAAACGCAGTTTCTTCCAGGCAGCGGTCACATCGATACTGCTATATGGGTGCACTACATGGACGCTAACAAAACGGCTGGAGAAGAAGCTAGACGGCAATTACACAAGAATGCTGCGTGCAATCTTGAACAAGTCCTGGCGGCAACACTCCATAAGACACCAACTGTACGGCCACCTGCCTCCTATCACGAAAACTATTCAAGTTAGACGAACCAGACATGCAGGACACTGCTGGAGAAGCAGGGACGAACTCATAAGAGATTTACTCTTATGGACCCCCACACATGGCCGTGCAAAAGCAGGACGACCAGCACGAACATACATTCAGCAGCTATGTGAGGATACGAGATGTTGTCCTGAAGACCTGCCTAGGGTGATGAACGATAGGGAGGAGTGGCGAGAGAGGGTCAGGGATATCCGTGCTACCAGCGCGACATGATGATGATGATATATATATATATATATATAATCGTAACCCTACAAAAGAGCAAATCGTAGCGAGATTTTTTTTTATTGGAGCTATACACTTAAAATACTTAAATAAAACAATTTTTGGTTAAAATTTGCATAGAATGATAATTATATGTGCTCATCTTTTTTTCAGCATCCAAATCCTCAATATGATCGAGATAACAAAGAAAAGCCATTAGAATCCTTTTTTCTCGAAAAGAAAACAATCATTATCATCATAGACAGCTGTTACAACGTAAATTCAACGGGCTTATCGGTCGTCCAGCTCCAAGTAGATTTCTCCATGGTAAAACATGTAATCATATGCAATAGAAAAAAATCTCTTTAATATCAGCTAAATGGCGTAGTCAAAGTGCGTGGCACCCAGGACATGCCCTAGATTTACCGCCTGGATCCCTACACAAAATACATATTACACAAGGATTCCCTCTTAAAGCTATATGAATATATATTATCATACAATATGCATGATGGAATATTGTCACTTTGATTGATAACCGATTGAACATCCTTCATAATGATTGGTTTTGAAAGTCTTGAAAGATCAATCTAATAATATATAAGCAGAAAAAATAAGGAGTTGTAGTGAGAATAAAGATGGTAGAACAAAAAAGAGCGTCACTCTTAAAACTTGAATTTTTCATTAAAAAAAAGAAGAAACTTATTGAGATTTAATCGTTTATTAATTGGTTTAGAAACTTTATTCCTAATCTCAGTAAAATTATCATATCACTTACAGATTTATTACAAAAAGACAAAAAGAACTATAATATTAAAGAGAGAAGAGAAAATAATAGAGAATGTATTCAATTTATTACAAGTGGAAATACTACTCTGTTACCTAGATATTATAAAAGATTTTGAACAATATTCAGAAATGTAATTACAACAAAAAATTTACTGTGAATTGAATTACCATGACCAGAAAATTCGGTGAACACTTGCGCCAGACATACGGAAACACTGGACAGCTGTTTCGACCTTATTAGGACTCATCAGCAGTGTATACCGTGATCTCCTCGACTGGCGACCTAACCACTTACCACAGAGCCAAAACTCTACCACTGAGCCATCAGTTCACATCGCACACAAGTGACGCCAATTCAACTAGTCATGGTAATTGCGCAGCCAGTTAACCTGAATGTGTCTTGCAAGTTACATCCGTACTCTTTACAGAGGACACGGTCACCTCCAGGGCCACGTCTCCCTAAGAGGATTGGAAATACGCATCCGCGTAATTATTATAACCTCAAGGGCAAGGATATAGATGTACATTCTCTCTTTTTTTTAAGTAGAGGAATTATATCGTGAATTGAATTACCATGACCAGAAAAAAACTCTTCTCGCGGATGAAAATACTAACAACAATTAAGGAATATCCACAGTATTGTTACTATATTTGAAACCGAGTTCTGAAGGTATTACTTTTAAATAAACTACAAAAGTTAAATGGTGACCGTTGTATTCTGTCTTTAATAGTCTCTTTCTCTTCATCAATGTCATCCTGATTGTAATCTATTTAACACTCATATTTATCATCCAAAAGATTCAATGAGGTAAGGAAGGACTATTTCTCTGCAAGTTGATGAAGCTGTTGAAATCTTAAATCAATTTCTTGAATCACTTTGAGCAGCAAAGAAAACATTTCTCTCCACAATTCAATGTCATATAGCAATTCATCATCTCGCAATCCTTCGCGAAACATTTGTTTCTTCTTTTTGGATCATGACTATTTCAAATTTCTTTGGCATAGTTCTCTCCATTACTCATTTGCATAATTATATATATATATATATATATATATATATATATATATATATATATATATTAGGTTATGATTTTAAATTCGATTGATAAGAGTAAAAGGAAAAATGATTCACGTCTCAAGGGTCACCACCAAATCAGCTATTACAATGTACCATAACCTTATGTTACTGAATGCTAATAAACAGTGTTAAGTATCATTATTAAAATACTATAGTATTATACTACGATGAAATGATAACAAAGTTTCAAATAAAACTTGCAAAAATACGGCTGATATCCAACACCAGCGACCACGAGCCAATCTCCGGAAAAATAGACATCACAAAAGAAAAGGTCCATCACATAAACTATGTTTTGTTCTAACTCCGAGAAACGTTCAGTCGATACAAGGAAAAGACTTGTGTAATAAATTAAATCTAATCAAATGATAAAATAACTTAAATCTAATCAAACGTTAACATTGTTCACAACTTAAACAATAACGATATATTGTCCAAGTACAATGAATTTTTGAGTAACGGTAACTATAAGAAACAAATTTGATACTCTTCAGGAGATATCTGAAACATATATTACGAATGACAAATATGAAAATTTCGTTATTACCTACATGAAAGCAGCAGCAGCAGAGTTCATTAATAACCAAACCAAGAGCCAAAGCTACAGTTCCATCGGAGTCACTAGTAGTGAGAAAAAAACAAGTTAACATGAAAATAGCAATCCTTATGTAATAAAAGAAAACATAAGAAAGTCTAAACAAAGTTATCCAACGTGAACATAATAAACTACCAACACGTGAGGAAGTTGTGAGAAAAAAACGTCTGGTGCCAAAATATTCTCGAAAATAGACAAAAGGATTCTAGCAAATAAGACTAGATGAAGAAAGTTCATGCTATTTACTTTAACGACACTTTTTGGTAGATATAAATAGATATCTGAGATTGCCTTTTAGAATTTCTTCAGTACTAAAAATTTATCACCAAACGATAAGAAACATGAGTGAGAACTAAAAACTAAAAAATCTGGAAAAGATACACGCAGGCCATCGAGACCAAGAAAAATGCAAACGTCATGCAAGAACATCTGTCATTTGGTCGGGCATTAACAAAGACATAAACTAGATTGCACAGAATTGTTGCATATACCTAACCTACAGTTATGCACAATCAAAACTGCCATTTATCAGTCAGGAAATACCCCTCACAGCCTTAGCAAAAAGTTGCAACAGACAGGCATAATAATAAAATTGTTGAGGGTGCTAACTCAAATTACTCTGTCTACCAAATACCAATAGAGTTCAGTGGTGCTCTTATCAAAACTATTCAACAGTTTTAGGAGATTTTAGAATGCCACAAAAAGTATTCTCCAATAATTGCTCTGGCTTTATATCAGCTAAATACCAGCCATTTGCTGCCGATTGGGCTCTTAAAATCACTTCATCCTCTCCACACTATCCACAGACGAATGAACTTGTCGAAAAAACAATAAAAATATCCTACGAAAATGTAATGATCTATCTCTAGGCCAACTGATCCATCAGGTGAACAGAGACTGTCACCAGCAGAGTTGCTAGAAAACTCAGAAGCACTCTACTTACTGTCACAAAAAAAAAAGAAGAATGCAGCCTTAAAGGCAAAAATTCAGTCGAAAGTGATGCAGAAACAATGTTATGATCAACGTGACTCTTAAAAGCTCCAGCCACTATAACCAGAAGATCCCGTACATAAAAAGTGAACTAAATCGGCTACTGCTCAGTCCGAAGAAGTACCAAGATTATTCATAGTCAAAATAAAACCATGTGTTCTTCGACGAAACAGAAGAGATTTACTGAAGATACCAAATAATAATGAGGGGGTCCGGTGAAGTAGTGGCTAACATGCTGAACTGTAACATCGTAATAAGCGAGTTCAAACTCCAATCACTTTCTAACTAATATGACAATATGAGGTATTCACTGGTGCTAAATATTTATGGAGAATCCGATGCATTTTTTATAAAATAGACTTATTTACAATTGTTATTATTTAGAATATTCAGATTAATGATCTCATCTTTATTGTCATACTCACATCGTTTCGGCCGATATGTCCTTCAGCCCTCTTCAGGTATTTCATGTTGAACTCGAGAGTTCTCACAGAATCTCGAACTGAACCATAGGGGTAGACTATTCCAATTCTGTTAACCGGATACAAGTGTTAAGTTATAGTAAGTATTGCTTGTCAGTCTTTTGCTGGGATTGAACCTGCAACATCCAGATGATTTCACTCAGAAGCCACTTTCCAACTAAACGCCTTATCCACTGCACCATGTGTTCTTGACGAAGAATTCAGAGTTAATTTTTGGGGCTTATAAACCTTATGTCTCGATCAACCCATGAGATACTCCTCTCCACTATCATATCAAATGTTTTGTACCCTTGCTCATATTGCATATTCTAAACAAATAAGACTTATTGACTTTGAAAGAAATCCAAAAGTCAATTTAAAAGGTCCGTGAGAGACTAGTACGAAAGGAACTTTCAAATTGTCAAAACAAAAAGCAAGCAATTTGGGGTTTTGTCGGTGCATCATGACATCTCTTGTCCACCTGTTGGGGTTAAAAAGTCAACTCTTTTAGATAGATTAATCAGATCTTTGATTTTTGTTTTGGTAAATGTGAAAAGACATACTCTCCGCAAGGCGTGGGCTGAGACCTTTAATTAACCAAGCCACTATATTGTGGTTTGATTGGATGACCAATCAAAAATTGCTACGTGGAAGAGATACTCTTCCCACAGTAGTAGAAGAATACGAAATGATCTTTGATTGGTTAGCCAATCGGGAATGTTTGTTTCCAAGCGAATCCTCTGTAAAAGTAGATGTTTTTATGATTAGAAAATAACTGAATCCACATGTTAACCCCATCAGGTCGCTATTTTGATTTGTTCTTAAGGGATACAGGTAGCCGAAGTAAACTTTAGATTGTAGAAAGTTCCTTTAAGTGGGTGGGGGGTAACTAGTGGAACTACATTATAACATCTTTTATTTCCTTTTTTCTTTGTTTTTCTTACTTTTTTTGTGAATCTTATGAGCTCAGATCCAGGGTCAAGATTTTAATGTGTCCATCACTACCGAAAGGCTATAAATTTTCCATGCAAGGGTTTCATTTTCCAAAGTTTTAAGAAAAATATTATGGCATTTATTTCCGAGAAATAGAAACATTGCATCAATGCAAGAACACGATTACCTTATAATTATTATTTTTCTCCCTGAGAGTTTTTCACATCAGCGTTAGATGATAGTTTTCCACTAGAGTTTGAGTGACAGTAAGTCTCCTCAAGTCTCCAGGACTCTTCTCAGTATTCTGGCCGATCTCAACAATACTGTTGTTTGGACAGTCTCCACCCGTCCCGTTATTTCCAAGTCCTCCAGTCCTTGAAACAATCCTTCGGTGATTGTACCAAGAGCACCAATTACAACTGGAATAATCCTCACTTTCATGTACCACAGTTTTCAATTCCCTAGCAGGGTCGAGATACTTACTTTTCGCATTTTCCGATTTTACTTTGTGGTCCGCTAGGACAGCAAAGTCCACAATTCTGCAAGTTCTCTCTTTTTTGTTGTTTATTATAAGGTCTGGTTGTCTGGCTGAGATTAGGTGATTTGTTTGTATCTCAAAATCCCAGAGGAGTTTGTGCGTCTCATCCCCCAGGACGGATTCTGGGTTATGCATATACCATTTGTTCATATGGTCAAACTTCAATTTCTTGCACAATTCCCTGTAGATCACCTTGACCACCGAGTCGTGGCTGCGTCTTATATTCTTTCTGTGTTAATTTGCTACATTCGCTTATTATGTAATTAGTGGTTTCGTCTCTATTACCACATAACCTACATTTGCTATTTTGTTGTATCTTATCTATTCTCGTTTTGATATGGTTAATCCTTATGGTGTTGTTTTGTGTTGCTATTAGAAGAGATTCAGTTTCTCTCTTATGGTTCCCTTTTCTTAGCCACGTCCACGTTTTCTCGTGTGAAATGTCGCTTGTTAGTTGCTTAAAACGTCCATACAGTCGTTTTTCTTCCCACTTTTGTTTTCTGGTTATTGTCGTTCCGCTGGTCCTGGTGTCGTTTGTATTGTTTCTGGTAGTTGTAATGAGTCTTCCTCCGTGCTTTTCTATGTAGTCTTCGAGTCGTTGTATCAACGTTGTGTCAACGCTGTCAACGTCATCTCTGGGATGCAGTGCCTTATGCATGGTCATTTCTTGTTCTTTGGTCCATTTGTTTAAATTCTTCTCTGGTCCATTTCAAGAATCGTCCCGAGTATCTTACGAGGGGAACAGCCTAGGTATTTATTCCTCTGACAAGGTTCCTGCTATTGAATTTTGTCTCGAGTAATTTTCTGGTTCTCCTGAGATACTCTTTTTAAATTTTTTCTTTCATTTCCACTTGTTTGATGGTGTCAGCCTGTAATATCCCCAAGTATTTGTAGGTTTCCTTTTCTCCGAATGTTCTGATTACTACTTAATTTGGTAGTTCGACTCCTACCGTCATGTATCGTTTGCCACTTTTCATTACTAGCATGGCGCATTTTTCTATGCCAGATTCCATTCCAATATCTCACAGTTTGTATTAGGGTTTCCAATTCTTTTTCGTTTTTGGTAAAAAGTTTGATGTCGTCAAAGTACATTAAATGTTTGATATTTTCCTGCGATTTACTGAGTTTGTATCCGACTGTGCATTTCCTAAGGATGTGGTTCAGTGGCATAATGGCTATTACAAATAGTAATGATGATAGTGCATCCTTTCTGTTCCTCGATGAAGATTCTGCAGCTTATCAATGAATAGTAAATCTTCTCTCTAATTTGTGCCGTTAGTATTTTCTGCATCATCGGTAGGCGTGTTATGGGTCTATAGTTGTTTGTGGTGGTACCTTTGAGGGGGTATTTTTGGATTAGAGTTATTAAAATATATCAAATTCGAGTATCTCAGTTTTCTGTAAACACTTATTCATTTCCGTAGCAAGTCTGTCGTGTATGGAGGTAATTTTTTAAACCAAAATCCGTGCATGTCATCTAGGCCAGGAGTTTTCAGGTTGCTATATTTTTAAATGTTGCCTTGAGCCTGTCGGGGTTTATGTTTACCTGAGCCCCTTCTTCAAGCATTCGTAACTCTGTTTCCATGTTGTTTATCCATTCGGCTTTTTTGTTATGATCTTTCCGTTCCCATATTTTGCTCCAAAATCTTCTTGCCTCTCTTGCATCCAGTTGTTGATATGGCTTCGCCCATTCTCCCACAAATTGTTGGTCGAATATTTTTCGTTGTTTTGGAACGTCCTGTTTCGTCTATATTGTTTGGTCTTGTCTCGGTATCTTTTTAGTCTTCCTTCTTTCGCTAGTATTTTTTTGGTTGGTCTCCTCAAGCTTTTTTTTAGTTCTAGTTGCCTTTCTTTTTCAAATTCATCTGTACATTTTTTAATGTTCCGTTTTAGTATTCTTGCTTGCTGTCGTGGTCTTTTCATCTGTGATTCTAGTCTGAGTTCCTACCCGGTTCTTGACTTTCTTCGAGGGGCCCGATTTTTTCACAGACTAATTTTCCTCCTGCGTATATTAAATCGTTTAACTCCGTGATGTCGATTGTCGGGATATTTGTCAATAAGTCGGTCACTTTTTCAGTTTCGACTTATTAGCAAATATTCCGACAAGCGACATCACTGAGTTGTTTATTATCATTATTATTATTATTATTCCTTAAGAGCTTTTCACATCAGCGTTAGCTAATGGTCTTTCACAGAAGTCTGTGTGGCAGCAACTCTCCTGAAGTATCCAGGACTCTTCTCAGTATTCTGGTTGATCTCAATAATACAGTAGTTTGAATGGTCTCTACTTGTCCTCTTATATCCAAGTCCTCCAGTCCTTGTAACAATCCTTCGGTGATTGTACCAAGAGCACCAATTTCAATTGATATAACCACCACTTTCATGTTCCACAGTTTTTTCAATTCTCTAGCAAGGTCGAGGTACTTATCCTTCTTTTCACTTTCTTTCAATTTTACTCGGTGGTCAGATGTGATAGCAAAGTCCACAATTCTACAAGATCGCTACTTTTTTTTCTTGATTATTATTGGGTCTGGTTGTCTGGCCGAGATTAGGTGATCCGTTCGTATCTCAAAATTCCAGAGGAGTTTATCCATCTTATTCTGGGCAGATTCTGGGTTGTGCATATACCATTTATTTGTATGTTCAGATTTCAATTTCTTCCACAATTTCCGGTGGATCACCTAGTCGTGTCAAGTCTTATACTCTTTCTGCACTAATTTACTGCATTCGCTTATTATGTCGTTGATTGTTTTATCTTTATTTCCACAAAATCTACATCTCCTGTTTTGTTGCGTCTTATTTATCCTTGCTTTGATATGGTTGGTTCTTATGGCGTTGATTTGTGCTGCTATTAGAAGAAATTCAGTTTCTCTCTTAAGGTTTCCTTTTCTTAGCTACGTCTACGTTTTCCCGTGCGAGATGTCACTTGTTAGTCGCTTAAAACGTCCATATAGTTTTTTCTTCCCATTTTTTTTTTTTTTTTCAGGTTATTTCCGTTTTGTCCAGAGTTCAGTTGAGTGGCATCATCGCTTTTACCTATAGTAATTGTGATAGTGCTTCTCCCTGGAATATACCTCTTTGGTTCTTCGGGGAACAATTTGCGGTTTGTTAGCAAGTCGTAAATCTCTTCCCTTATTTAGGCAGTTAGTATTGTCACATCATTGGTATGCACGTTATGGGTCTATAGTTGTTTTGGGCGGTTCCTTTGAGGGGTCTTTTTAGATCAATGTGGTCTTCCTTTTGGTCATCTATTCGGGTACGTCTACTTCTTGTAGACATCTGATCATCATGGCCTGGCAGTTTCCTTTTTTTCTTTTTTTTTTGTGTTATTCTGAGTGAATCTATGAGTATTTTCGCTTTCAGTCCTTCTTCAAGTCTTTCTAACTCTTTTATTATGTTCTCTTGGTTGCCATTATTATTATTATTATTATTATTATTATTATTATTATTATTATTATTATTATTATTTTGTGCCAGATCACAGAAATATTTTTCGTCTACAGTATACTTTTGTTATAAATGAAATTATTCAATGTTTGTTTTTAAAAAAAAGTAAATTTCCATACTTCTAGACGATTTTCTCTTCCTTTTTTTTTCCTCTTAGATATTCCAATATGGTCAACTCTTTGATGAAATAGGTTATGCCTGAAACCTCTACCCCAACCACTTCAACATATATCTCTATCTCTCCCTTTTCTTTACCTTCCGTTTTTCTCCTTCTTATGACCTTCCCCTCCTCATATTTTTTCTCATTGAAATAATCCATCTCTGCAAATGAAATCTTTGATGAAACTTGATATGCTTGACGGTGGCTGTAGCCTCCCTCCCCCATCCGTTTAGCCATAGCCATATGTCTAGATGTTCACAGTCAAAATCAATAACCCGCCTGCTGCCATCATTGTAACATATATCTATATCTCTTTCTTTCTTTCCTTTTCTATCTCTTTTCTTTTGACCCCTCCCTATTTTGATTTTTATCTTTATTTTATTTATCTATATCGTCCAATGTTGAACTTTAGAAAAACCAGTTTCATTCTGAAGAAGTTCTTTTTTTGAATAAAAGACGAAATAGCATTGCTGAATCCATTTTCAGTGCTTGGCTTAACCACTTTTCCACTTATTTTTCTCATCTGGTCAGATTTACCAAAATCTACTATTTCACCATATATATATATATATATATAGTTATCTGAATTTCTTACCAAAGTTCTTGTCAAAAGATATATACTTATGTCATTAATCTTACAGTTCAGCAACTTAAAATTTAAAATAAATATACAAAATTATGAATCATTTATCAAAAGAACACCACGTTTTCATTTATATATTAAATGTTGAAATAAAAACAAAATTATTTCAACAATCAATTTTCAATGGAAGAAAATGTTTGTTGCCTTAATTTCATTCAAGAAATTCATGTTTAATGGAAATAATTTAAATATGTCATTTTTTTTTTCTTTTCTTAGAAATAGGCTTGAACAGTGATACTCAGCAGCATGTCCTTTTCAGAAGATCTACTATACATCCCTAACTTCAACCCTCCCCCATGTCTAAGCGAACATTGTCGTGATGTATTCCCAGAATTTGTGGCCTTTGTGATCATCCCTGCTGCTGTTCTCTTGTTGGTTGTTCTTTTCCTCAGTTGTCTTATGTGCTGCGGACGAGTTGGCACGTAAGTATCTCAGTACAATTCATCAGTGCAAAAATCAAATGCATACAAAATGCATACAAACTTCATTCTCGCCATATTTGCCAGTCTATAAGATGGAATGATTAACAAGAATATTTGAAAAATTTCTTCTCACTGCAATTCATCTAAGCTTGATACTGGTCAACAGTATGATAATTATTTTAAGCTTCAACTGACCAATTCATAAAAGTACCAAATTTTGGTACAGCATGATGAAAACACCTGTTCCTACTTGATCATCAAAGTTAAATAGTGTTGAACCTACTCATTACTTGAAAGGGGAATTGTTGTATAATAGCCGAGGGATTTCGGTTCATGCCTTTGAGGTTAGTTAGGCCGATAACCTTTCGGCTCAGCACATGGGTTAGTTAGGTGCAACATTGAGGCAGGTGTTAACGCGGGTGCGCGTGGGCGGATGGAGGTGTCACTTAGATGTCATAATAGTCCGAGACGAAACGGAGTGACAGGGTTCGGGTGACGTCACGCACCGGAAGCGCGCGGAGGTTTGTGTGAGAATCTGAAGAAAGTTGGAGAGTTGAGATTAGACACTGGACGAAGACGGTCGACTTTTGGAGCTCGCAAACGTCCTATGGGGGCCGCTCGAGATGGGGGCCAAATGAATAAGACAGCATAGAAGATTGTGTCTCTCCTCCTTACGTCGAAACCTTTAACTCAAAGTTAATAAAAAGGTTTCGTACCTGAACAAGAAGTCGTTACGTGTTTTCGAATTCCGAGATTCCTATGTTCTTTATATGTTCTATCGTTATGAACATTCGATGTCCATTTCGCACATGGCCATATTCGTGTATCTAACTATTTTACAAAATCAATTGATAACAGCAGATACTGTAAGCAATCTAAGCAAAACTTCACTTTGTAAAAAGATACAGTTTAGACAGTATTCGTATAACTTTTGTTCTTTTATCATTTGAACATTCTCCTCATCCTTATACCTAAAGTAACCATTTGAACCTCATCCCCTGAATTTTAGCAGGGGGTGTCCTCATGGTGTAATGGTTAAAGCGATGGACTGTGGAATCGTAGTAAGTGAGTTCGAATTCCAGTCACGCTATTATGTTCACTTTCGGACAAGTACCCTTGGGAAAGGTATGAACCCCCTCATCCTCCCAGCTATGGGTTAAGTAGTACCACTACTGTTCTTCTAGAAGGATGGCTTTGGCATTAAATAACCTAAAAAGGTTGATATGCCATTAAAAACATAGAGACCAATCAAGTTTTAGCAATTAAACATCTTTTCCCAAAAACAAAGCATGGAGGAGAAATGCTTTGTCTTATTGATAAATTTAAAAAGATATTTTTCACTCATGAATGTATAAATTTTTTTACCTACTCTCAATAGATTTATTTTGACATTTTTAAGCCTAACCCTTAAAAGCCTTTTTGCATCTGGGATTCAATTCTGTGCTTCATCCCATTTATCACACATTGCTTCAAAAATGATAATAAAAAATATTCCAAATCAACTGAAATGGGGAACAAACTCCTCCTGAGAATGTTTTTCAACAGCATATGACTTTTATTAATCCTTAAAGATCTAAGTCACTCCTTATCAATCCTCCTTCAATCATCCCCCATTTGCCAGTCATCTAATTCATTTACCAAATCCTTTATAAACTTTGCTAAGTACTGGTCAGTTTAGCTTCTTTTTTTCTTAATGTGAATAGCAGACAAAAGTGTTCCACCACAAATAGAGGAAGAATGACTATTTGGGACATGGGATCAACTATAGCTTATCCCTCTCCCAACCTTAATTTTTGCAATTAAACATCCTTTAACCCACACACCTAAAAAATTGTCTAGCTTGAGGATATTGAAGTAATCCAATTTTTTTAATATTCATCAAATTTGCCAGTAAATATAGTAATTTTTCTTCTTCCTTTGATTTATATAGGCATTGATAAAATCCTTTAAAATGGCTAAAGTACAATAATAATAATAATAATAATAATAATAATAATAATAATAATAACTGTAAAAATAAGATGAAAGAAAAAATTTTTTAAATGTATCCCAAGAGAACAAGGAAACTACTCGAAACAAAACTATACAGCAGAAATCTCATCTTGAACTGAACAAGAAAACTAATGACACTGCATAAAGCCTTACATCATAGAGATGACATAGACTGACTATATATGCAAGAAAAGAAGGAGGAAGAGTACTTGCCAGCATTGAAGATAGCATTTATGCATCAATATGACAACACGAAGACTCCACAAAAAATTGTAGAGGAAGACTGATTACAGTAACCAGAAAGAATACAGACAACACAAGGATGAACAGAACAAAAATAGCTAGAAAACAAAAATGGGAAGAAAAATAACTGTATGGACATTTCAAGTGACACACAAAAGCAAAATCTCACAGGAGAAAACTTGGACATAGCTTAAGAAAGGGAAAACTTCAGAGAGAAACTGAATCACTTCTAATAACAGCACAAAACAACACTATAATGTACTCCTGTGGACCCCTTCACATGGCCGAGCAAAGGCAGAGTGACCAGATGGAACCTACATACAGCAGCTCTGTGTAGATACAGGGTGTAGCTGTGAAGACCTGCTGGAAGCAATGAACGATAGGGAGGGGTGGCAAGAGAGGGTCAGGGATATCCATGCTGATGGTTCGACAAGATGATGAGATGATGATATCAAAGCAAAAATAGATAAGACAATGAAATAGCTAATGTAGGTTATGTGGTGATAGAAACGGAACGATTAATCACATAAGCAAATGCAACAAATTAGTGCAAAAAGAGTATCAAACTCTACATGACTGGGTGGGAAAGGTGATCTACTGGAAATTGTGCAAGAAATTGGAATTTGACCATACAAACAAATGGTATATGCACAATCTAGAATCTGTCCTGGAGAATGAGAGACACAAACTTCTCTGGGAATTTGGGATACAAATGGATCACCTAATCTTGCCCAGACAACCAAACCTAGTGATAGTCAACAAAAAAAAAAGAACCTGCCAAATAGTGGACTTTGCTATTCTGGCTAACCAGTGGGTAAAATTGAATGAAAGTTAAAAGAGAGATAACTACCTAGACCTTGCTAGAGAGCTGAAAAAACTATGGAATATGAAAGTGATAGTGATACTAATTGTAGTTGGTGCACTCAGTACAGTCACTAAAGGATTTGTAAAGAGACCGGAGGACTTGGAAGTAAGAGGACAAGTGGAGACCATCCAAACTACAGCATGATTAACATCGGCCAGAATATTGAGAAGAGTTTGGAGGACTTAAGGAGACTTGCAGTCACTCAGATTCTGGTGAGAAACTGTCAGCTAATGCTAGTGTGAAAAATTCTCATAATAATAATAGATGAAGAAATCCTTCATCTTAACATTTTTGATTTTACACAAAATTTGAAATTCATCTTCTACTGAAAATTTTTTATATCCAATTATAACCAGTTTTTCTACTCTACAATTTGTATAGAAACTTTGAATTCAAACCTGTTGAATTTTGCTTAAAAATTTGACCCTTTGTTACATTCTGCTCATGGTGAAGGGGTTCATAAATACATATATGAAAGGGATTAGCAACAAAAATTTAGAAAAGGCTTCCAAATAGGTTTTAAGATGGTAAATCCAATGTAAAGCTCTTAGAGGCTGGGTGCAGTCTAAAAAATGGGAGATACACTTTGCATAATTTGCAAACAGACCTAACACTCATTTAATTGCTACCATTTTTGTGGATCAAGAAATGGCTGTAGTCTGAACTTATCTGACCAAATTAATGCATCACTTATTTCATTGCCAAACAGATATCTTAATGCAGGAAGTTTTGATTTGGGTTCATTCAGTGTGAATTGTCAGCGCTAAGCAGTTTTTAAGAACCTCTTTACAAATTTATTATGTTTCCCTAAGTTTTTGTAATGGTGATATTTTCAAGATACAGGAATTTATTTACAAGGTTCTCTTCATTGACAAATTTATCAGTGGAAAGTTGTAACTCTGTTGGTTACCCCGAATAGTATTCAGGTAAAATGGTATTGATGTCTTCAAAGACAGTAAATGGCTTGTCATCCTCACACAGGGTTACTTGTTGAAAAATATTCTTTTGGTCAACAGTAGAAAAGATCCCAATTACTCGCGAGTTTATTTATGAGTATTTCAATTTTTGCTTTGGAGTAGGCTTATAGTTCTATACATGTATATATATATATATATATATATATATATATATATATATATATATATATATTGATAGACTTGGAGTGATCTACACACGTATGCTTTTTATGGTTGTCAAACTCATCTTTCACCATTACTACTTGTGTTCTTTAAGGAAATGAATTTGGTTCAATAACTCCTTTTGCTAACAAGTGTTTAATCTCCTGGCCAATAAATATTGGTCCACATTGCTATACATATGAAATTTTGTTACAATTGGTCATACATGAGGTTTCAAGCTTATAAACAGCTATTGCACAAATTAGATGTAGTTAACCTACAATCTTTGGTTTCAGTTTATTTATTTTAATCTTCAGCATAGTTCCAACATGTAAGAAGATAAAAGCCATATGCTGTTTTTGAAAATCAAGACCAAAAATGTCTTTCCACAAAGATTCTCAATTAATTCTAACCAGGTGTTTTGACATGTTCTGTTATTAACACTAATATTCACATGACACACACTTTTAATTGGAGGATGTTTAGAAGACATGGCTAGTGTAATCTAATGTGCCCCAGGCTTAATTCTTAATTTAAGTCTTCATGTTAATTTGTAGTCCATATAGAAATGGCTGAGTCAAATAGTAACAAGGTGGAGTCATTGTTTATCAAAATTGGAATAATAGAAAATGCTTAACAAAGAAAAGTGGCTGCTAGTACTGTACATAATTCGTAAAGAAGGAAATTAGTTAATAAGTGATTGATACTCACCAAAAACTGAGCAGGCAGACAGATGCTTCTTTTGCCATTGATGTTCCAGAGTAACTCTACATAATAGGATTTTCTTCATTGAATGAAAGTTTTAGCCTTAATCCTTTTCTTTTCAAAAAATTGTATCTGGGTCATCGTTTCGGGGCATTCCTTTCAACAGTTTTATTTGCACACCGCCCCCCACTTACTGAATATAAATGTATATGTCACTGAGGCCCTATTAATTATTTACAAAGCTTTGCTTAGATGTTGACTCAGAAGTGTAACAGGGAAATGTGATTTGAAAAATGACTGTGTGCATTATGAGAATATCTCGTTACGCATTCGCAATCGAGTGTTGGTGTGAGGAAATTCCTTTTGAATTTTTCAATGGAATATTTCTTTTGTTCCATATCCACATGGAACTATTTTCAGTTATTTCTATGAGGCATTTTATACATTTGGCTCTATTACACCCTTTGATTCTGATTTGGCACAAAAATTGGTACAGGGTGTCTGCTACAAAACCTCTTGCTCCTATTTCTACAGTTTTCTAGATCATGCTGTACCCTTCCTTCTCCAGCTCTTTTTTAAGATCTTTGTATTTGCTGGTTTTATATTCATGGCTTAGATCCATCTGGCTTTCATATGGTATTGATAGTTCTACCACAATGATTGTAAGGTTCGCCCTTGACAAAAGAACAATGTCTGGTCACAGACCTTTGCTAGATATTGTTTTGGGGTAATTGTTCTGCCATCCTGGCAGGTCAGCAAATACCTCCCAATCTCCACTTGATCTAAGAAGGTTTTGATTGGATACAGCTTGATGCTTAATCGTTTGCTTAGAGCCAGCGTATATTCTGCCCCTCTCTGAAACAAATTTCTGGGTTGAAATAGTTGGTTCTGATTTCATATAAATCTTTATAAATTTGACCAACTCTTCCAATACTCCATTGTGCCTCCAGGTATCTCCCATTTCTAAGGGCTGTCTTACAGGAGCTGAGGACATGCTCCAATGTTCATAGCTTGCCATTACATAGAGGACTGGTAGAATCATTTTTTTTTCTATTTAAAAAGATTGTTTTTAGCAGAAAGCTAGTTGTATGTAGAGCATATTAGAAAACTCAACCTGAGAGGAACCATTTGTCATATGCCATTCCAAGTAATAGACTTTTGCAAGGTCTCTTCCCATTTTGTCCATTGGTCTTGTTGAGATTGCTGAATTCTTTTTAGGAATCTTTTATTGTCAACCATACTCATTACATCCTGAATGATCATATCCCAGCAATTTTTGCTGCTAGTTTTTGACTACTATTGCTTTTCATTAGTTCCAAAACCTTGTCTCCCAGTTTGAGTGTGTCCTATGATTTCCTTGAAAGCAAGGTTGTCGTTAGCACTTCTTATGGTGTTACTGACTATCCACTTCTTTCCTGTTTTCAATGTAGGCTTTAGTGATTTAATTACTTTATCCTTTGAGTCATCCAATATCATTTGGAGTCTAATTTTCCCAGATTTGAATTCCTCCACAATTGATTTGAATAGTAATTTTAATTTTGCTTGTCTGCAGTACAAAGCAACATCGGACAAGCCTGAAGGTAAACCCAACCATTTTCAGGTATATTTTTTTATCTTAGCCCACCTTGACTCATACTTGTCACAATTTCGTATAAGAGTATCAGCCATTATAACATCGGAATAAATATATGCTGAAGGCACCAAACCTTGAATTTTCCTTGTAGAGGACAGCGATCAATCTTATAGAGACCTTCTTGTAATGTTCTCGATGTTTTTTTTTTTTGCTTTATTAACAACTAATAGCTAATAGCAGCCATAACTTTCTGTTTTTATTTAGACTGGCACACAATGACCAACTGAAGTTTCCCCAGTGTTTAAAGTTTTGATACATGAAAGGAAATAGTAACAAAAATTTTGATGCAGGGGTGGGAGGGGGAGAGGCTTACAAATGTTTTAAGGCTGTAAAAATATAGTCTAAAACTCTCTCTTCTGATACCTTATAACCATTATAGAGTTTTTTATGTACCATAAAACTACATTTATAATGAAAATTTTTCTACTAAATGAAGTGTGTGTTGGCCCTCTGGCCAATGAATGTAAGAAATTTAGACAGTTATTACTGCCAGAGTAATATTTATGGTAGAGTGGTTTGTCCAAATGCTGGTTCACTCACTCTCTTCTCAATTATTTATTCTGGTATGACAGAAACAAGATATTTTTCATTAAGATATCTGGTGACGAGACAGAATATAGTGTGAACATGAATAAATTCAATCAAAATTCAGAGTTCAGTGATACCATTATTCATGATTATAATCATTAAACTCTTTTGAATTCCTTTCTCTTATTGATAAAGCTGATTAATCTTGATTGGAGCAAACTTCAAAAGGAACATAAACATTTTGGCTCACTTTATACATAAATTCAAAAATGTATTTTAAAAAAAGTATTTATAGATTTAGCTTATGAAAAATAATTTAAATTCAAAAGATTATTAATATTTTTATTCAATAAATTAAGGATAGTTATTAATAAGAAACATAAATTTGATGTTTCTTAATGAAGTTTTCTTTCACACGCAGACACATTTCTAAAGCAAACAGACATATTTCCTTTTCAATGCACAAATATTTTTCTCTATTTTTTGCATTTGATAAGAGAAGATGATTACAGATCAGATAAATATAAAGTGAAAACTGGAGCAAAAGAGTTTGAGCATTTTTACCTACTGAGAAATAGTCTTCTCGGACAGAAATATACCAACAGATAATGCCCAATTTTAAGTTCATAATTTCAAACACATATCACATTGAATTTTTATTGAAAATACTAACAAAAAATAAAAGTTTTATTTCTCTTTCAAATTTGCTCTACTATAATAGGTATCATTTCTTTTATGTTAGTTTTATGTATATTGTTTCGTGTTGCATATAGCTGCATCTTGCAGTACATTGGTACACTGCAGCATATAGTCAAAATATTTATTTATGATATAAAATTCTCAAAGTTAGTATACTTGATTGGTATAGATATTTACATATCTTAACTTAATTTAGTGCACTCATGAAAAACAAATTTACTATAGGAGGTTAATCTGAGTTTGATTATTTCTTAATATCTAGAATTATCAATAATTGAGTTGCCAAATGATGAAAAAAGCATTTATTTTAGGCAAAAAGTATTTGTTTTTCAATCTTTTTGTCAATGCATGTATCTCAATGCTTCTCAATAGATTATATAAATCATATACTTTAAAAACTTCAGCTCAAAATTGTGTGAGGATACAGACTTATTGATCTACTCAACTACAAATACTGTATCACCCATTAGATAAAGTTAGTGACTATAGTCGAACACCATTGGCCTAATGAGTAGAGTGTTTTCCAATGGTCTGGAAGACTGAGGTTCAATCCCAGGTCAAGTCATACCAAAGGCTCAAGACATGCTACTTGATACCTTCTTGCTTAACACTCAGCTTTATAAGGTAAGGATCAAGGATAAAGTGGAGCAATCCAGGGAATGAAGTGGTGCCCTCCCCTACACCTTTGTGTAGTAGCTATTGAAAAGGGAGCCTTCGAGTCACCCTCAATTAAGGTCGCATCACTCATAAATTTTAACAATTCTTTATAACAAGTTAATTTTCTTCAAAAACTAGGATTCTCTCATTTCCGTTTGAACATTACACAATCAAAATGTATATTGTTAAGTGTCCAGATTGAACATTACACAATCAAAATGTATATTGTTAAGTGTCCAGATTGAACATTACACAATCAAAATGTATATTGTTAAGTGTCCAGATTGAACATTACACAATCAAAATGTATATTGTTAAGTGTCCAGATTGAACATTACACAATCAAAATGTATATTGTTAAGTGTCCAGATTGAACATTACATAATCAAAATGTATATTGTTAAGTATCCAGATTCCAAATTTATTATTTCCAATCTTTTTGTTAAGAGTTATTTCCAAATTCTGTCATATTAAAACTCTATAAAGTGGAGCAATCCAGGGGATGGAATTGTGCCCTCCCCTACACCTCGGTGCTGTAGCTATTGAAAAGGGAACCTTTAGGTCACCTTTGACTATGATCGCTAACTTTCATTTACTTTACTTACTCTACTTATTTGACATCAATGTTTATATATCTTTATTTCTAACTCATTATTATTTTTTACTCTTTCAGGGAGAAGAGAATTTGTCAAACATCAGAGTAAGTTTCAAACCTTTTTTATATCAAAAGTTTATTGTCCTAAACAAGAATAAAAAGGCCAAAAATGTTTTCAAATGAATCAATGTAAGAATAACAATTAACCCATTTAACATCATATTTCAGACTTTTGGAGATTATATAATAAAAATATAGTGACCACTCACAGCTTTTCTTCTAGTGGAATGATAATAACATTCATTTTCCGAGGCATCAGGTCACATCCTCATTAATGTTATTTGCCTGATATTATAGGAATTTTCCAAATTCAGAAACTTTCAAGTCTTCTAACATTAAGTACTCCTCTTCCATGTGACACAACCAAAGTTGGTACTGCACAGCTGGATAAGGGTAATTCAAAATTATATATATATATATATATATATATATATATATATATATATATATATATATAAAACACTATTAGTATTAGTTGTTCATGACAAAATTGAAGAACATTCGTTTTAAAATAAAGTCCTGTAGTATGCTATTGCTAGTTTAAAAAATTTGCTCAAATTTCCTTGTATTTTTTCTTTTCATTGAATGTATTTTAATTGCTTCATTCTTTGATTATTTTCTTACATTAACTTAAATTAAAAACTTTCACATTCATTTCTTTTTTTGTTTGTTTGTTTGTTTGTTTGTTTGTTTTGGGTTGTTTTTGTTTTTTTTTTACTTTTTTTTAATTCTAAATATACATAGAATATTCTGTTCTTGTTTTTAATTTTGATTTTGATTTTAAATTTTTCTATTTTAAATTATAATTGGTTAATTAACCAAAATGTCTCAAACCAATCAAGAGACATTTTAGCAGTCATCCAAAGGAAAATGAATGTTTCTTTTTATAAAATAGAGTTTCAATACATATTCAATTCCTGGAAATTTTTGTTTATTTTTTGTTTTTTTTGCTTTTTCTTTAATTCTGAATATACACAAAATATTCTCTTCTAGTTTTTAATCTTAATTTTCATTTCAAATGTTTTCAATTTAGTTTTTTTCTTGGAACTTAGTTCATTTTCATATTTTTTAACTGACAAAAAGAAAAGTTATGAATTTTTTAATTTCTCACATATGACTTTATTCTCATTCTAAAAATAAATTTGATTTTATCTCATTATGACTCATTTTTGTTTCACTAAGCAGCTGGTAAAATACTAAAATAAATTATTAGATTTTATTTTAATAGATTATTTATTAAATTAGATTGTATTAAATAAACTATTTATTTATTCTTTTGTAGCAAAAGAAATCATTGTCTAATAATTAGATTATTGTTCACTTTATCTTTTTATGATTATTTCATTCAATAAATATAAAGATTACAATTGAAAAGTTAGACTTAATTTTATGGTCATTTTTATTTTTTATTAAGAAATTTAATTGGTTAACACCAGAATGAGATTTCAATACATATCAATTGGAGATTTTCTTTCTATTACCAGACTAACCAATACTAATAGAGCCATATATGAATAGAAATAATTTTCACATCATTTTTACTATTAGCAGGAGATTAAAGATGAAGATAATATTTCTCTATTCCAAATAGACATAAAATTATAACTTTTCTATTATAACTGGATAATTATCAAAATTAGCTCAAACCAATCAAGGGACATTTTTGCAGTCATACAGTGAATATTCAAAGGAAAATGAATGTTTCTTTTTATACAACAAACTCTCTGTAAATATTGAATTCCTGTTTTTGTGTTTTAAAAGATCTCTGAAAATTACAGCAGATAATTATTGATTATTGATGATTTATCTTATATATAGATTATTAATATATAAAATAAATGTCGAAATTGTACAATTTTGTATATATTTTAACAGCTGTATCACAATTTTGAGCAAAACAAAATTTAGACAAGTAAAAGAAAAAATTACAAAGACATTCATCTATTAAATTATCAAAGTTTAAACCATATTACACAAGCTTAATTAAAATTTTAAACAAACGCATATTTTTAGTGACATTGCTAAAAACTTTGAAATTTTTTTCTGGGGCATTTGCTCATTAGCCATAAAAATAGTGTGAAAAAAAACTTAATTCTTCAACTTTTGGATATACCAGAAATACAACTCCAATAAGCAAATATAAGAAAATTTACTTTTTTTTACTTTATCAACCATGATGATTTCTTTGATAAAATGAAAGCACAAATTGCACTGAGAATAATTCTTAAATGAATGTCTAATATAACTAAACTCTGCATTTTTCCTTCATATCAAATATTGTAAAACGTGTTTTTGATATTCTTTCTTTTTAAATATTTCTTTGACAACTTTTCATTTGCATACATATCTTATTTATCTTTTATAGAATATTAAATAATCTCTTATCTTTTATCAAATGATCTATCTTTTATAGGTCATTAAATGGTAAAAAATAAAAGTGCTTAATATTCAAAACCAGAGTGGCATAAAAACTAAAAAGTAATTACTTAGGCGCCTCTGTGGGTTTGAAGGCTTTGAAGGTCAAGGGCTAAGGGCAAGGCTGTGTTGCCGTAGATATCTGACTCCATATTTTGGTTATATTATTTTACCCCATGGCGCAATGCTTTGCCCAAAGAAAGTCCCAAAAGAAATATACAAAAAGAAAAGATAGAAATAGATAAGAGACGAAAACATTTCTTCTCTACTTTCCTTTATTTATTGGGTGAAGGGACTAACCGACGCTACGTCCCAATATGTAGGCGTGGTGCCCAAAACACCAGACAGCAAAATGGTGTTGTTGGTTTGACGGACACTGCCTGAAAAAGAAAGATAATATGGTCTCCTTTTTCAAGAGGAATACTTTTTTCTTTTATGCATGCGTCATCTCCTTTTCCATTAGAGACCTCTGGGAGTTTCTTCAAATTTAATAGTTTTCTTTTTATCCATTTATTCATTTTTTTTTTAAATTTAATTTTTTATTTATTTATTCATTCCCTACACCTCCGATGGTGTAATGGTTAGCAAGGTAAACTAGCAAACCTTCATGAGTGAGTTCAAGTCTCATGGGGTGCCCCATTCATACAGCCTTGTGCTACTTCTAGGCAAAAAGCTTACTAAATTACTAAAAAGCAGTTACTTACAATTTTTGGTTTGTAACTTGAATTTAATGCAGCAAAAATTTATAATCATTTGACTGTGATAAATGGCGATTCACTCATCTTTATATGGCTTTGCTGAAGCTCACGCCAAAAAAGAAAAGAGAAAGAAAAAAACTGGAATAAAAGAGAGAAGATTGGAGGATAAAGTGAGAGAAAAGAAGATTGTTAGAGGATAATAGCCAAGATAGAAACCTTTTATAGTGAATGATAAGTCAGAGAGAATGTACTTTCAACCAGTTTGCTGCAAAATGGGTTAATAAAGATGGTATTTAGCCATCAATTGATTTCTTTTATTTACTAATTTATAGTCATCTGTGAAAAGTAAAATCTGTAGTTGTTCTTTTAGACATAAAGCACATTTTTTGCTGCTTGGCCTTTTTTTAACTATTCAGGATGAGTTAGCATTTTTAAGACCTGCCATGTTTAAATATCACACAAATTTCATTCACGAAAATTGAATTTAATGCTTTTTTTTAATTTTTGTTTTCTAATTTAGTACTAATTGTAAAAAAGAAAATAAATTAAACAATTATATTTATTATCACTGTAATTCAACAGGCAATTAAGGAGTGAATTTAAATTTTTGTCAATTTTTTTTCAAAAAAGTCTTTAGAAAAATGAAATTACAATAATGTTTTATACCACTCACAAGTTTAGGATTAAATCTTTTGAAATAATATTTTAAATGTAAACAAAAAAAAATCCTGAAATAAAAGAATAGTGTAATACAAGAATTGTTAAATTTTTTTATCATTGAATTTTTAGAGATTAAATAAAAATTTGAATAAAAACTCTGCTGCTTTTTTGAAAATTTTTAACTAGAAAATTATTCTGTAATATTATAAAAAAATAAAAAATTTTTGGAGACCACAAAAAATTCATGAAAATGTTTTAAACATTTCACTTATAAAGGGTTATGTATTTTTATACATCATTTTAAATTTAAATTAGAAAAGAAAAAAACGATTAATAAGATAAAAGAATACTTTTTATTTGAATTCTATTAATTCAAAAATCTTTCAACTACAAATAAGATCTTTCAACTACAAATAAGATCTTTCAACTACAAATAAGATCAAAAATCTTTCAACTACAAATAAGATCACATTTTTAATTCTTAGTTTATTCCTCTCTTCCTACTTCCTATCTCACTGGTGTTCCTAAAATCCTTTTAGTCATGGGCCAGATCATTCTGCTAATTTGTTTATAATGATGAAAGGTTGAATAAAACCAGACACACTTTTTCGGATAAGATAAAAACAAGAATAGTGTACCTCTGCAGCACAGATTTTCAGATCAACACTCCTCAAATATGGAATTCAGTCTTTCCTTCTCCTAAAGCAGTTGCTCTACCAAGACTAGAAAGCCCAGACTGTTTTACCATTTTAGCTAATAGGAAAAGAAATGGATATATGTCTTCCCCTTGGGAATTAATGCTAAGTAAATTACAAAAAGAATTGGAACTTGGTTTGTCAATTTTATTTTATGTATCAATAACCATTCTGATACCCGCACTTCCATACATTTTTGCTTTGGTTTGTTTTCTTTGTTTAATAGCATATAAAACTTTGTGGGTTATTTAATGCCAAAGCCATCTTTGTAGAAGAACAGTTGTAGTTCTATTTAACCCATAGCTGGAGAGAGATAAGGGGGTTCATGCCTTCGAAAGGCATGAACTCCCTTATCCCTGAAAGTGAAGATATTAGCATGATTGGAGTTCAACTTTTCTTACTATGATGTCATAGTCCAGCTCATTAGGTACTATGCCATGGGGACTCCCCCATACATTTTTTACGTATTCATATTTTATATATACATGTGTGTGTGTGTATATTTATATGTGTGTGCCCCCATAAATTTTTTACGTATTCATATTTTATATATACATGTATGTGTGTGTGTGTGTATATTTATATGTGTGGGCCACCATATTTTTTTTACGTATTCATATTTTATATGTACATGTGTGTGTGTGTATATTTATATATGTGTGCCCCCATAAATTTTTTACATATTCATATTTTATATATACATGTGTGTGTGTGTGTGTGTGTGTATTTATATGTGTGTGCCCCCATACATTTTTGACGTATTCCTATTTTATATATACATGTGTGTGTGTGTGTGTGTGTATTTATATGTGTGTGCTCCCATACATTTTTGACGTATTCATATTTTATATATACATGTGTGTGTGTGTGTGTATATATTTATATGTGTGTGCCTCCATACATTTTTTACGTATTCATATTTTATATATACATGTGTGTGTGTGTGTGTGTGTGTGTGTGTGTGTGTGTGTGTGTGTGTGTATATTTATATGTGTGTGCCCCCATACATTTTTTACGTATTCATATTTTATATATACATGCGTGTGTGTGTGTATATTTATATGTGTATGCCCCCATACATTTTTTACGTCTTCTTAAGTCTACAACTTCTGGCTCCATAACTTCTGGCTCCATAACTTTCTGAATCACACAAAAAATGTTATGACTGTCAAATGTGCTAATATATATGTTCACTCAACAAAGTCTAATACTTTAAAAAATATTTATGCTCTAATCAGAACTGGGATTAGTATCAGAAAACATCAAATTTAGGATGTGTATTGAAAAATGTAAAAGTATTTATAACTTTAAATTCAATTATATTGCAGATGTTTGAAGTTGTGGGGTTTTAAGGTTTTTATGAAGTCAGGCGCTAAGGGCAAGGCTGTGTTGCCGTAAGATATCTGACTCCATATTTTGGTTATTGTATTATTTTACCCCACGTTGACTGGCTGGCGCAATGCCTTGCCCAAAGAAGGTCCATAAGAAATATACAAAAAGGAAAAGATAAAAACAGATAAAAGACGAAAACATTTCTTTCATACTTTCCTTTATTTACTTGGTGAATGGACTAACCAACGCTACGTCCCAAGACACAGCGTGGTGCCCAAAACACCAGATAGTAAAATCGGTGTTGTCGGTTCAACGTCACTACCCGAAAAGAGGTCGGTTCACAGAAAACCTGAGTATTTATCTCTCTTCACCGGCTCCAAATTCGCTACTCCAAAATTCTTCTAATTTTGGCGCGACCGCTTCTCATTGGCTACTTTACATTTTATTATTTTTCTTTTTTCTGATTTTAACCGGATGGATGCGTGGAGCCTTATGCGTGGCGACGCGTTTATACATTTTGTATCTGGCAGCCGACGAGTCAATATCCGGTTGGGAGTTTTTACTGTTAATTCCTAAATCCCCACAATGTTCATTCTTATGATTAAATATAAACACCTCAAATATATTTGCTTTCATCAGAAATTAATATTTTCTGTTAGATTTTTATTAGAAAATAGATAGAAATTAAATTTAACTTTTTGAATTGAAATTATATTTGTTTCTTTCTTTCTGTTTCCGAGTTAAAAGTTCCAAAGGAGTTTAGGCATCTGCTTTTTTTCCCAACTAACACTTATATTTCCTATCCTACTGTATATATAAGGTGAATGAAAGTTTTTACATATCTGTTTGATAAGTCCTACTGAATATATCAAAAGTTAACCAGTGAGCAAATTTTTAAAACATTATTGCAGACTGTTAAATATAAAAGTACAATAAATATTTAGAATAAAAGTACATTGATCAGAAAAAGAAAATATGAAACTTATAGAATTTATCAGAATAATTCCTCTCAAATGTTATTTCTTGATCTTTAGTGTCTTATTCTTTCTGCTCTTTAATCGTTTTTACATTCAGTTTATAAAATTTTCATACAAATATAACAACTATAATATGATAAAGGTTGTAATACTTTTAAATTTATCCTTTATTTTCATTCCTTCATGCTATCAAATTCTTAGCTTTCAAATGTATTTTTGATTTAAATGTCTTTTTAATCATTTTTTTGTGTCCTTCTTTCAGATCTGAATTGATCCAATACAGTTCAATCCGACAGGCTTCACTTAGCCTTCGTCAGCTCTCAGACAACCGTGATACACCAATTAACATTAGGAGTGGGTCTATGTCTCTAGCCAACCAGAAACGAAGACACCGCCATGGTAGAGTGCGTGGAAATGCACCACACTCAGCACCTGGAACTCTACAGAGGTGAGTAGTCATCATTCATGGAAGAGAAAATATTCTATATTTATGTTAATTATATATATATATATATATATATAAGATCTTTTGTTGGTCAAATGAGGGGGAAAAGTAAATATTTTAAAATGAATGTCCACAAGAAGATCTGTTTTTAAGTTATCTATTTTTCTTCAACATGTGTTTCTGGCATTTTGTGTTGTCTTCTTGAAGAGAAATGGTTTGTTCTAGTTTTCCCTTTCATTTATATTGTGGCAATTATGTAGTGTATGTACTTTCAGGGTTTTTTTGTTTTTTATTTTTTTTTTATTAATCTCCTTCTCCCTAAATAATCTGATTGTTGATAGGCCATAAAGTTTAGCTGACTACTAATTTTCCTCCCTGAGTGATTGTGTATGTCTGTGCACATGCGTAGCAAGGGTATTTTTTCCTTCTTTATTACTCTTTTCCCTTAAATAATCTATGGTAGTTGATGTGTCATAAAGATTATTAAGGGGGATTGTGTTCTGGAGGATAGATTACCATCACAATGACATTGATAAAGAGAGAAAGAGACTTCAGCATTTTATTACTGTTGTTACTATTAAAGACAGAATACAACCATCACCATTGAACTTTTGTAATTTATTCAAAAGTATAATCTTGGGAACTCAGTTTTAAGTATAGTAACGATGCTGTGGATATTCCTTAATTGTTGTTAGTATTTTTATCTATGAGAAGAGTTTTTCCAAACTAAAACTAATCAAGAATTACTTAAGATCTATGATGAGCACCTTGCACTTAAGAAATCTTATTATACTGTCTGTAGAACAACAATTGATAGTTGAAATAAAATTGATAGTTGACGAGAAGAAGAATTTGCCAACATTAAAGCAAGAAAATTTACGTCGTAGAAAGTCACTGGTTTTATTTTATGATAAATTGCACAAGGCAAATAATTTGTTGTAGTATTCTTCAAAAATATCAATCTTGTATATATTCCTTTTAATTGTTCTGTTTGAGATTTTATTTTCTAATTGTACATACTCCTGTTATAGTATTCTCTAAGTTTCTGTATCCACATATTTTCTATATTTTTAATAATCGTATTACTTTGTATGTCATTTATGATTTTTATTTCTTACAGTCTTGAATTATTCTCCATACAAGTTAGAAGACAGAAATATTCCTTTTTATCATGTGGCTTGGATTGCCTTGATTTGATTGGACCTAAAATATTTAAAGAGACTATATTACAATGGTCTCTATTTATGAATCCAGTGGTTTTTCCTTTATTTGTTTTATAATTTTGGAATCTGTTGCAAAAACTGTATAATTTCTTAAAGTAAATTTTTTGTTGTAATTACATCTCTGAATATTGTTCAAAATCTTTTTTAATATCTAGGTAATAGAATAGTGTTTCCACTTGTAATAAATTGAATACATTTTCTATTATTTTCTCTTCTTTCTTTAATATTATAGTTCTTTTTGTCTTTTTGTCATAAATTCGTAAGTGATATGATAATTTTACTGAGATTAGGAATAAAGTTTCTAAACCAATTAATAAACGATTAAATCTCAATAAGTTTCTTCTTTTTTTTATGAAGAATTCTAGTTTTAAGAGTGATGCTCTCTTTTTTGTTCTCCCATCTTTATTCTCCATGCACACTTACCTGGCCTTTGCTGGGTCATCTGGCATTCGTATCGGATGGGGTATCGAAATCAATGGCAGATTCGAGGCCAAAAGGCCCCCAGCTTCGGTTGGGCCCCAGCTTCGGGTGGGCGAACTGCAACCTCTGTCCCCTATGTATAGCACTAGACCTTGCTGTCTAGTTCAAGCTATAACCCGGCATACGTGCCCGGATCCAAATTTGGATTCGTGAAACTGCTTGCCTCATTAGACCCACATTGCACTTAGTGGGTCGATGAGCAGCACAGACAAGAAGGGTTCGTTCCCAACCTTCCCCTCCCCTAAATCCCCACTATAATCATTGACCTTGTGTCAGGTCCTGTCTGGTGGGAGGCAGCGACAAATATCCATCTTTATTCTCCATGCAATTCTTTTTTTTTTCTGCTGATATATTATTAGATTGATCTTTCAAGACTTTCAAAACCAATAATTATGAAGGATGTTCAATCTGTTATCAATCAAAGTAACAATATTCCATCATGCATATTGTATGATAATATATATTTATATAACTTTTAAAAGGTATCACTGTGTAATATGTATTCTGTGTGAGAGCCCAGGGGATCAGCAAATTCAGGGCCTCCCCTTGGTGCCACACACTCTAGCTATGTCACTGATGAATGCTTATTAATTTCATAGAGAGGTACCCAAAGGCATTTACCAGTCATAAAGGAGGAAGGAACATAAGTAATTGTGGTCTGTTTGACTAGCTTGTTAACCATTACCCTACTACAAAATACAAAGTATTTATCAAGACTAACTTCGAAAGATTACCAAAAACATCTACAGGAAAGCTAAATCTAATGTATTGATTGAAAATATATTTCTAATATTTACTCATAGGGTCATGATAATACCATTCCATTTCTCATTCAAGTTAATATCCTCATTATTGTTGTTTTTATCACTGTGTTTTGGTTAGTGTGTTCTTTGGCCTTTCTAGTTCTGTCTGAAATTCTGAGATGAGACATCGTTTGATGAGTTATTCAGATGATAGTTTTCTTCATTCCTGTTCTTTATAACATTATATTTTAGGCTTTGCATTTTTAACCTTTCATTAAGTGTATCATTCATTTGGTTTTCTCTTGTAAATCATTCTGTGGGTGTCAAAGATTCCATTAGTCTAAAAAAACAGTTTATCTGTTGTTCTATTATTTGCTGAGAAAATTAGCAAATTTATTGTTCCATTCAGTTAATATAGCCGTCTTTTTTTCCAAAAGGACACATACTCATGAATATTTAACAAATAAAAATTAACAACAATAGCATGTCACTATCAGAAATAATATTTTTCAGAATATGGGACTGTGTAAAAAGAATAGAATGGCATTTGAAAAGTGTTTTTTTAAACTACCATTCTCTTTTTCTTTCTTACCTTTGTAGACATCAGAAAACAGAGAGAGATCCAAGCCCCCCACCACCATACAACTACAGGTAATTATCTTTCCACAATTCCAAAGATAATTCATTTATTTTCTCTTTTGTTGTAGACATTATACAAAATCAGATGAAAAGAACAAAGAAAATTTCTATGTGTTTCCTCCTTTTAGTTTTCATTTTTATCTCCAAAAAAAGTTGTTCATTCATGCAACCTTTGAAATTAACTTTTTCCATAGAATTTAAACAAATTTCTTTGTCTTTTTGAACCTAAGAAAAATCTTATTTGTAGACAATGTAGCCAAAGATTTTTTAAGTTTCTCTATTTTCAAATTGACGTTTATTTTTTATACTCTTCTTGAAAAGTCCCCACAAATTTTCTATTGAGTTTAAATCTGGAGACTTAGTGAACTAGTCTAAAATTTCTGGATTTTTTGTTTCAAACCAGCTTAGAAGTGTGTATGGCTGTGTTGTCCTGTTGAAAATGGCATTATTGGTGTCTAAACAATTCATAAATGAGAAAAGACTTTTTCCAACACATTGATATATCATGCAGAGTTTTTTTTTCCTTCCATCACTATTAAATCAGCCTTTCCAGATGCAGAAAAAGCTCCCCAAACCATAACAGATTCTCCTCCAAATGGTCTTTTTGAAAACATCTGCTTCTTTCTTAAATCATGCCAATTACACTGGGAGCTGTTAGGTCCATCCAAATTAAAGTTTTTCTCATCAGAAAACACCAATTTCCCATTTCTGCTTTTTCCATGTTACTTTTTTCTTTACCAAATCTATGCGCATCTTCTTGGGTTTAGCAATTAAAGCTGGAGCTGTCTTCCTGTTTTGATATACGAGATTTGGTGATTCATAGAGAAGTTGACAAATTCTTCTTGGAGTGATAGGTAAATTCTGAGAGTTTTGCAGATCTCTTGAGCTTGATTGTCCTTTAGACGGTTCTCAAAAAAAGTCAACATCTGACTGTATTTGTAATTTTAGGTAGACGACCTGGACATTTTCTGATGCCATACAATTCAGGGTCCTTTAGATAATTTCTCACAACTGTTCAGGACTGTGACAGTTTTCTTGCAATGAAACTTATAGATTTTCATTCCAGTTTAATGGCAGAAATTTACCCTTTTTCATTTTCATTAGGACGGGAATTCGTAGACATCTTATAGTAACGGTATTCAATTATGAAATGTTTAAATAGGACTCATATGGCTTAAAATCATGATAAGAGTCTTTTTATAATCTACGCATGCACTTATTCTTCATTTGGCATTCTGAAGCAAACCAGGTATATGAATTTTCAAAACAAAGTTTTGTTAATAACTTTTTTTAGTGAAAAGTTGTTATAAAATTGAATATGTATACTAATACCCATCAGGTCTAAGTACCACACACAAATTTTCAGAAGAATTTGTGCAGTAATATGAAAATTATTAACAATTTAATGGGATGACTGATACTTATTTTCACCACTGTATATACATATATATATATTTTTTTTTTTTTTTTTTTTAATTAAGATCCTTTCAGGTTTCCTGATAAGTGTCTTGGTTTCAGGTTGGAATTGATGGATGAATTTACCAAAAACTCTTTAAAAAACACTCTTTGTACATGCAACCAACTCCTGATGATGGCCTATGAAACTGTCCGAAAGCACTCAGGACAATTTTGTTAAATCCATCCACCAATTCCAACCGGAAACCAAGACACTTCTCAGAAAACTTGAAAGGATCTTAATAAAATTATATAGACAAAATGTGTCTTTATTATTTAATCAAACATGTTTAAATGAAAGACTGCTTCCCAACTACACACACACACATATATATGTATATGCATATATATATTATATAAAAAAAATAAGCATCATTAGATATAAATTTACCAGCCAACAATCAAATAAATATAATAAACTAATTTTGAAATGGCACCATAAAAATAGATTTTAACTCATATAATAAAGATAAAAATAGAAAAATTGATAACAATAATAGAATAAAATTGATGGTATCAGTATTACTATTGGTGTTGTTGGTGATATGATAATAATAATAATAATAATCTCTCAAAAAGCATGAAGAAAAAATCTAAACCAAGATGAGAAATTTGACTGGAAATGCAAATAAAAGATCTATGAAAACAGGCTGAAATTATAAAACAAAGCAAAGATACTGGATGTAGGAACAAAAAGGAAAAGGCAAGACAAGAAAAAATAACAATACAACTTATGGAAATAAACCAGAAAGTACTGGCGAAAGAAAGAAGATTAAAGAGATATCAACAAAGGGTAAAACAATACAGACAAAACTGGGCATTCCAAAAAAAACAAAGAAAATTCTACCAACAACTGGAAGAAGATGACACAAAAACATACCAACAACCAGATGCAAAGGAAACCAAACGATTTTGGATAAAAATATAGCAAACAAAAAACATAACGAAAAGGCCGAATGGATAGATAATATGACAAAAGAATTAGAAGGGCTCGAAGAAGACCCAAAAGTGGAAAAGCACATCGATTTACTCAAAAAACACTAAAAAGAATATTAAAGTAGAAAATGCCAGGCCATGATAGAATACATGGTTACTGGTTCAAGAAATTCACCTCCATTCACGAGAGACTAGCACTAGAAATGAACAGATGCCTACAAAGAGCACATGTACCCAAATGGATGACCAAAAGAAGGACCATTGATCCAAAAGGACCCAAGCAAAGGAACTGCCCCAAACAATTACAGACCCATAACTTGCCTACCAATGATGTGGAAAATATTAATAGCACAAATAAGGAAAGAAATTTACTACTCGCTAAAGCCATGGATTGTTTGCTAAGGAACAGAAAGGATGTCACAAAGGATCCAGAGGCGCAACAGAGTTGCTTTACATAAATCAGCACATCCTAAACGAAAGCAAGACCAGACAGAAAAATCTAGCTATGGCCTGGATCGACTACAAAAAGGCATATGGTAAGGTTCTGCAAAGCTGGATAATAAACTGCTTCAAAATGTACAAAATCTCAGATGACATAAACTTTATCAAGAAAACCATGAAAACCTGGAGAGAGGAATTAACAGCAGGAGGAAGAAGCTTAGCTGAAGCAAAGATCTAAAGAGGTATTTTTGAAGGAGATGCACTATCACTATTATTATTCATAATTGCCATGATGCCACTTAACTACATACTCAGAAAATGCACAGCCGGATACAAACTTAGTAGATCGCAGGAAAAGATCAATCACCTAATGTACATGGATGACATCAAACTATTTGCAAAAAATGAAAAAGAACTGGAAACTCTAATACATGCAGTTAGAATATACAGTCAGGACATAGGAATGGAATTTGGCAGAGAAAAATGTGCCATGCTGGTAATGAAAAGTGGCAAACAATATATGTCTGATAGAATGGAACTACCAAATCAAGACAAGATTAGAACACTCGGAGAAAAGGAAATATACAAATACTTAAGCATCTTGGAGGCTGACACCATCAAACAAGTGGAAATGAAAGACAAAATTTTTTTTAAATATCTCAGGAGAACTAGAAAACTACTCGAGACAAAACTGTCTTGCAGAAACCTTATTAAAGAAATAAATACCTAGGCTGTATCCTTTGTTAGATATTTGGGACCCTTTTTTAAGTGGACCAAAGAAGAACTTAAACAAATGGACCAAAGAACAAGAAAACTAATGACCATGCATAAGGCATTACATCCCAGAGATGACGTTGACAGAATCAAGAAAAGAGGGAGGAAGAGGACTTACTAGCATTGAAGACAGTGTGGACACATCGATACAACAACTCAAAGACTACACTGAAAAACACGAAGGAGAACTAATTACAGCCATCAGAAACGATACTGATAACATGATGGACAACAGAATGACAATAACTCGGAAACAAAAATGGGAAGAAAAACAACTCTATGGGCGCTTTAAACGACTAATAAACAACATCTCACATGAGAAAACCTGGACCTGGCTAAGAAAAGGAAACTTAAAGAGAGAAACAGACTCTCTGAATTGCAACACAAAATAACGTCATAAGAACCAATCATATCAAAGCAAAAATAGATAAGACACAACAAAATAGCAAATGTACGCTATGTGGTGACAGAGACGAAACCATCAATCACATAATAAGTGAATGCAGCAAATTAGCACAGAAGGTGGATAAGACTAGGCACGACTGGATGGGCAAGGTGATTCACTGGGAGATGTACAAGAAATTTAAATTTGACCATACAAACAAATGGTATATGCACAACTCAGCATCTGTCCTAGAAAATGACACATACAAACTCTTATGGGACTTTGACATACACACGGATCACCTAATCTCAGCCAGAAGACCAGACCTAATAATAATCAACAAAAAAAAGAGAATTTGCGAATTGTTGACTTTGCTGTCCCAGCTGACTACAGAACAAAACTGAAAGATTGGGAAAAGAAGGATAAGTACCTCGACCTTGCTAGGGAATTGAAAAAATTATGGAACATGAAGGTGACAATTATACTAATTGGGATTGGTGTTTTTGGTATTGTAACTAAAGGATTATTAAAGGGACTGAAGGACTTGGAAGATCGAGGACGAGTGGAGACCATCCAAATTACAGCATTGTTGAGAACAGCCAGAATACTGAGAAGAGTCCTGGAGACTTGAGGAGACTCACTGTCACTCAAACTCCAGTGAAAGACCATCAGCTAAAACTGATGTGAAAATTTCTCATGAGTAAATAATAATAATAATAATGATGATGATAATAATGGTAAATCAGCAATAATTGCAATAATAGTTAATTTTTTTATTATTAGTTATGTAATTATTAATGATTAATTATTTTAATGATATTAATGATATTAATAGTAATTAGAATGGCAGTATTCAGAATGAAAAATAAATAAAAATATTAAGACATAAAATGAAAACTAAATTTCAATCTTTAATCGAAATCAGATAAAAAATAAAATTAAAAAAATTTTAACTATAGTATTTATTGCCATGTTTTCTTTAATAAATAAATGAATAATTAAATTGACAGATTTTTTTCTTAAAATAAAATAGGTTAACTTATTGACAAGACTTTAGTTGCTGAAGGTTTTGTAAGTCTTATTAAAAAAAATTTTAGATACATAAAGATACATGACACCAGCCATTACATCTGGTTTTAACACTCATTTCTAACTCATATCTTTTTGTCCCTCTCCTCTTTCTTTCTTTATTTATTCCCTTTTTCTTTAAACAAGTAAAAATCCATTAAAAGAATATCCTTATAATTTCTTCTTTCCATTATGTAATGGCTATCTGAAGGGGTTGGTTTCTTATATGCAGTGACCAGCTGAAATAAATCTATAATAGCCAAATGATTTGTTGAGTTTTTCTTCCAATTATCTATCTATCTATCTATATATATATATATATATATATATATATATATATATATATATATATATATATATTCAACTGGACTGAATTTCTGAGACAAGGTGTTTTTTCCTCATGTTTATCACAACGCTTCAATCACCTTCCAGCATTCATCAGAATTTTACAGGATATGTCCAAAGAACTTTGTAATAAGTACAACAATGATAGGGAAACTGATCAGAAAGAATCAATCTATGAAACAACATATCTCAGAGATTCAGACAATGTTTATGATTCTATTTGCAGGTAAAAATCCATCATACTTGAGAGATTAAATTTTGAATAATCAAACAAAATTTCTCAGGAAAAGATTTTCATGTAAAATCATGGGAAAATAATAATTTTATAAATTCATATATAATTCAAAAAGAAAGATTGTTGACATATTGTACTTGAAGTTTTTGAATAAAATGTTTTCCTCAATCCACAAACTATTCAGTCTTGTATTTTTATTTTTATTATTTCTATTTCAAAAAACATATCTTTGAGATAAAAATCAGATTACTAGTCTGAATAATTCATAGAAAAAAAGAAAAAATTATTTTAAATAATTTGTTTATATATGATATCATAGTGTATTAAAAAATGTAATAACAAAAATATCACACAACATGAAATAATAAACATGTTAGTATTTTAGCACCAAATACATTGGAACCTGATATATATAGGCTAGGTTTCAGCTTTCTTATTGCTGCTTAGTTTCTTTACCACTACTCAGCTCCTCCCCAGCATAGCTTTAGTCATTTTCTGCACTAACAAGCTAGTTATTTCTGGTGATAGAAAAAAAATAATAATTAAGCAATCAAATTTTGCACATTTTTACCTAAAGCTTGTTTGAACATGTTTTATATTCAATTTTAATGTGATGCATTAAAAATCTGGAAGAAAGGGATGTTATAGTGAGGTGACCACCTTGTGTTCATGTTCAGTGGATGTTATTAAGTTGATTGCCTGATCGCTAGAAGCATTCTCCCAGGTTGCATAGCAGAGCAAAGTTTATTATTTACTTGTTGAGGTATCCCCAAAGGAGAATGCTGAAGGGATCAATCATTTTTTATAAGTGGCACAGTTTCAATTCACGTGTGGCCTCCACATCAAATGACCTTGTGTCACTTCTGGCCTGGTGGGAGGTAGGATATATCATTTAAATACATGAACTGTTTTAAGGCAAATTTAATTTAGCTTGACGTTAATAGAGACATTATTTAAAAGATTCTAATTAAAATCAAATAATGATTTTTTGATAATCATTGAGAATGAATTGTAAAAAAAATAAGGAAATCATGACATCAGTTGTGATGTAGTTTTGATTACAGACCAACAGATAAACTCTATAATAATAAGATATAACAGAATTAAGCTATTTATTATTTATTATTTATTATAGTAGATTATTTAATAATATAAATAGTTATTATTGAAAATAATTTTCCTTATGAAATTCATTGAAAATTAGGAAAAATGAAATTACAAGTTGTCTGGAAATAAAGCAAGCATTATTGACAGTATAGATCTAATATGAGTATGATATCTGACAATTAATTTCCTTTATGCTATACCTTCTATTTTAGTGTTATTTAATTAACAAAGGTTATTTCTTTCTTTTGCAGTGTCCGTGATAGCACATGGTCTGAGGTTCCTTTAGAATTAGAGCTAGCAGAGAATGGTGCCATTGGAATAAGTGACCATGAAGCCTCAAGCATTGGAAATTATCAAGAACATTGGCAAACAAGAAAAAAACATGGGGGCAGATCTATAAAAAGTGAAGTTCTCTGAGCACAAATGTCAAAAATGATATTTTTTATCATCTTGAAATTCTTTCAAGATGATTTCATTTCAAAAACGTTTTGTCTGATGGCTTATTTAATGCCCACTTAGCTACATATTAAAAGGACTTTTAGAAACTAAACATTTTCAAAGTGTTTATATCACTTGTGATATCATTAATCCATAGTAATCTAGCATGCCTTAATACCTTCAATGCCACATTACCAGGATAAAACACAGCATTTACATTTGAAGAGTTAAACATAAGTCTATAATATTCCAGTTGTAATATATATATATATATATATATATATATATATATATATATATATATATATATATATTACAACTGGAATATTATAGACTTATGTGATCCCCTCATATATACAATTTTGCAGTTTTATTTAATAATGGCCTCAAAACAAAAGAGTAGAGAGGCTGACAATTCAGTCATAAAGGGCTCTCTTTTAAGGGAGAATGTGAAATTATGTGTTAATATTACTACAGTAAGAATTAATTTTTTATATATCATAATTTTTATCCTAATGTTTTATTATAATCCTTATATTTTTTCTTATTCAAAATAGATGAAAGAGTAATGTTTCTTTATTTCATGCATATGCTCGTAGATTAAATATGAATCCTTTCCTTCTCTCTTAGCTATGGGTAAATAATAGGGTTGTCTAGACTCTTTAGCCTTTGTAAAAGCAGTTAATCTAGGGCAAAAAAATGAATTCAAACCCTCAACTAGCATATAGGGTAACTTAATGTGGAGAAATGGCAAAACCAGGAGTTGAAGTCTGCCATTGTGTTCAACCTCATTCTGGCAACTTTTGTGGTGATGTTAATGCCAAGATATATAGCACTTTGCACTTCTCTTGGACAGCGCCATGAAGGGAAAGCTGCAACAAGAGCAACTGCCAGTTTTTCACACAAAACATGTCCAGGTCTTTGCTGAGAAAAGAACACAGACTTGCAAGACTGACAGATGCCAAAGTAAACATCTTATTGTGTGTAATTTATAAACTAAACCTTATCATAGGCATGGATCAAGAAAAGGTACATATAAGGTCTTTTACTATTTGCCATTTTTGGTATTTACTGATTGTCTTGGAACATTTCTGCTGCAGATGAAGAGGATGACAAATTAACATCCACATCAAATGAACTTGATTTAGCTTTATATAAAACTTCAATGATTAGACATTTTCTTAACATCTACAGTGAAATAGTCAATAAATTATTCAGATTGATATCTTCACTTTTCTTTAGGTAACCATGGTTCAATAGATAAGCTCTCCAGTTTTCTTAATGTTGTTAAATGTTCTGGGCTGATGTGATTATTTTTTTATGAAAAACTCATATCCACATCTTTGTTTTATCTAATTGACTCTTTAGTTTTGTTCAATTTTGTTTTATCTGATAGACACTTTGGCCTTGTTTAAGTTTGTTTTATCTGACAATATATGAAAGTTGTCTTGCTCCCCACTCACCCTAATTTTATTCACTAACATCACCAAATTTTCCAGGCAAAGTAGGGATTGGAGAACAAATGAATCTTAGAATTACTTAATGCAGCATTCATTCACAGAAAGCTGAAGAACTTATGGGTTGAAATCTAATGATCAAAACAATAAAAATGAGGATACTACTCCACAAAACTTAATATTGGATAAATTCTTTCATCCAAATCAAAAAATATATCTCAACATCCAAATTATTTGATAATCTGTTTAATCCAAATGCTTTCTATAAAAAACTTTAACTTTAAAACTTTAGAAATATTTATAAATGGTTAAAAAATTAATCTGAAAGTAAACAGCTGCTGATCTAAACAAAAAAAAAACAAGGATTGCTGATGGCTTCTAAAGGGTTTACTTAATGTGCAGTTTGGTCTATGTATTCTCAAATGGTTATTTTTGCAGAATTGTGCTTTTATAGAAGCACTTGCACAATATGTCATCAAATAAAAATTTGGCCACCTTATGAATGATATCACATGTGTCTTCAATCTTAGAGTAAACTTTATATGAAATTTAAAGTGACTTTTTTTAGTATTTTGTCTGTTTGTATGCTGCTCTTGGTTCTCAAAATATTGTATACATATTGTTATTATTCTGTTCATGTTAATACCCATGGGTATTTAGTGATGGGCAAAAACATAGAAAAGTCCCAAAAATGATATTGAACTAGAAATTATGTATTCAAGATAAATCTTATCCAACAACACAAACTACTACTGTAAATTTCACTTGTTGCAATCATTAGGCAAGAAAAATAGGTTGTAATTTAGAATTTTGGAATTATATTCACTTTATCATTACAATATACATCACTCTTAGTTTTTATATTGCTCATCAGTTATTTAGAACTTATTTATATTTTAATTGACTGATAGTATATATATATATATATATATATATATCATCATCCTCATCATCATGTTATGCCGCTAGCACGGATATCCCTGACCCTCTCTCACAACTTCTCCCTTTCATTCATCGCCTCCAGCAGGTCTTCTGGGCTACATCCCGTATCCTCACATAGCTGCTGTATGTATGTTCGAGCTGGACGTCTTGCTTTTGCTTGGCCATATGTGGGGGTCCATAGGAGTACATCACTTATGTGCTCGTCCCTGTTTCTCCAGCAGTGTCCTGCATGACTGGTTGGTCTAACTTGGATAATTTTCATGATGGAAGGCTGGTGGCCATATAGTTGGTGCCTTGTGGGGTGTTGCCACCAGGACTTGTTCAATATTGCTCTCAACATTCTTGTGTAATTGCCATCCAGCTTCTTCTCCAGCCATTTAGCTAGCATCCAAGTAGTGCATCCATACAGCAGTATCGATACAACCGCTGCCTGGAAGAAACTGCGTTTCATTTTATCGGTCAGGTCTGATTTCCATATGATCAATAGCCTATTGATAGCTGTCAAGAAATGAAGAATGGAAGAAGGTTAAGATGACAATAGGAAAGACTAGTGGCCATTGGAAAAGAGCAAGAAATCACAACCATGTTATAAAGAGAGATGGGATATCTACAAATAATGCAAAATAATATCATCATATCAGAAAACTTTGTTGAGACATCTCAGTAAAATTGATCACCTGTGTTAATAATGTTTCAACCCTGCAGAAGATGTCAATCAGTTACAGGGATCAAGAGTTCTCCACATAATTCCTTACTTTAATGGTTAACAGTTTAAAAAAATAACCATTTGAACATTTTTCCAATCTTCCAATTTGTCATCTCATCATTGAATTAACAATTCATTAATCAGATTTTATACATTGACTTTACATGTGAATTTCATAAAAATTACGTTTCTTATTCAATGTATTTACATGTCATATACTCAGTTAATTTACACCTTATATTAAAACTTCATTACAGGAAATATGTGAATACAACAAATAATTATACAAAATTTTGATCTGTCATTCTCATGATGTGATGGAAGACCAACAAAATCTGGTGGTTGTGTAAGATACTGCTGAGGTTCTCTGGGCTATTAGTGATAATGCTTTTGGCTGAAACTATGTGTGACACTAGTCATCACCTGATTAAACCTTTGTTGCCTGCACCACTGCTGTTTTAATTTTATATATATATATATATATATATATATATATATATATATATATATATATATATATATATATATATATTGGGTGGAGTCATAAATGATTTCTGTCTTAGTAAAACACTATTTATTCATGAATTATTTAAGTATCAAGTAATTTCAATCAATAATATATTCACCATTATTTTTAATCACACCTTGCTGCCATTTATCAGGTGACTTTTTGATTCCTCTCAATTAAAATTCAACTTCTTTTGAGCTAAAGAAGTTTTCCACAAATGTATTTACTTGATCTTCTGAAGAAAATTTTGGGTCATTTAGGATATTTTGTAAAAATGGAACTTGGCTGCAAGATCTGGTGAATATAATGGATGTGGTAGAAGAGATCAGCCTAAATCCAATATCTTTTCCTGCTTGATTCTTGCTGAATTTGACCTTGTGTTATTTAGGAGAAACACAATATTTCTCCTATTGACAAGTGTTGGACATTTTATTTGAAGATTTTTCTGCATAGGTTGCAGTTGTTGAGAGTATAAGTCTGTATTGAGTGTCTAATTGTGGTTTAAAAACTCAAAATGAATAATACCACTGGGTTCATCTATCAGTGACATATTGTTGGAATGAAACTTTGAAAACCAGGTTCAAACTTGGCAGTCAGTAATGACTCCTTAGCCATAAACAATACTATTTTTCTTACCTTTTTCTGTAGTGTTTTTGCTTTTCTTAAACTCTCTCAACATTATACTTTACACATTACACATATGCACTTTCAGTTCCTTCATTTTAGAGGTAATTTCTGGTTGTGTTTAGAATATTTAAAGTTTGAAATGTGTAGTTACAACTTGCTTTTAAAAAATGAAAATTATTTATGACTCACTCAATATATTCTAGTTTATCCATGCTATCAAAAGAATTATGGAAATATTTAAGTAATTTGTAAATAAGGTACTCATAAAATATCAAAACTTTACATTGCTCTGAATTTTGTCATCTATGTCCAATACTTTCTGAATATTAAACTAAACTAAAAGATAAACTTAGATGACAATTAATCCTCGGCTTTTTTCCTTTGTGATAAATGAAAACAATTTCTATTATAATCATCTGTTATTATGTCAACATGATATTATTTCTGTTATAATCATTTGTATGTTAACATAACTACAAAAATGGCACTTCATAACAAGATTTTTGTTAGCATGAAATACTTTGAATTAAAGTATAAATACAGTTAGTAATTTTAAAAGTGTGAGGTTTTCATATATATTCCCCAATCACTATAATTTCTCTAGGGAAATAACAATTAAATGCTAATTAAAGAGCACTTGCTTGCATTTATTTATTTACAATTAATTATAAATTAAATTCAATAATTAGGATCTGACTCAACATTGAGCTTCATAGCAGATGAAAGTGGCCTTTGATTTAAAAGTGAAAGTAATTTTTATTGTATGTATATATTTAAACATACCTTACTTTAGAAGTTTATTTGAAATTTAAGAGTTCCTTTAATACAATATTTCTTATGTAATAATCTTGTGGCAATAAAACACCAAAAAAAGTAATTATTAAGTAATGTTTTTCCTGTTTGTCTTGTCAGTTTTGTTTATCTTATATAACATACATATACCATGAAGCACAAGAAGAATATCCTTTGTGATGTTGCCAGTCCAGGATATGCTATGAAGCACAAGAAAAATATGTTTTAACAAAAAAAAACTCATTCTAACAATTCCCATCCTCAATACTTTCCACTGAAGTTGTACTCCTTGATAAACCAACCATTTTGCTGATGTTTATCACTAAATCACAGCTATTGATATTTTGAGGGTAACATGTGCAGTGCATGCCATCATTTTCCGTTGTTATTACATTTGTTCAGACATTTTGGAGAGATGGCCATTTTCTAACTATTCAAAATAGTTAAATTTATTTATATTTGGCATCATCAGTTAAATTCCTGCATTTTTACTCACTTATCTGCATCATTTCTTTGTTCAAAGTAAAACTTATTCAGTCAATAAAGTAAATGTAGAAGTATATTTCCTTTAATTTGTAGATATTTAGTTTCCATATTTAACTCATACCATTTAGAATAAACTTGACTTCTCTAAACTTTCCCTCATTAACTGGAAGTATCATTGTTAATCAATTCATTTTCCATATTTAACTCATACCATTTAAAATAGAGAAACTTGGCTCTCTCTAAACTTTCCCTCATTAACCGGAAGTATTGTTAATGAATTCAGTTTTAACTTTCTGATTTCTTGTCAAATAACAACTGTTCTGTATGTATTTCATAAATAATAATAAATTTAGAATTATTTTATAAAAATTTAAACATTTTTCTTTTAAATATACTGTTACATCAGTGTTTCAGTAGATATGGCTATTTGTTTTTGAGTATTCATGGAATTTCACATTTTTTGCAGAAGTAGCCACATAATCTCCAAGGAGCTAGAAGCCTAATGAATTGTAGATTCCTTGTTAATTATACAAGTAAAAGGGAAGATTAAAAAAAAGGAACAAGAAGAGTGTCCAAGATGGCACTATTATTATTGCTTTGTGTATATTTAATATTTCTATTAGAAAAGTGTATTCTTCAGTAGCACTTCTGGTAGTTATTGCTGCATTTTAAGTAACAGTCAAAAAATAAGTACAAACCTTGTATATATTTATACAATTATACTTTTGGTAACAAAGTTTCATTGCTGTAAAATTTTGTTATAAAAAAGATTTGCTTACTAAATAAGATTTTTTTGTCTGATCATTTCGGTGAAACATAAAACTCAAAGTAACAAAACAAATAACATGGGATCATAATTTAATATATTAGGTTTTAAACCTGCTCTACTATAAAAGCATCAACCACTTCTCTTACTCAATTTTTTATAATCAATTACATATATATATATATATATATATATATATATATGTGTGTGTGTGTGTGTGTGTGTGTGTGTGTGTGTGTGTGTGTGTGTGTGTGTGTGTGTATTCCCACAAAGGTTCCCTGGACTCTTTTTTGAAAACAAGAGACTGAATACACAATTTTTCATTGGAAATATTTGTATACACTTAATATTTTCCCAAAGAAAATCAGATCTAAGAAAAAATAGCAACATAAAAATGGAGTAACCTCTATTTTCCTGACCTTCACTTCTACTTTTCATTATTATTTCACAACTTCTGAGTTCTGTACACCAGCATTAGCAGTTGGTATTTACTGAAGTTTAAAGGACAGCTAATCTCCTCAGATCTTCAGGATTCTTCTCAGTATTCTGGCCAATCTTAACAATGCTGTAATCTACTGAGAGTCTCAATTTGTTCTCCGATGTCCAACTCTTCCAGTCCCCTTTTCAAGCTATTTGAGGACCGTTCCAAGTGCACCAATCACAATTGGTATTACCGTCACCCTCATATTCCACAGCTTTCTCAGTTCTCTGGCAAGGTCTAAATGCTTATTTCTTTTTTCACTTTGTTTGTTTTTCCCTCTGCAGACTAATGGAAAGACAAAGTCCACTACACAAGATCTCTTTTTATGTTAATTATCACAAGGTCTGGTCTCCTGGCTGGAATCAAGGGATCTGTTTGTATCTCGAAATCTCAAAGGATTTTAAGCGTCTCATTATCTTGAATGGATTCTGGTTTGTAGATATACCATTTGGATGCATAGTCAAATTTTTATTATTATTATTATCATTTGTTGTTGTTGTAGCTGTTGTTGTTGTTTATTATACCTCTTTAGGCATCTCTGTGTTTTACTATCTTTTCTTATCAACCTTTAAAAACAAAATAGCACCTTTGCACATTGTAATTCATCTGGTAGTTCCTGAAAATTCCCTTTTAAATTCTTTTTCTTACCATTTTTTTAAAACCATCCAGTTTCATAAAATCATTTTTTGCAATTGGTGTTTTTGATCTGATTTGGCAATTTGTTCCCAAAACATATTATTCTATTGGCAAAAAAATTCAGTTAGTTAGTTGACTTAGTTTTTTTTATTTGTCCTGTCAGTAATTTCAAATATTGAAAAAATATCTACCATAATTAGAAATTCCATTCATTATTTTGAAAGTTCCAATTAGAACACCTCTCAATCTTCTTTCTAGTAAAGTAGTCAATCTTAATATCTCTGATCTCTCCTGGTAACTGTAATCATTTAAATTTTTATTATTTTTGTCACTCTTCTTTGTATTGCCTCCAATCGCAATATTACACTCCAATTTCCATATCTCAACTCTGGATCACAGGTTTAAGTACAATATTCTATTCTTGGTCTGACTGGAGTTTATATATTTTTAAAATGACATTTGACTCCCTTGAAATGAAATTTCTAACAATCTATACAATCAATCATTGTATTTGCTCTCAGTACAATAGACAAAATAGGATTTCAGCTTTAAATATATCATCAAAGCCGCCCCCTCCAAGATCACATATCTCATTCACTTTTTTTTTATTTTCTTGTTGCTTAATGTATGTTCAACTTTAATGCTTTTGGATCTACTATGTACTACTTTATATTTCCCGCATTATATTTTAAATTCTAAATATCTTCCCATTATATCCTAATAATATAATTAAAGATACACATAAGATGATTGGTATTTATTTTTGGATTAAATGTACAAGTAAGGAAAAACAGTATACAATAAATATCCAATTACTATGTCCTTTGCTAACTTTGGCTTGGATCAGTCCATTCTTGTGGGGCTGGTTCCATACACCACAACACTTCCCAAAATGACAATTTATTTAGATCCATCTGTGTTGTTTCTTTTGATTATGGTCTAACAAATAGTTTGACATCATTAACAAATAGTTTTATTTCTGATTTTATATCATTGAGTAAATCATTTATGAATATTAAAAACAACAAAAGTCCCAGTAATGATTCTTCAGGAATACCAAAGGGTATATTCTATGTTTCAGAATAATTGTTATTAATTTTTACTTTCATTGTTTTATCTATCAAAACATATCTTACAATATTTACTATTTTTTTAGAATGCCTAAGTTTTTCATTCTTGCAATTAAATGATAATGAGATACCATATCAAATGCCTTGCTAAAATCCAAATATAGAATATCCCCATAATCCACTTCTATCAAATATTTATGTATAATATCAATATTTTCAAAAATATTAAGTAATGTTGATTTACCACAGATGAAACCATGTTGATTACAATTTATATTTTCCTCTAGAAAATTTAATATGTGATTTCAATCAATTTTACAAAAACCTTACACAAAATACATGTTCGAGAAACTGATTTGTTATTACTTTTTAAAAGTATCAAACTTTTTTATTTAGTGGTATTACAATTGCTGTTTTCTAAATATACCAAAGAATTTCATATTCAATCAATTTCTCAAATAATTTACTTATTATATTCATAAAACTTTCATTTGATGATAAGTACTTGAATATTCTAGGATGTATTTCATCAAGTCTCATCCTTTTTTGACATCCAATTTGAATGATAATAGTTTTATGTCTTTAGCCCTGATTATTAGATCATCCATCTTTTTTTTTTTTACCCTACCCATAACAACTTTCCTGTAGTGAACCAAAGAACAGATTTTTTTAAATCTTGTTAGTACACCTTCTGTTTCAAATGCTAGTTCACCTATCTTATCATTTTTTTCTTTGGGAATTTTAGTTTTTTATTTTATATATTTAAATAGTGGTTTACAATTATATTTAATACTTTTAACAATTTTATTTTCATGTTTCAATTTTTCATTTACTACCAATTTTTCATATTCATCTTGATAACTGAAAGCATTTTCATATTTTTCTATACTTGATATAATTCCAAATTCGTTACAATGTGGGATAGGATCAAGCGGACTTAGGTATCAACAACTTGACGGTTTGTTTTCATGTATTTGTCATATCTGAGAATCAAAACTTACTGCTACAATTCTTAGAGAATAAGGAACACAATTCAGACATTTATGACTGAAGAAATATATTATGGTTTAAAATTTCCTCGGCCCAATTACTATAAAACAATTCACTACAAATTAGCAACAACATATTTATTGTCTGAGCAAACTAAATAAAAAAGGATAGAGGAATTACATGAAATACTAAGAGAACATATGAAGAGAAAATCCAGTCTATTAGTTGAATAATCCTTTATAGAACGAAAGTTGTTGTATGAAGACTTATTTCAAAGCATGGTACCATGCGTGAAACAACACAAAGTTTATTGAGGAAAAAGTCTCCCCTTACTCATATGTGCTTTCTTATGGTCAAGGCTGAAACAAGGAGAGAAAGATTCACCTTTGCCATGTATTTTATAATACGACTTTGGGCACACCACCTAGCAGCCATTAGTAATACTATTTTGGAAAGAAAGACATCTCATCCCTACAAGAACTTAATATTTTTCTTTTCCAAGATTGCTATCCTAAGGTAATTTTTCTAATCTCCTTGTTTAGAGAATTTTATCTCTGAACATCAGGAATATTTTTTATTATTGATTTTATCTTTCTATTTACTTCTTCCCACATTTCATTAACATCAAGATTAGAAAAAATTCCGATTGATATTATCTCCCTACTATGACACTGACTCTTCTATAAGTTTAGACCAAGTTCTCCGTTTTCTGTTTATATAATTAACATCCATCTTAAACTTTGATTTCAATACATGCAAAATCAGATTTACCAACTGGAGCTTTTAAACTTACTTCTCCTATGAAACATTCATTATTTGAAAAAAACTTGATCTAATGTAGCTTTATCAAATCAGTTTTCCATTAATTTACGTCTTTTTCTTTAAACCAATACAATCCTTTTGTTATAAACAAATATGGATATTTGTTTTGTATTCAAAAATGTTGACTAATTCAATTTACAGGAGACACAACCAAACCATTTATCTCATCTTAATGACATGAATTAAAATCTCCGACCAATATTGTATTTTCAGATTTATCTGATGTAAAAGGTACCTTATTTAATTGTTCTAGCAGTATATACTCTTCTTCTTTACTTAAATTTGAAGATCTGTATGTACATATTATATCAAAAACTTAATTTTTAGAATCATTCACCTCCAGTTGCCAGACAATTACCTGCAGCAATAAATCCATGCTATGATGATGATATATATAATTTACGTTAAAAAAAATTTTAAGATTTTAAACTTGAAGGATAGAAAGGCAAAAAAAATTATGCCTTTGAAAATCAAAAAAACAATATTAATCCATTGTCACCATGGATTTGTAGAGACCCCTTGATACAAGAATATTTTTCCATCTGTTGAAATCTTGTGTTTAAACCTGTTGATATGCAAATGGAAAATTCTGTCCTTTTTTATCTCCTTAATTTTCCTGCCATTTGATATTTTGTAACCTTTTAGTTGAGTGATATTTTCAGAATAAAATACTTGAGAGTTTGTTTTTTCTGTTTTTCCTTTTCTTACCCATGTTGTTCATTGTTTGAATTATGCCTTATTTATTACAAACAATCCAGATAACCTGTCATTGATAACAAGTCCCACTAGCTTCACTTTCAGTTTTACTTTTTTCTTTGTTTGTTAAACTAAAATGATCCACATGGATAAAAAGTACAGAAAAATCTTTACATTTTCCCAATATGCAAAGCATGATAACTTACATTAAATTCATCTGACATCACACAGCCTGAATAACTTACTTTAAATTCAAACAATTGAATTGTATAAGAATTTCCAGACTCCTTTATAAACCTGTCTGAAAACTAGTTTTATTAGATATCCAATATTTCAATAACTGTAAGGATTAGAAAAAGTTTCTTATTATTGTGATCTTTAAGATTCATCTTATTTTATGTATTTTGTGCATATTTTTTTACATGAGAATTTCAGTATTAGGAATTTAAATTTGTTTTTTTATTGGTGGGGGGATTCATACAAAATACTCCATGTGTGTGTGTGTGTGTGTGCATGTGTGTGTGTGAAAGCTGATGCTTGGATCTCATAGGTTCCTCCTGACTTTATGATATGAGTCCCCCACTACATGTCAATTTTCATAAAGTTATATTCATAAAATATAAATTTTTTATTGTAACCTAATTATGAACAATATTGGATCATACCATCCAATCTATGTGAACAATTCAACAAGAAAAATTTTAAATAAATTCAAGGTCTAAATAAATCAACAATGTTTTTGCTGCAATTTTAATGCCAAAATGAATTTTTTTCTTGATAAAAAATTGAATAATTGAACCGTGCAAAATAAATACACCCCTTACAATTTCTTTATAAAAGAACTAAGTCTTTGCTGACATTTGACAAATCCACTTTTGATCACTGTCTTTGGAGTGATATGTGCTACTCTCAGATAGTTTTAGTGACACAGACCAACTCCAAATAAAAGTGATACACCAACATCTTCACTAACAAAACTCAATCCATCCATTTAAAAAGTTTCTATGAGATGACCAGCAAGGTAAGTAAACTTGTGTCTAACTTCAACGTCATTGAGGATTGATGACTTACATAGAAAAAACCCTGTAAAATTGGTTTGGTTTGGTTGGCTTTTATGTTATGGCATATCAACCATTGTAGGTTATTTAATGCCAAATCCTCTTTATACATGTATATGAAATATAGATATGATTTGTAAACACATTTTGCTGATAACATTTTTAAACTAGCCTGAGCTCATTTTTTGCACACAGTTAAATCGTTCCAAGTATTACTATGTATCACTAATAATTCAAGTAGATATCAGTCATTTATTTACACACAGTAAAATTATCAAACAGTTCTATTTCAACCAATTCAGTTTTACATCGTAAGTCATTTGTTTGCACTCATTTTAAATGTCAAACAATTTTATTTGACCTCTAGATAGGACCCTATCAGGTGCTGCCACTCGGGGTCAAATTCATTGCATAGTGTCATATCTAGGACACTCGTTGGGGTGGTAGGGTTTTACTGCTCTGCACAGAGGCTGAAAACAGTAAAAGTGAAGAAGAAGATGCTATAAATTCTCAACTTATCAAGTATGGCCTAAAGTCTCTCTATCTGTAGATTGTTAATACATTCAACATTATGGCTGAAAAATAGAGAAAATTTTTTTTAGACTTTGCATAAGCAAGTATTTTTACTACTTCAGCACGGTCAAGGGATCAAACATGTTTATTTTCAAAAGAAATCATTGCTAACCCTGAGAGTCTATCATCTTTCATTGCAGATTGCAGATAATTCTTATTAGTTTGGTAAAACTTCTTTTGCTGCTCCCATCACTTACAATGCAATGCACAATTTTTGATAAGTGTCAATTGAGTGATTTTGAAAAATCTCATCCAAAATATCACGGATAGTTTTTAGCTCCCTTTTTCTATTCCTGCAGAATTGAAGTAAATCTCTTGATCTTGTGGGCCATTCTTCTAGTTTAATGTCATCCATTTCTTCAGGAAATTGTTTGCACTGCATTCAAAAGTAAATCTGAAGTTTGAATGAATCCATAAATTTCATTCAACTGCGATAGCTGAGAAAACCAATTATTAATTGAAAACAAACTTTGCTCCACCAGAGAGATAAAGAAGTCATGATGAAAATGTTCCTCAGGTACTGAACTTCATCACAGGACTCATAATCAAAGAAACATTTTTTACAACACACTTGTACCTTAAACCTTTCATCAATGTCATTTTCTTCTGAAATTTCACACACTGCCATCATAGCATAGAAGTTTGATATAACTAATTTTGCAATAGTCTTGAAGAAAACGGCAAGTTGCATAGACTTCACCAATTAGAATAAACGTCACAAATAATTTTTTTAGTATCTTTTTCCTTTTTTTATTTTCTTTTCGCTTTGAACTTAAAAACAACTAAATTACAAGTAGCTAGATATCTTAGATTACGATTACAAAAATAATGTTTAAAAATTATTTTACATTTACACGGAAGGTTGCATGTTACACTAATCTGAGTTATTTCCCTTCTATAGACTTCACCAATTAGAATAAACGTCACAAATAATTTTTTTAGTATCTTTTTCAACAATTAGAATGTCAATTGTAACATTAGAAAACTGCAAAAATTGACTCACTTTACTCACTTGAAACGAAACATCTGACCATATGATAATGGTAAACGCAAACTTCCTAGTAGAAATGTTTCTTCAGTCGCTGTTGCAGTGTTTCTTTTTAGCTTTTCTCACAAGTTGGCAAGAGCATTTCTAAGGCTTTTAAGGTGAAAACACAATGTGCTTTCAAAGAAATAGGAACATTTACTTATAGTATCTGCCGCTAAAAGGTGAAAGTAGAAAATAATCAATATAAACGATTAATTATCCCAAAGAATGAAACGGAAACCATCGATGACTGTGCATTCTCCAGCAAAATAAGATTCAAAATATCTGCATTATATGGAATAAATAAAACCTTTTATTTCATCTCAAGTAATCTTGGTTAAACATCTTTGTACAAGGCTCATTAAATAAATTTCCAGACTTTTTCGTATGGGCACTTTTATTGATAGTACACACATGAAACTCAAGTTTCCTTCGAAGTAATCTCCTTCGACTGCAATGCACTTGTTGTACCATTCCAACAACTTCTGGAAGGCCCCATGGAAGTCGTCTTGTGTGAGCGTGTCAATGACCTTCGTCACAGCCTCTTTCATCTCCTCAATTGTCTCATAAGGACAGCCTCTAAGTTTTTCCTTGAGCTTAGGGAATAACCAAAAGTCACAGGGAGCAAGGTCTGGACTATAGGGAGGCTGAGGAACTGTCTTGATGCCCATCTTGGTCAAATAGTCTGTGACAAGGATGAAGTTGTGGACTGGTACATTTTCCTGGTGGAAATGCCACTGACCTGATTTGAAGAGTGCTGGCCTCTTCCGACGGAATCTCTTACTGAACTCCCTTAAAACCTCAACATAGTATTCCTTGTTGACTGTCCACTGGAAACCCAGTGCATGTAGATCATGCCAGTGCTGTCAAAAAAGGGATCATCAAAAGTTTGTGGATGGATTTGCTCTGTCTGGCCTTCTTGGGTCTGGGAGAGCTAGCATGCTTCCACTGGGAACTCTGTCTCTTGGTCTCTGGGTCATAGCAGTAGATCCAGCTTTCATCGCAGGTCACCAGAGCATCAAGAACTGCGGGATCTGAATTGAACAGCTCGACCATCTCCCTGCTGTCATGACAACATCTTTCTTTCTGATCTTCTCATAGCACCCTTAGGACAAACTTCACACAAATCTTCTGCATCTTCAGTTCCTTGCAAATAATTGTGTGTACAGTTCCCACACTGACATCAAACTGTGCACTTACTGTCTCTATAGACACACGACAATCCTTATCCATGAAATTCTTTATTTGGCCAATCAACTCTGGTGTTCTGACTTCCTTACTCCTCCCACACCTCTCATCATCCCTCACAGACTCCCTGCCTTCCTTGAATCTCTTATGCCACTCAAAAACTAATGCTCGATTCATGCAAGATGCTCCAAAAGCAGTCTGAAGCATTCCATACGTTTCTGTGGCATTTTTTCTAACTTTAAAACAGAATTTTATTGCATATCGTTCTTCCAAAATGTCCTCACGTCCAGATTGTATTTTTGAAATTCACCAGCTGTAATAATCAGGCTTTAGTAGGGTGTATTCCAATTCCTGCTGTAGCTGTTCATTTGAAACTGAAATCATAAAAATTGGTCAGTCATCTCATACGATGTATAGCAATAACATAGTGAATTTTCAAGAGTCTACAACAATTTTAAATGCCTGTACAAAAAAGTTTGGAAACTTATTGAAGGCACCTTGTACTTGCCTGGCATATTGGTGCCTTTGTTGTATTTTGGACATGAAAGGCTAATAACTCCATATCAAACACTTTAATATCATTTCAAAAAATCTCAAATGATCTTTTTTGATCTCCAGTGACAAAATGGAAGAAAGTTTCAAGAATTTTTACACTTTCACCAAGCTTAAAATGAATGTATCTGAAAATTATACACATTTTCTTCAAAATGGTAAATATCAGGAGTGCAGTCTAATATTATGGAATAGTATTTTACTCATTTTAAATCAGAAAAATTGCTTGACAAAATCATTTAAAAAGTAAGACTGATAAGCTCATTTGAAGTATTTTTACTCAAATGATGATTGTTCATTTTACCAGTCTTGTTCCGAATCAAGAGTTCGCTGAAGACAGTCATAATGTGGGATCAATTATATTAATCCAAGAAAATCACCATTACTGAAAACCAAAATTTTCATTTGTTCCACAAAAAAACAAGTTTCTTTCAGATAAAAAGACAGTCACATTGACCATGCTCCTCCAAAATTCCTTCTTCTGAAGTAAGTTAATTTCTTGTATATTTGTCGCTTTGCTTGTCAGACCAAAATGCAGGTCTATTCACTGAGACAATAGCAATTATAAAGTAAGTATATAGGTTCAGTTTGCTATCATACATTCATCATAAAATGGACACTTAATTTATTGAACCAGTGTAACATTTTCAAAATCCCAAACTGAACCATCCTTGTGAAATTAAAACAATTTTAAAACATTTTTCATAATCATAATCTAGTATGCCTTGTTTGGGGTTTCAAGGCATTTTTAGTTGTTGTTATTATCTGACTCCATTTGGGGTTGTTTTGTTCTTACCTTATGTTATTTTGCTGGTTTAACTTCATAGATATAAAGGCTGTAAAGGAATTATATGGAAAGAAGATAGGAAGAGAAGATAGGAGGCCAAGATATCTTTTATATTTGGCCTTTATTTCTGAGTTCAACAACCATTCAGTGGGTAAGGAAATTCTTCCTGAATACAAATGAAATGGTTGCATCTCCCAGTCAAGGTGCTAAAATGTGTTAGTCGTTCTTGGGTATATATGTCCAAACTTGGTATTTAAAGCATAACAATGTGTTAGATGCTTTTGGGGCGATATGTCTAAATCTGGCATTTTCATTTGTAGTTGTTAAGTCCATTATATGGTGTTTTAATTGTGATTTTGACGAGTCCATTATTTTGTGTTTTTAGTTATAAGTTGTTGGTAAAACAGACGGCTGCTACTAGTGGAAAAGTTGGCCATCGCATTGTCTAAAGACAGCCACATGGCACCTTCCACCAGTAGCAAGAAAGATTTAGGTGTTGTCACTCCACTGGTGACTGCTGAAAGAGTTTGAGCCTCTTTCTTTTGCCAAGAAGGTTCCTTCTTTGCGCATGCGTTGCCTCTTTTCCTGTCCAGGGCTTCTGGAAGTTTCAGTATTTTTCTTATTTATTTTTAATTCAGTTTTGTTTTGTTTTCATTTTACTTATCTTTATTAATTCCCACAGGCCTAATCACTTGCAATCTATTGTTGTTGTTTTTAAGTCTAAACCAAAAAAAAAAAGAAGATACAAAAAAATTATGTGGCCTCTATTCTGAACTACATTTTAAGTTCTATTTTCAGTTAAACATTTAGTGTGTGTGTGTGTGTGTGTGTGTGTGTGTGTGTGACTTGGATTTCATTCAACCTTTATGAGATGAAGTTGTTTTTTTACATATCTTACTGCTTACTACCAAGTAAAAGTTTCAGATCAAAAAGCAAAGCAGGCAGCTGTCTCAACACAAACGACTACTGTTATCCTTAACCCATTACAAAAATATTTTCTCACTGGTTAGGACAAATTAAAAATTTTATTTGAACGTCTCCCATTATCATTATTATTATTATTATTCCTTGAGAGTTTTTCACATCAGTGTTAGCTGATGGTCTTTCACTGGAGTTTGAGTGATAGTGAGTTTCCTCAAGTCTTCAGGACTTTTCTCAGTATTTTGGCTGATCTCAATAATGCAGTAGTTTCAATGGTCTCCACTTGTCCTTTCATTTCCAAGTCCTCCAGTCCCTTTATTAATCCCTTGGTGACAGTCACAAGAGCACCAATTATAATTGGTATAATCGTCACTTTCATGTTCCACAGTTTTTTCAGTTCCCTAGTAAGGTCGAGGTATTTATTTTTCTTTTCACTTTCTTTTAATTTTACTCTGGGGTCAGCCAGAAGAGCAAAGTCCACAATTTTGCAAGTTCTTTTTTTTTTTTTTATTAATTATTATAAGGTCTAGATGTCTGGACAAGATTAAGTGATCCATTTGGATTTCAAAATTCCAGAGGAGTTTGTTTATGTCATTCTCCAGGAACAATATTGGGTTGTGCATATACCATTTGTTCATATGGTCAAATTTCAATTTCTTGCACAATTCCCAGTGGATCAGTTTGCCTACCCAGTCATTTTTTGTCTTATACTCTTTATCATTATTATAATTATTATTATTATTTACTCCTTGAGAGTTTTTCAAATCAGTATTAAGAGATGGTCTTTATTGTTATTATTATTATTATTATTATTATTATTATTATAATATTGCAAATTGGATTGGAAATTGCTTTATTCTTTTTAGAATATTTTAGCAGTATTGTGTTAACAAAAGTCTCCCTATTGTGTACTATTATTCATGCTGTTATATTAATATGCATACAAAAATTATAATTCAAATGCTGATTGGCTTTTTGAATACCAAATGATAATGACTAAATATCATTTATTATCAATGGTAAGCAATTTAAAAACAATCTGTTTCATTGATTTTGTTCAATATTTTTCTCATAACATAGGAAGACAAAAAATCTTACATCTAATTATTTTTTTACAATTTCTAATTGATGTTATCTTTTAAATAAATCTTCTTAATCAGTAAAATAGATCTTTGATAAATATTTATTGTTTAAGACTTACCAAAAGCAACACATTTTTTTATAATCAAAAAACTACAATGGAAGGGAGATAACTCAGATTAGTGTAACATGCAACCTTCCTTGTAAATGTAAAATAATTTTTAAAACATTATTTTTATAATCGTAATCTAAGATATCTAGCTACTTGCAATTTGTTATAGTTGTTTTTAAGTTCAAAGCGAAAAGAAAAAAAAAAAAAGGAAAAAGATACTAAAAAAATTATTTGTGACGTTTATTCTAATTGGTGAAGTCTATGCAACTTGCCGTTTTCTTCAAGACTATTGCAAAATTAGTTATATCAAACTTCTATGCTATGATGGCAGTGTGTGAAATTTCAGAAGAAAATGACATTGATGAAAGGTTTAAGGTACAAGTGTGTTGTAAAAAATGTTTCTTTGATTATGAGTCCTGTGATGAAGTTCAGTACCTGAGGAACATTTTCATCATGACTTCTTTATCTCTCTGGTGGAGCAAAGTTTGTTTTCAATTAATAATTGGTTTTCTCAGCTATCGCAGTTGAATGAAATTTATGGATTCATTCAAACTTCAGATTTACTTTTGAATGCAGTGCAAACAATTTCCTGAAGAAATGGATGACATTAAACTAGAAGAATGGCCCACAAGATCAAGAGATTTACTTCAATTCTGCAGGAATAGAAAAAGGGAGCTAAAAACTATCCGTGATATTTTGGATGAGATTTTTCAAAATCACTCAATTGACACTTATCAAAAATTGTGCATTGCATTGTAAGTGATGGGAGCAGCAAAAGAAGTTTTACCAAACTAATAAGAATTATCTGCAATCTGCAATGAAAGATGATAGACTCTCAGGGTTAGCAATGATTTCTTTTGAAAATAAACATGTTTGATCCCTTGACCGTGCTGAAGTAGTAAAAATACTTGCTTATGCAAAGTCTAAAAAAAATTTTCTCTATTTTTCAGCCATAATGTTGAATGTATTAACAATCTACAGATAGAGAGACTTTAGGCCATACTTGATAAGTTGAGAATTTATAGCATCTTCTTCTTCACTTTTACTGTTTTCAGCCTTGTTGGCTGAGGTTGTAGAATACACTGACTGCATCTATGCAGTGCAGTAAGACCCTACCATCCCAACGAGTGTCCTAGATATGACACTATGCAATCAATTTAACCCCGAGTGGCAGCACCTGATAGGGTCCTATCTAGAGGTCAAATAAAATTGTTTGACATTTAAAATGAGTGCAAACAAATGACTTATGATGTAAAACTGAATTGGTTGAAATAGAACTGTTTGATAATTTTACTGTGTGTAAATAAATGACTGATATCTACTTGAATTATTAGTGATACATAGCAATACTTGGAATGATTTAACTGTGTGCAAAAAATGAGCTCAGGCTAGTTTAAAAGCGTTATCAGCAAAATGTGTTTACAAATCATATCTATATTTAATATACATGTATAAAGAGGATTTGGCATTAAATAACCTACAATGGTTGATATGCCATAGCATAAAAGCCAACCAAACCAAACCAATTTTACTGTTTTTTTTATGAAAGACATCAATCCCCAATGACGTTGAAGGTAAACACAAGTTCACTTACCTTGCCGGTCATCACATCACAAAGATGTTGGTGTATCACTTTTATTTGGAGTTGGTCTGTGTCACTAAAACTATCTGAGAGTAGCACATATCACTCCAAAGACAGTGATCAAAAGTGGATTTGTCAAATGTCAGCAAAGACTTAGTTCTTTTATAAAGAAATTGTAAGGGGTGTATTTATTTTGCACGGCTCAATTATTCAATTTTTTATCAAGAAAAAAAATTCATATTGACATTAAAATTGCAGCAAAAACATTGTTGATTTATTTAGACCTTGAATTTATTTAAAATTTTTCTTGTTGAATTGTTCACATAGATTGGATGGTATGATCCAATATTGTTCATAATTAGGTTACAATAAAAAATTTGTATTTTATGAATATAACTTTATGAAAATTGACATGTAGTGGGGAACTCATATCATAAAGTCAGGAGGAGCCTATGAGATCCAAGCACCAGCTTTCACACACACATACACACACACACATGCACGCACGCACACATGGAGTATTTTATATGAATCCCCCCATCAAAAAAAAAACAAATTCAAATTCCTAATACTGAAATTCTCATGTAAAAAAATATGCACAAAATAAATAAAATAAGATGAATCTTAAAGATCACAATAATAAGAAACTTTTTCTAATCTTTACAGTTATTGAAATATTTGGTATTTAATAAAACTAATTTTCAGACAGGTTTATAAAGGAGTCTGGAAATTCTTATACAATTCAATTGTTTGAATTTAAAGTAAGTTATTCAGGCTGTGTGATGTCAGATTCAACCATAAGAAGTACCTCTTAGAAAGGTAGAGAATGAAAGAAAGAAAAAGATTCTTATGACTTATTATAAAAATGGTTATCAAGTAACTAAGATTTGTTTGTCATATGTTTGTCCTTTGAATTTTTACTTCGATATGAACATCAATCCTTTTTATTTGGTTTCAAATACTAAAGACAATTTGTTATTCTCATTTGACCTTTGAATTTCTACTTAGGTGTGAACATCAAGCCTTTTTATTTGGTTTCAAATACCAAAGATAATTTGTTCTCAAAGTAGATGATATAAACAGCTAGAAATATATAAAAATATATGAATATTAAATGTAAACACATTCATAACAAATATATGTTTATCATGCTTTACATATTGGGAAAATGTAAAGCTTTTTCTGTACTTTTATCCATGTGGATCATTTTAGTTTAGTAAACAAAGAAAAAAAGGAAAACTGAAAAGTGAAGCTAGATTCATCAATGACAGGTTATCTGGATTGTTTGTAATAAATAAGGCATAATCTAAACAATGAACAACATGGGTAAGAAAAGGAAAAACAGAAAAACAAGAAGAAATCTCATGTTGACAAAAAATTGCAGCAAAAAATCGTTGATTTATTTAAGATAGAATGATCCTTTTATAGTCTCGTAGAAGACAGACAACATACCACGTGTAACAAAGCAGGTTTATTTAAAACATGGCGTACTGCCAATTGAGGACTACATATATGAAGGGGAACAACTCCTACTACTCCGTATCGCAAATACAATAGATTCACTCTGGTGAGTCCCTGATACCTGACTGTTAAGTCTAAGTTCACAAAACAAAAATGAAGCATTAAGATCTGATTTTTAAATATTTCTATGATTGCTGCTGATATTATTCATACATAGTAGCTTATAGGTAAACTGAATTAATGAAAAAGCCAATTACAATCCAACAGTTTTTCTTTATTTTAGAACCATTTTCAAACCAGCAAGATTAAAAACAAGACAAAGTGAATCAAAGTTAAGTGGAGGAAAAGAAGACAAGTTACAGCAGCATGTAGACTATATTATCTCTCTACTCACTCACCTTTCCCAAAGATACAATCAGCAGCCAACAGTATAAACTTTTCAGCATACCTGACAAGTTACTACTATATTCCGCCCCACGCATACACACACACATTAATATCTAACAAATACATATCAACATTATCAAACTCTTTTATTTTCTTCTAACATTAACACACAGAAATATTGTCAAAAAGAGACAAGGATTTCACTCCAATTGTTTTTCTCAATTGTTCCTGTTTATTTAAAAATTATATAAATATATGTTTAGAAAATCTAAAGTTATATTCTTATTGAACATTCTATTTTAATTTTCATGTACTACAAATCCTGAATATTAAAAACTAGGAAGGCATAACTCCAACAAACATATGACAAAACACATGTAGCAAACATAAATCAGTGTTCCCTTCCACTATAGGGAGGATGTGACACAAGATCAATTTTTAAGTGGAGTACAGCTGGTTTGGATTTAAAGTTTTCTTTCTAGACTAATTGCCTAATCAAGGCTGAAAAAAACTCAATCTGCCCTACTATTTACCCACAACTGGGGGAGAATAAATGTATTCAAGTCTTTCCCAGAAGCATTAGCACAAAGTGAAATACATCAGCTTTGTCTAGGATTTGAAATCAGGTCACTGATTCTATTTCCTATGATGCTAAGTGTATTGTTTAATCATTTACAATTTTTACAAGGCAATTAAGAAGGGAAATACTGAGAATGTCAAAATAAACATTTTATTTGCAATGATATAAGTATATTAAAGAATGCAGTAAGATTTCCCAAACAACAAATTGGCAAATAAAAGTAAATAACACATTTATATTAGATCAGAGATCATACAAATGATAGATAGATAGATAGATAGATAGATAGATAGATAGATAGATAAAAAAAATTTAAAGAAATATAATTTCATAATGAGCCATTCATTTTAAAGAATGAAATGTTTATCATCTCAATAGATTTTTAGAATACTCAGAGAACAAATTTTTAGAAACACAACAATATGTAAACCTCAGAATCTGTTATGTTTATTATAAAGCAAAGTTTATAGAAGTTATTTATAGCCCAAACAGATGTAATTAAAAGCCACTTGACAAAATAAACTTCCACCAAGTGGCAAAATATTTGTATCTTTTTTAGTTTAATTTAGTCTGTGTAAATTCATTATGTAGTCTAATTATTTGAAATTTTGTAGAATAATATATTTATATAAGTTGTATTGTTTAAAATGGTTTTTATGCAAACATACTACAGTAAAGATAAAGAAAGTAAAGAACAAAGAACAAATTTCTATATTAAGTGATGACATCTAGTCTCAATGAGTCAGTGCCAATTTAAAATGAATCATGTATTTTGAAAATGTTTTTGATAAAACATAGGATTGTGTCAGGGCAAAACCTTCTATAGACAACAGACCTTAAGCTCTATACAGCTTTTTCTCATCTCTTAAACTAAAAATTCAACTCAAGGATAAGATTTGAGGATAATGGGGACATTAAAAATATATGACAGTGTAAATTATATCATATCAAGAGGAGTTTCAAAGCTGCTTTGAACAGTTAAAAATATATTGAAATAAGTGTGCTGAATGTCATTTTGAAGAAAAGAATGTTTTTATCTCTGTCTTGGTAAATATAACTCCAATATTGATGTGGTAGTACTGATCTACAACCTGCCCAGTTTCATCTACTAACTGATCTCTTCCCCACATTGTGTTGTTTTTTAAAAAAAAAAAAGAAACTGGCTGCCAGTTTTAGTTAAAACTCTAGTTTGGGTCATCTCCACAAAAAAACAAAAATGAATCCAAGAATATAAAGTATGGCTGTTTTATTGACAATTTCTCTTTAAAACAATCCTGGGTGTGACATCTAGTTCTTCAGCCCAAATTGAGTTGACCCTAATTATCATGGGCAGAGAATGAAGTTTTGGGTGGTATCCCAATCTGTGTCTAGATGTAACTCACTCCTAATCCAGCATTAATTTTCCTCAAACTCCAACAAACCCTTAGCTTGGCCTAGTATCTCCTCTCTCTCTCTCTCTCTCTCTCTCTCTCTCTCTCTCTCTCTCTCTCTCTCTCCCCACATCCAATGACCAACTGCTGCTCTCTTGGATTGCTATAACTCCTTTACTCAAACCGCCCCCTTGACTCTATAGGGTTTTGACTTCCAGAGAATCTATTATTGTTGGGGTCATTTTTTCCGAAGTTTTTGCTTCATTTTAGTGTACAAGGAATAGGATCAAATGAGCGCTTTGACATTGATGTCTTGAAGGTTGATCTTCATATATTTATTGTATCTGAGTACTAAAACTCACTCTCACAATTACTAAAGAATGAGGAACAAAATTCAAGCAGAGGAAATGTATTATAGTTTAAAATTTCCTCAAGACAAATAATAAAAGACAATTCATTACAAATTAACAACAACAATTCTCTTTAATTGGAATCATTTTGAGATGAGGCTTCTTAATCAGAGAATTAATTTTTTTATTTATTGCGGACTTCAGGGCCCGTGGCGCAGCGGATAGAGGTGTTGAGTCTCTACGGTTCCAGGTGAGCATTGTCAGAAGATAGTGGTTTCAAATCCTACCCAAGCCGGCCAGAAGTTTACTTGGTCAAAAACGTGGTGCGATAAACAACAACTATGGAAGGCAGTAATTACTGGGGATACGGTTACAAGACTCAGCATTCCTATCCGAGGTCGCGGTAAAATCACCTGAAGAAGGCCAGAGGTGAAATTTGGCCGAAACGTAATGAAAGAAGAAACAACACAAAAACTACCAAGATGAGGACAAAAAGTCTGCAATAAATAAAAAATTAATTCTCAGATTAACAACGACATATTTTTTGCCAGAGCAAACTTAATAGAAAAGATAGAGGAATTACATGAAATACTAAGAGAAAAGACATTGTGAAGAGAAAATCCTATCTAAGAATTGAAGAGACTTTTGTAGAATGAAAGTTGTTGCATATAGACTTATGTCAAAGTATAATATTGTGCATAGTACGACATGAGGTTTTGTTGGAGCAAAAGTACAGAGTTGAATACAATATGGGAACCAATAATTAAGATGGCGAGATAAAAAAAAAAATTAAAAAAAAAAAATTTCAATATGAGCACAGGTAAAAAATCATACATAATCGTAGTAATTCTAGTCAAAGAAGAATATTAAGTTTATAAGTCCCAAAAATTTACTCAGAATTGTCCAGCAGGACACATAGCATAACGGTTATAGGCATTGGTTTTCTAAGGAGACAATCGTCTGGAGGTTGCAGGTTCAATCCTGTCTGCAGACGAGTATCAGTACAGGAATACTTGACACTTGTACCCAGTTATGGCAAATAGAATCAGAACAGGCGATCTCCCCATGGATTCAATAAAGGATATAGTTCGTAGTTCTGTGAAAGTTACCGAGTTTGTCAAAAAGGCTGGAGGACATATCAGCCGAAACGTTGTGGAAATAACAATAAAGATGAAGACAATTGTCTGAAAACCCTTAATGATAAAAGTCTTCCCTGTTTGGAGATGCTTGTGTGTGTGCTTTCTTATTAATTAATTTTTTTAGAAATTATGATTATTTTGAGAATATTATTCCTTAAAATTTTCTAATGGTACCAATTGTAATTAAGTGTAATGATTTTTTTAAAGTTTCTTTAGGTTGCTTTGTTTTCCCTTTTTGCACATGAAACTCTGCATTGGTAAACATCATTCAGAATGTAACATATTTCTATAGCCTTGTTAAGATACCAGCATAAAATCTCATTGAGAGCAATTTGTTGGGAATTTTATTTTAGTCCTTTTAAAGAAAGATAAAAAAAAAGAGACAATTGATCATTACATTATTTAAAACTGTAAGTTATTAAATATGAATAACTGCCCTCACATTTTTTTCATAAAAAAAAACTTTCATTTACATATTTTATTGCCAATACTAACATAGTTGCCATCTTAAATGACAGGATTATTTACATATGGATCTTTCATTCTCTTCTCTCCCCAAACTATAATTTTTTATACTTCAATCTTTTCCCTTTTCTATGCTATTTTGTATTCTCTCTTTTTCAGTTTCTCTTTCTTTATAGCTTATTTTCACTGAACTTTTTATCCATGCTTTCTGAATTTTTTTTGTTTACTTGAGTAAAATCTTGTGCTGCCATAATAACAGAATTTCTCATTATTCTGTAGCAAAACTAGATTGTGTGATTGGTAAATACATATACATAAAAAGTTATGTTGTATCTTATATATTCATAGTTCAAAAAACGCTGTTTGCAGATGACGGTACACTAGTAACACATAATGCAGAATATACAGAGATTAATGGATAAATTTGCACAAGTAATATCTCAATTCAGTTTGAAAATCAAAATTTTAAAATTGAATGTTTTCATGTGGGAAAAACACAAACATTACCAGGCAACCTTTGGAGTTTGAAATAAACAACGAATGCCTGAAACAATGTAAGAATTTTGTCTACCTTTGCAGTACAGTTTCTAACAATGCAAGGTTGGACTATAATATAAATTATAGAATGAGCAAAGCAAATGCTGTATTCAACAAATTCTAAGAAAAGCTGTAGAAGAATCAGGGGTCCATTTGAAACATGGATTGTACACCATACAAAGTTCAAGAAACTATATTTATGAGCAGGAGCATATAAGGTAGATTATGAACATGGAAAAACAAGATCACAACCCAAGAAATTATAAGACAAGCAGACCTCCCATCTATGGAAGATATCAATAAACCAGAGAACTGAAGATGGCTCGATCACATCAGATCAGAGATTTGCACTGAAACCAGAAACAGAAGGGTTTATTTTAGCTATTCAAGAAAAATAAACCTGCCAACAAGATTTTATCAAATATTTTAAGAAACAGGGCAGATCCAATATGTTGTTTCTGTAACAACTATCTGCTTTTCTTGTTTGTGGGATGGAAAATAGAACACATATCATCACTAACCATATCACTACTTGTAATATTACTCAGGTGAGGAGGACATCAGAACAAATCCAAAGGGTTTGGTATAACATATATATATAAATATATATAGGTATCATACAACTGATGTTTCTACAGTAGCATTGCTTCCAACAAAGCCTTCATCAGATGATGACTCTGGGTTCAGGCATGGTTTCAGGGCCAAAGCATCATTATCACTAACCCAGAGTGCCCCAGCAGTAACTCATAATACCACCAGACTTTGTTGGATTGACATCACTCTGTGGGATCGCCATATCCACCCTGATGCAGTTAGAGCCTTAGCTTGGATCTTTTTTATGTATTTCCTCTTGTCTGATGGAGAAAGTCCAAGATTTGTTAAGAATATGGAGGTTGAGCTAGTAATGAAACTTCAGCATCTGACCTAAATAGGAAATATGTTAGTTATCCAGCCATTTCTGACACATTGTTTTCGTAGACCCTCATATTTCTCCAAATTACACTGATCTGCCCAGTCAAAATTTTCTTCAAAAGGGACCATTAACTCAATAACAAAACCTTTTTTAAATTTAATGAACCAAATGATATCTGGACACTGGGTCATTAACACTATTTCTGTTGGAAATACCAAATGATGTTCTAAATCAGTTGCTACGTGCCAGTCTGTGCAGCCATCAAGCAATGATGACCTGTGCTTATTTTTACACAAAAGTTTCAAATGTTTCCTTTTTTAATGAAATGAATTGCTGTATAGGTGACATTATTTAGAGCTTTATTGGGAGTCTCTCAACATATCTTCGTAGCTTCGGCAAAAATCTCAAAGACATTGTTATGTATCCATGTGTAGCTTCTTAGAGCATACTCGCATCCAGTGAGAATATGTTTGAGGTTGACAGTTTTCCCACATGCTCTGATTCGGTCGGATATAGTTAACCCATAGGCATGAAGTTTGACTGGTGTTGGTAAGACATCATAAACTGCCTTTATAAGGAAACTCAATTTTTGGGATTCCATGTGTTTAAGATTGCCCCATGTGACAGCTTGTCTTTTGCATTCTCCCACTTGGTTCATGCACCCTGTTTCCTTTGTCTTACAGCTGTAGCAATACGCGTGAGTTCCTTAAGATAATGAATTTCTTCTGAAACCATTTTTATTTTGTTTATTGTTGATTCCTTGGGCTATCAACACTGTGGATGAAGGCCTAGGCTTGCTCTTCCATTTGCCACAGTACCAATCATTTCTTTCATCTTAAGGGTTGATTCTGCATTCTCTACAACTATTTTTGCCTTCCATTTCTGACTGGTTATTACAGAACTCTGGATGTTCTTCATTAGTGGGTTGCAAGAGTCACACAGCATCTGGGAAAATCATGCTTTACCTAATTTAAATTCCTCAATGTCACGTGATAGCTCACGAAGACGAAGAACTAACATTATCTAGCAGTCAAAAAGTTGAACTAACATTATCTAGCAGTCAAAAAGTGACCGTTAGGAGAGAATGTGGGTCACGGAGAATATAGACCAGATGTTCGCACTTAAGTGACCTCAGGTCGCCGGACATCGGAAGGGGAAAGAGATAGAAGCCAAATGATTGGCGGGGACCCCAAACGGAAGTGGGGGTTCCCTTCCCCTCAGCGGAAGTAAGGCACAAAAAAAAGGAAGTTTTTGAGCAAGTCTCGTGGCAGACGGACGATAGCCATTTTACTCCGGGCTAAAGACAAAAGACTAACAGAGACACGAAGGACTCCAAAATCCTTCAAGCCAGTACTTAAAACAGAACGAAGTCTATTAGCCCGTGAAAAAAGAAAAATTCTCCAGTGGAACCCCGTCAAAAAAATAAGATAAGTAACTTTGGGACATTTTTCCTTTACACCCAAATTTTGTTTACCACTCTCTCTCTCTATTTGAAGAAGGATAAAAGCCAAGAAAAGACATTTATATTCATGGACTATCCTATTATATGTTTTTGACACTTTGGACGTATATATATATATAACCGTAGTAAAGAACCTATGTATTTTCATTTTACCATGTGGTCTATGTTATTATTTCATGCTTTCCTTTCAGCTTCTATTCGCCTTACATTATCTTGCTTAGAACTGTCCTATTAATTCCTAAGGTATCACACGGGAAACTGGAGTTGCCGACTACTACAACAACATTAATATTATTACAACTAAGACCTATAGGCCCGTATTCTTCTATTATCTAAGGGAAAAAAGTTTAGCGGCCTGGTGGGTGTGTGATAGTGTGAAATTTTGGACCCCTTTGCCAGCGGTGGCCAGTCTGGCCCTAAATTATTCCCTCACGTAATATGCCAGTTCTTATCTGCCTGAGAAAAGAACTCTGAACAGGACTTATTTCTGTAGGGGATCAAGTGCCAACCTGCCCCGTCTTCACACGTGCGAAAATAAAGTCCCGTTTAGGGATTTATAGTCAATATTTCGCGTCACACTCAACAATTGACAATGTTGATGAACTGTATAGTGCCATATTTGTTAAGGAGTTAGGTACTCCCAACCATTCTTTCATATATTTACTGATTAACCGCTCCATTGTTTCAACTTTTGTGATTGATACCTCATATACCTGCATTGGCCATGATAATTTAGGAAATAATCCAAAATAAATACACCAAACTTTATCTTTGTTAAGGAGGTTACATTTATCAATGGAACGTAATCCATCTTTCAGCAATTTGCTTATGTCCTGCCAATGATGTCGATCACTAAGTGGTAGGGAGCAGCAGCTACAGAGACTCTTAACGCTTTTTTCGCTGATTGTGGGGATTTCATTCCCATCAATGGAGAGTTTTATCTCTCAGCAGTTTCCTTTAATTATTAATAAACTGCGGCATTTTGAAGGCTTTATCTTCATCGCAGCCCATCTGAAGAGCTCCTGTAGGCGAGTCACCAGTTGTTCGCCGTGTGGTCTGGATTCTGCAACTAGAGTTACATCATCCATGAAAGCCTTCATTGATGGACCATTTATTTCATTGGCGTTGACTTCAGCACGACACAATATCATCTTCATTACCAAAATGGAAAGTAGTGGAGTGATACCATATCCCATCAAAATGCCAATATTCAATTTTTGCCAGTTAGTTGAATATTTATCATTAGAAAACCTTACATAGGTACATTTAAAGTACGCTGATGCTGATATGTGGTTTTTAATGTCCTCTGGAATCCAAAAGAACTTCATTGCTTTCTCAAGTAGTAGGTGTCTTGCTGAGCCATATGCATTTTCTAGATCTAACCAAATAACGTGAAGTTCAGCTGATTTATTTTTGGCCATTTTTATTCAGTCCCACAACATAGTGATATGTTCAATACAACCTGGAAAGCCGGGAAATCCAACCTTTTATATTGATCTATTGACATACCCATTGTTTATCACAAATCTTGTCATCCTCTTTGCAATGACACCAAAAAAGATCTTGCCTTCTACATTCAATAAGGAAATTGACCGAAACTGATCTAATTTTCTGGAGTCTTTTTCTTTTGGTATGTGGATTCCATCTGTTAATCCCCAATTCTCTGTAATAAATTTCTTTCTATGAGCTTCTCATAAAAGCTTCCAAAGAGTGCTAATATTTTAGGGCATCTTTTGTCGAGCTTATAAGGAATTCCGTCAATCCCTGATGAGCTCTTAGCTCTAAGTTTTCTGACAAAGTCTCGTATTTCACTTAGTTTTAAAGGTGAATTGTCAAATTTTTCTTCCAGGGGATGTGGATGATTTGGTTTACTAAGATATATATATATATATATATATATGCATCCTATAATGCCTTTATATATTCTATCATAATATCAATCGATTCTATCATATATATATATATATATATATATATGAATGATAGGAAATATATATAATTATGGTATATGATAGGATATATATACATAATCCCATTTATGGATCCAACAGAACTGTTCAAATATTCACTAAGGATTATTGTTATTATTATTATTATTATGAGTTATTTGAAACCATTTGAGTTATGTACAAATTGTTTATATTATATAAGAAAACTTGATAAATAGAATATTAATGTTAAATATCAATACTTGAAACCATTTAACTGAGTGCAAACAAATGATTAATATTAAATAAAATCATCAGTATTAGTAATACTTGAAACTATTTAACTATATGTAAATAAATGAACACTAACTTGTTTAAAGTTAAAGTTACATACAAACTATTCACCTACAAATCATATGTATGATATATATATATATATATATATATATATATATATATATACACACACACAGAATCTGGCTTTAAATAACCATCAAGGATTAATATAGCATTAAACCTAACTTATATATATATATTTTATATTTTTGAATATTACCTATCCTATATATATATATAAGATAGGTAATATTCAAAAATACAAAAAATACAGGTTAGTTAATATTCCAAAAATATTTTTTTTTAAATGCTTTCAACACACTCTTTTAAAAACAACAATTGTGTTCATATATATATATGTGTGTGTGTGTGATTTGAAATGTTCCCGTAATGTGGCGAAAATTAGTTCTACTGTTAACACCTGTTGTTCCTTTGATTTCAAAAGTAGCTTTCTCGCCTTATTGAAAAAACTTCATTGTTTGTTGTTTTGTTTTCTAACTACAGAAATAAAGCACTTCTTAGGTAATTTAAGCTTTTTGCAAGATAAGAGGCAGGAAGCAAAAACGTCCTCGCCCTCCTACGCACAAGACTTCTCAACATTTGTTTTTTCAAGTTACACGCCTGTGTTGTTTAGTTTATATTATATTTACGGATATTTCTGTTAACTCTAAAGCCGATTTCCAGTTTCGTAATTCCTAAAGTTTGTAATATATTGTTTCTTGAGAAACATTTACATAAGGTAAGTAAAAGAATTTTTTAAATGAAAAAGAAAAACGGATATTGCATAATCTCTTGCAACTCGTTTTATTGCATCAGAGACGAAAACAGAATTATGCATTATTGAAACTCGTACAAAACGAACTTGTCCCTGTCGATGACACGGTTTTTCTATATATTGCAATGATGACATCGACCATATCAACTGATCTATTTAGTTAATTCAGTTAAAATAACATTTCACTTTTTCTCGGACAGTTCCTTACAGAAAATAAAACTAAGATTTTTAATTAGTCTGTTATATTTATTACAATCTACTATACTTTATTTTTAAGTGTTTTTCAGAAAATGTTTAAAAATACTAAATTCAGTATATACTCATTATCATTTGGAGTAATTCAAATTTAAAAGTTTAAAACTATTTGTAATTTAAATCAAAATCCAGTATTGATTTTTAAAAAGTAATACTAAAATTAGATCAAGTTTTCCTGGAAATTGTTACACGATTTTAGAAATTGGAACTAAAGAATAAAACGTTTATAATTTCTTCTCATTAATGTTTTTAGTCTTTAAAATGATGTTTTCAACAAAACAATTGAATATCTAATTTGGTATTACTGAAAATATCGATGTTTTTAGTTACATTACAATTTGTAAAATCGAAAGTTTTCCCTAAACTTCTTTTGATCACTTTTTCCTTGAACATATTAAATACTATAGTCAGTATTTTTCCACCGAAAGAAAAATTACTAATTAGTCTTTATATATATGGATAAAAATACTTTCTAAAGTAATTGATTTTAAAACTGCACATCAAAAGTGAAATAAATTTAAATTCTAAATTTTAAGTCAAGAAAGGCGGGAGGAAGATTATTTCCCTTCTTGGAATGGTTTTATTTACTTTCGTACTTTATCCCGATAAGAAAATAATAATAACGAGACCACTACAAATATTTCTTAACAGAATTTAATAATCTTAATTTCTCGAACAATAACTATTTAAATAAGCACCAGAAAGAAAGAAATTACTTATTAAATGAAAAAAATTTGTTTTAGTAACAACCGATACGAAACTCCAACCGGAAGTGTTGCTAAAATCTTCCCTGATTTCTTGATTGAGAACCCCAAATCGTCCTTTTCCGCAGCAGCTCTGAGTGAAGCACCATGCCTGTAAGTAAGCTCTGATTTTCTTAATGTTTTTTCGGTTTTTATGCTGGCTTTTTTTACTTAATTTTTTTATATTACAATTTTTTAAAGTCAAAATTATTTGTCTGCAAAATTTGACAGTGATATGCTCCCAAGATTTCTTATAAAATGCCATAAATATATTTTCGCCCATGCGAACACTATTGGGCTTACAGCGACCATGTGTGTGTGCTGTATCCGTAGATTTTAACTCGAGATGTTTCAACTCTTTTGTTATTTTTCTTTACTTTTCATTGTGTTTTTCTTTTGAAGAAAAAATACAACATAAATTGCACGATCATCGTTTTTATTTAAATTTCGATTTATAATCACCAGACAGTACATGGTGTATATTAATTATTAATCTACGCGTGGTTCCCAACATGGCGGATGCAAGTTTTTTTTTTTTTTTTTTTTTTTTCAAAATAAATATGCATCAATAAAACTTAACGAATTGTTTATTTTCATAGCATTCATAATATTCCGAACAAATTTCGGTTCTAGTTAGATGTTACTTGGGTATAAATTTGATGGTTCAATTTAAGTAAATGACAATTTTTGATCAATTCATTGGTTATGTTAAATTTAGGCGATATGAAGAAATAGAACTCATGGGAATAAATGCTTTGCTTAGAAGTTAAGAAAAAAAAAGAAATTAAACTTATGTAGAATTGGGCAGCATATATGATTTAATTACTAATTAATTGTAACTTGCTTGACAAGATCACATTTTCTTCAAATAGAACATTAAGTTGCGTTTCATTTCGTCACCGTGTTATACTTATTTTAATTCATGATTAATATTGGTCAATTTTTAGACTGTGTAAAAAAATATATATATATATTAGAAAATCATTTTATTTTACTTCACATTTTAATAACTCGCTTCAATTGCTTGAAATTTTCTCATAAAATTTTAAAAGTTCAGATTTCAAATCTCTATTTATCTCGAAGATAAAATCTGAAGAGGTCTCCGTGGCGCAGTGGTTAACGTTCGACATCATGATAAGCGAGTTCGAACTCCTGTTTTCCAACAAGGACAGCTTCAGCATTTAATAACTCCCGAAAATTGGTATACCAATAAATAAATAAATACACAAAATCTAAATGTAGTTTTAAGTGAAAAAGATCGTTCTTTGTCACCGGTAACTGATTACATGATTTTAAAATTACCCACGTGGATTCCCCCTCCCCCCAATCGATTTTCTCTTCCTTAGTCCAGTAATTTCGTTTGTACGACAGATTTTAAGCCCTCTCCCTATAAAGAACTCTGTTACCAGAGTTCGAATTCTGAACACGTTTATTTTATTCATACAGAATTAAAGTTTTTTACGTAGTGAACTCTCTTGTGGATTTTATGATTTCTATGCTTGAAAATATACCTGAACATGTAATTTTGATTACTTTTATTTAAAACCTTTATAATATTTAAAAGTCATGACTGATAGAAATTTCATGGGTGTTACCAAGAAGCAAGTTGGTAACTGGTGCTTTCTTTAAAGTTCCAATTATTATTCGTTGATCATAGATGTTTTTATGCAAATATGGATTAGTTTAATGTGTGAAGGTGGACTAAGGGGTACATAAATGTTTTGTCATTTCGTTTAATCTCTTTAGAATTCCTGTTTTCGGATGTCTCAGGCTGCCACTTTCGTTTATTTTTAGATATATAAGTTGGCTGACTCAAAAGCTCCCTTTTCAATAGCTACTACACCAACGTGTAGGGGAGGGTGCTAGCCTTTCCTTGGATTGCTTTTACCATTGATCCTTACCTTAATGCTGAGTTATGCAAGTAAACATCAAGTGCTTTTTTTTTTTTTTACTCAATTTGGGATTGAACCCCGGTCTTCCGGACCATTGGTGAACACTCTAACCTTATGTTGTTCACTGGATTTTATTTCCTCTTTCATATTCTGTTCTCTAACGGCTTTTAAAGGATCAAAGTAGTCTGAATCTTAGGTGATTGTAATGGTCATGAATACAAATATAAATGGTCATGTTCACCATTATCTAGTTTTGTTTTTTGTGTGTGTAATTTTATGGCCTCCTAATTTTGTCTAAAATTAAAATTGTTTATTTCCAGCTTGCTAAAGATTTATTGCACCCTTCTTTAGAAGAAGAGAAAAGGAAATGTAAACTGAAAAGACTTGTACAATCTCCTAATAGTTATTTCATGGATGTCAAATGCCCTGGTAAGTCTTTTTATTTTTATATACACACACACACACACACTAATATATATATATATATATATATATATATATATATATATATATATATGTGTGTGAAATATTTATCAATATTTTACTTATTACAATATGATTATATGAAACTGTTTCTTACCCCACCCTAATCTGATCAATAGAGGCAGACAATACTGAAGATACAAACCAAATTAGAGCAAAACCTAATTTTTTAAATGTAAATCAAGTTAATCAAAATTTATCTGCTTTTTTTCTTTTATCAAATTAACAACTACCAATATCTTCAGTAATCTGTTAAAATGTTACCCATGGTAAGTCAATGAACAGGAGCTCAAATTTTGATAGCACTGGCCAAAACTTATTGCTGATTTCAATGGAATTGACTCGCACATTTAATGACTTAAGGTTTGATTGAAATTACCCTTTTTTTTTTTTTTTTTTTTTTTTAACTTGGAATTCATTTTTGATGTTAGTATATTTTATACCAAAATGTATTAAAACTTCAAAATAAGGTAAATTCAATCCAACCTGAATTTTGTGATTTCCTTATGGCTGAAGCCATTAAAAATAAGTACAAATTTTTTTACCTACGTAACTAACTCTGCAATTAAGGAAAAAAATGTTGCAAAAGAATTATGCAACCTCCCTTCCCGCAACACATCATATTTTTATGATATATCTATATAAGCAGCTATGTCAGTGTTATGAATATGTTGGGTATTTAAAATCATACAGTGGGCAAAATTCTTACATTTTTTTGGAGGGGGGGGTGTATTTATTGTACCTAATTGGCCAAATTAAAACAAGTATTGTTTTAACAGGCAAAATTAAGAACTAAAAATAAATCTTTTTAAGTCCTTAAAAAAAATGGGTTTCTAATATCTTGCAAGTTTATGGTTACCTTTTTAAAATAAAACTCCCTAAAACAATATTGTAATACATGAATTTTAGGAGGGTAAAAAAATTTTGTTTTAAAAGTATACTGGTTTTGTTTTTTGTTTTTTTTCTCTCTCTCATATATGGCAAAAATAAATAAAAACTTAAACAGAATTACATTTTGAAATCTTTAAAAGACACATTTCTTTAACTTACTTCTATCTTGCTCACTGATGTTCCTAAATTCTTTCATTTATTTCTGCTACTGTTTTATAATTACCTTCTTTACCTATAGTAACTGGTTGCTTGGAATTTGACTTTTTTCTTTTTTTTTTAATTTAGATTTGCCATAATAAAGTGGGATGTCAGGTTTGAACTTTGTAAGCATTTAGTAATGCTTTTCTAGAGTCAAATGAACCTGAGGAATGATTTAATAGAAATTTTGTTTGCTATGATGATGAAATTCTTTCCCCGTCTGATCGATAGATGCAGATAAAATTGAAAGATTCAAGCCAAATCATATCTGAGCAAACAAATTTGAGTGGGGAATTTCAATCAGATACTGAGGGATAGGAGGTGGGTGTAGGTATAATGAAGAAAAATAAAATTTTAATTTTCCTGATAATGTGTTTAATTTAGTTACATGCTCAAAGATAAAGGGCTGCGTATTTGAAATTTCTTCAACTAATCTATTAAATGTTTAAGTAAAATCTTTTTAATTATATTCTTTCTATTGATTTCTAACCTCTTAAACTATGATTCAAGGTTATTGGACCTGTAAGCACCAATAGATATTATGACAAAATGTTTTTGTGTACACACGGAGGGTATTTTATTAAATTGTGTGAAGTATTTCTGCTAATATCAACAAAAAACTTTTTTCTTTCTCCATATTGAAATTACTTTCACTGGAATGAAGCTTTTAAAATGTGGAAATATACAGATTTAGTACTGAACCTAATGAAAGCGGTGCCTACTTTTTTCTCTCCAAATTTATATATTTAGTCTGGGTAATGCTTAGGAATTACCTGACACTGGGCTCAAAATTTTACAAATTCTGTTAAAAGGTTAAATTATACACTGCTGATGTATGTTTTTGTTTGCTATGATGATGAAATTCTTTCCCCGTCTGATCGATAGATGCAGATAAAATTGAAAGATTTTAAGCCAAACCAAATCTGAGCAAACTATTTCAGCTAATGTGAATTAGGATTTTCTTTTTTTGCTTACAGAATTAGTTTTCCAGATATGGGAGTATAGATTTAGTATTGAGCTCAGAGAATCTCACTAATTCTGTTAAAATAATTAAATCCTACGCTTCTAAAAACTTCGTTTGCTATGATGATAAAATTCTTTCCCCGTCTGATCGATAGATGCAGATAAAATTGAAAGATTTAAGCCAAACCAAATCTGAGCAAATTTTTTAACTCATTAAATTGCTTTCACTGGAATAAACTTTAAAACATGGGAGTATAGATTTAGTATTGGGTCCAAATGAAAATGGCTATAATCTCCGGGTTAAAAGTTAATGCTTAAACATTACTTGAGAGTGGGCTCAGTTCTACCAATTCTGTTAAAAGGTTAAATTATACACTGCTGATGTATGTTTTGTTTGCTATGATGATGAAATTCTTTCCCCGTCTGATCGATAGATGCAGATAAAATTGAAAGATTTTAAGCCAAACCAAATCTGAGCAAACTATTTCAGCTAATGTGAATTAGGATTTTCTTTAATTGCTTACAGGATTACTTTTCCAGGTATGGGAGTATAAATTTAAATTTAGTCTTGAACCCAAATGACTGCAAGGCTCAGAGAATCTCACTAACTCTGTTAAAATAATTAAACCATACACTTCTAAAATCTTCCGTTTGCTATGATGATGATTCTTTCCCCGTCTGATCGATAGATGCAGATAAAATTGAAAGATTTAAGCCAAACCAAATCTGAGCAAACTCATTAAATTGCTTTCACTGGAATAAACTTTAAAACATGGGAGTATAGATTTAGTATTGGATCCAAATGAAAATCTCTCTCTCTCTCTATATATATATATATATATATATATATATATCTAGGTTAAAAGTTACTTAAGAGTGGGCTCAGTTCTACCAATTCCGTTGAATGTTTTTGTTTGCTATGATGATGAAATTCTTTCCCCGTCTGATCGATAGATGCAGACAAAATTGAAAGATTTAAGCCAAACCAAATCTGAGCGAACTATTTATTTCTGCTCATATCCAATAGCAATTCTAGATGTTTTTTTAAATCAACTTTCATAAAATATTGTCTAAATTTCTGAAATTAAGCGTAATAATTACCACTAGGAATATTCGGGCTATTGTCCTCATCTTTCAAATAAAAATAAAAAATTTGCATGAGTTAGTATAAGACAATATTATTGATAGGAGTATGTTCTGCAAGGACAGCTGGTGGACAAGGTGTTTGGTCAGCAAGTGCTTCTGAGTGAAATCATCTGGAGGTTGCGGGTTCAATCCCAACAACCAGTAAAAATAAGTATTTAATATTTGTATCCAGTCACGTTTAAAAGAACTTGAACAGTCTAACAGTATGGATTAAATATAACAGGTTCAGTTCAAGGTTGTGTAGGTTCCTAAGTTTAACATGAAACACCTGGAGAAAGCCAAGGGCCAGCAATTAAAGATGAGGTCAAGTCTGAATATTCTGATAACAAGAATGAAGTTTTTAAAATGTCTAATTAGATTTAGTATTGAATCCAAATAAATGAGACACCCCCCCCCCTCTCTCGCTCTCATTCAATATGAAAGTGTAAAATAGGATCGGTTAAAATTTCCATTCTCCTTCCTAATATTTGGTGTGGGCTAGAAGTTGGTACTTAGATATTACCTGAGAATTTGCTCAGAACACTGCTATGCAATTTAGTTTGTATTAAAGAAAATGAAATTCATTTTTGGTCTGATCAAGAGATGGATTTATTAAAATGAAAAAAAAAAAAAAACTTCTCATACCTGATTTAGTTAGTGATGCTGTTATATAATGCATTTTAGCCCCCCCCCCACTTTGCATTTGATTCATGGGAAAGTCATAAATGGCCATTGAATAACAAAATTTGCTTTTATTTTATCATCTGGTGGTAAATGTTTTTTTAATTTCTTTTCAACAGGTTGTTACAAAATTACAACAGTGTTTAGTCATGCTCAGACTGTTGTCTTGTGTGTAGGATGTTCAACAGTTCTGTGCCAACCCACAGGCGGCAAAGCACGACTAACAGAGGGTTAGTGAACTTTTTTTATTACAATTCACCCTTTAAAATCCTGTGCTGCTAAACCACTCCTAAAAATGTGAATACTAATTTTATTAGTGTCTGGTATGCTCTCTAAACCCTAAGCTTAAAGGGGGACAGGAAATGTTAATTGTTTTTGCTATGATGATGAAATTCTTTCCCCGTCTGATCGATAGATGCAGACAAAATTGAAAGATATAAAGCCAAGCCAAATCTGAGCAAAAAGAGTGGTGGAGATACTGTTTTTCTTTCAATTTTTAGCTACTTAAATCTTCAAGCTGTTTGTTATAATTTTGTATATTTCCTTGCAGGTTGTTCATTCCGAAGAAAACAGCATTGAGTGATTGAAATTGATATCAGCTGTACCAAGATGCATCCTTTATAATAAATAAGGCATGTAAAGCATGTAATAAAAAGGTGTGGACTTGGAAAATTGTCTCTTACCTCCTTCATTGCATTTCTCTGTTTTGTTTTTAGCTGTAATTGAAGTCAACTTGGGTACAAAATGACTTGTATGACAATTTGTATCTGGCCACAACACAAGGGCATCGCGTTATAACCAATATTTTTAATTATAGTGAAGGATTCTAATAGTTTTACCGAACAAAACAAAAAAAGCATGAACACGAATCCTACTAATTATCAGTTTCAAATTGAATCGCTCTAATAATAATCTCTATCTCTGGATATTGCTTTCCAGTTATAAATACACATTACTAAAAGGTATATTTATAACTAAATTTTTATACTAAATAAGAAAAATAATTTTAATTATAAATTGAAGTTCTACATGACAACTGTGACGGCAAATTGACTAAAAATCCCTAAACGGGACTTTATTTTCGCACGTGTGAAGACGGGGCAGGTTGGCACTTGATCCCCTACAGAAATAAGTCCTGTTCAGAGTTCTTTTCTCAGGCAGATAAGAACTGGCATATTACGTGAGGGAATAATTTAGGGCCAGACTGTCCACCGCTGGCAAAGGGGTCCAAAATTTCACACTATCACACACCCACCAGGCCGCTAAACTTCTTTCCCTTAGATAATAGAAGAATACGGGCCTATAGGTCTTAGTTGTAATAATATTAATGTTGTTGTAGTAGTCGGCAACTCCGGTCTCCCGTGTGATACTTTAGGAATTAATAGGACAGTTCCAAGCAAGATAATATAAGGGGAATAGAAGCTGAAAGGAAAGCATGGAATAATAACATAGACCACGTGGTAAAATGAAAATATATATATATATATATATATATATATACGTACGTTCAAAGTGTCAAAAATATATAATAGGATAGTCCATGAATATAAATGTCTTTTCTTGGCTTTATCCTTCTTCAAATAGAGAGAGTGGTAACAAAATTTGGGTGTAACGGAAAAATGTCCCAAAGTTACTTATCTTATTTTTTTGACGGGGTTCCACTGGAGAATTTTTCTTCTTTCACGGGCTAATAGACTTTGTACTGTTTTTAATGCTGGCTTGAAGGATTTTGGAGTTCTTCGTGTCTCAGTCTTTTTGTCTTTAGCCCGGAGTAAAATGGCTATCGTCCGTCTGCCACGAGCGTTGCTCAAAAACTGCCTTTTTTTTGTATTTACTTTCGTTGAGGGGAAGGGAACCCCACTTCCGTTTGGGGCCCCCCCGCCAATCATTTGGCTTCTTTTTTCTTTCCCCTTCCGATGTCCGGCGACCCAAGGTCACTTAAGTCCGAACATCTGCGTGAACCACATTCTTTCATAACGGTCACTTTTTGACTGCTAGATAATGTTAGTTCAGGGGGGGTATCATTCCCACCTCCTCGTCTCCCTGAGCCATCACGTGACAACAACACACACCTACAAACATTGTTAAAACTTTTTAAAGCAGACATTCATAGAAAAATTCCTTTCAGGAAATAACAACAAAAGTGTCTACAATCAAGGCTTTATTGTTGCTATTAAAGCGTTGACACACAGAAAATGCATTATTAAAGATCAATTATCTTCAGAAACCACATTTAAATTTTAAAAACCATGTCCAATAATACTAACACAATTTTATAAATTTATGAGATCAATGTCATTTATTCTCAGTTCATACCAGTAGAGCCAAAACCATCACTGCCTCGGTTAGTGTCTTCAAGATCCTGGAAAGAAAAAAAAAAATCTAAATTTTTAAGACACAAAAAAAAAAAAAACCCCAACAAAAACAAAAAAAAAACGGAACTTACTATGCATTCTTGAAGTTCTGGCAAAAATATTCTTTCCAGAATCAATTGAGCAATTCGGTCTCCTTTCTTCACTGTAAAGAAATGAAATGGAAATTTTGAATACGTAGGTGGTGCCATCTTTTCTGGGTTGTGATGGGCTTATTATTCGTTCTAATTAACTGAGACAGGAAAGGAAGTTAGTAAGAATTTAACTTGCCAGTAGGAGCCTTTATGCAAAATATAGACATTACTAGTTATTCATCCTATCATGAATTTGGGTCAGCCGACACTCAAACTGAGTGAATCTTTCAAGTAGGATCACAGAATTGGCCATTTTATAAAAAGCTACCAAGTGAATAGAACTAACACATCAAGTTACACGACTTCTACATCAATAAATGAAAGCAACATTCAGTTGCTGTGGTTCAATATCTGGAAAAAGGCAGTCCAGAGCACTAAAATTTTATTTAAAACTTATTTTCATTCAACAAAAGATGCAATTTATCCTCCATATTTTGGTTAATTTTCTTCAATGATGTTGAAGGCCCTCTACCAAAATATTTCTGAAGCACTTAACTCAAGGTTTGAGTTCTTGATCACAGGTAGACATAACTTTAGTTTATTTCTATAAAAAAATAAAACTAGAGCGTATGTTTTTCTCTTAACCAAATAATACTAACTACAAGCATAAAAAGTTTTAGCTGGTTTAAAATTTAGTTAAATTGTTGAATTTTTGCTACCTGTTCAACCATTTATGAGTAGTGATTAGCATTTATTGCTTTTTTGGAATTTAGGTGAGGTATCTGACCACCAGGATAATCCGTCTCTTTTGAAGTGACTCAAAGTTGAAATTAAAGAAAATCAACTGTTGGTATCAGAGGTGATACCATCGGGACAGGAAAAGAGGATGTAGGCAAATTCGGGTTGCTATTCCCAGCATTTGTGTCAGATTAATGTGACAAGCAAAATATCACATCCTGAAGTCTTTGGCAACGTTCACCCCACTTTGTAACATAGCAGTCTAGCACTATTGATTCGCAAAGCTGTTACATTAGCGTTAGTCATGTTCATTAACATGTGACAGAAATTATACACACACAAATAAATATAAGAAAAAAAAAAAACTAAACTCACCTACAAATTCTTCCTTGCCAAAATTGAACAAGACAACACCAACATTTCCTCGATAATCTTGATCAATAACTCCAGCTAGAGGGAGGGGAAAAAAATTCCAAGTGTCAAGAACAAAATCTTATACTAGGGCATATTAGTTTTATATATCATGTCAAACTAAAAATTCATGAGGAACTACTCTAATGATAAGAAAGAGAATCTAGTGTGAATTTCATTTAAATCAAGTCTCTTAGCTTGGTGTTTAGAAAGGAGGTGGGATATCATAAAAGTCTCAGAGTTCCATATTCCACCGAAGTTAAATTTTGGAATTAAAATAATTTTAAGAAAAATTGCCTACACAAACATGATTTTTCTTTACAGCTAATTGTGATATTCCATGTTAAATTTTTTAAAATAAAGACTGATGACAAGCAAAGAGTTTTGGGGGTAAAAAGTCAATGTAATCTTTCTTAATTGAAATGAAAGCCCTTTCTGAACCTTAGTGACCAAAATCCTAAATAATGTAATAAATTGTTTTTAAATAAAAGAACATTTTTGTTTCAGTTGTGATTAATGCCCTTTGTTGATTCCATGCTCTTAGGAAGTCAGTAAATGAGAACAATCGAAAGTCTAGAAAAATCTGGTACTTCCATTCAAGTTTTTGTCATGCAGAAATAAATCTATATAAATAAAAATGTAAATGTTTGTTACTAACCGATAATCTCCAGTTTTATACCACTAATTGATTTAAAATTTTCTGAGAGTATTTTATTCAAATTCAGGAGTGTTTTTATATACTTATCTAAAAATATTACAATTAAAAAAAAATATTTTTAATAAGTAGTTTTTCTCTGAGAAAAGCCCAACTTGAATTATGAAGGTAAATATTACTTCCCTTTTCCAAGAATTTTATTTTCTGCTTTATCATGTTTCTAAACCATATTTCGTCAGTTCAGTAGTAACTAATTGTTTACTAAATATTTTATTTTTTGTTTAACTTCAAAGAAAGACATTCCTCAAATTTCTTTCGTTAATAAACTTCAAACCATATTTCGTTGGTCCAGTTGTAATTTCTTTTTATTCTAAAAACTTATTCTTAAATTTTTTTCTTCATTATTGATATCCCATTTATTTTGTTGTTTAATAAATATTTTATCAGGTTGCGAAATATTAACCAGCCCAAGCTTTGTATTGGCACACATCTTTCAGTAAAAAAAAAAAAAAAAAAAAAAAAAGAAAAGAAAATGAATGACCAACATCATAGAAGCAAAAATTTTGACGGCCTTTCAAAGGTGAAGATGTCCTCACCCGCGAATTCCTGATCCCAACAGATGTCATTTCAATTTAAGAGATTGCAATTCCCAATTCAATTGGCATTTGCAATCACGATCAACAAAGCAGAGAGACAATCTTTAGAATTGTGTAGCTTATATTTACACACTGATTGCTTCTCACATATGTTGCCTGTTCCAGACAATCTCTTTATCTACACAGAAAATGGAACTACCAAAAATATTGGGTCTCCACAAGTATTGAACAATACTTATTTAGATTTATTAAATTTTCAAAATAAATCTCAATTTTTCTTTTTCGAAGTTATAATCAAATCTGTTCCAGACAAGATTTAAAAAAAAAAAATTAATGTTGCTTTCAACATAACCAAAACAATTATTTTCATCTCAGAAATTTATATAATACACATACAAAGTGCAAATAAAAATTTTGTATAGAACTTAATCAGTTTTGTTGTTCTGTAAAAGACAAAGAAAAAAAAAAAAAAAAAAAAAAAAAAAAAAAAATCAAAAGAATCTTAACTTACCACCAATATCAATGAATTTCTTGACTGTCAAACCAGACCGAGGGGCTGGAAGGGGGGGAAAAAGAAAAGAGATTGGGATGAATCAAAAAAAAAAAAAAAAAAAAAAAAAATCAGTTAATTCTTTATACTAGGGTCATTCCCACACCACTAGATGTTCAATGATTTTGTCGTCATCAATCTGGTTAGTCAAAGCACAGAGACACACACACAGTCATTAACCGATTAAAAGACGGGGAACTATTTTACACAAAACTAAAGTTCATTATTCATCAATGAACACTGAAAATTTTATAATCGGATAATTCACAAAAAAATCTTCAAAGACCCAATATCCACTTAATAGTAACAATTAGTATATCCAAATCCCTATTGAATTGTCTAGTACAGAATTAAACTTTTAGCAAAGGGTGAAAAAAATTTTTTTTTATTAGAATAATGAATTTGATAATGCAAAAATCTTACAAAGGTTAAATACAAATAATTCTACAGGTCTCAACTTTGAGGGAATCCATAAAGTTTTAGTAAGCAATTTGAAAGATATGAACCCACTCACTTAGGTATTAAAAGTACCACTACTGTTTAACAGGGAGGGTTTTAGCATTCAATAACCCACTAAAGTTGAGATGCCAATATCATGACTACAAAAACAGCACACAGAGGTAGGGTCAAATGAAAAATAATCCAACTCACCAACTCGTCCATAGCACCCATCTGGAAGTGCAATTTGGAGATCTGTTTTTGCTAAAAGTTTGTCTTGTGCAGGAACGATATAATCATAGGCGCTAGAAAATAAAGATTTAAATATCAGATGAAATGATATTTCAATAATTTTAATAGAATCTGAACCACGACATCTACATTCATCTCTAAGGAATATCTCACTCATATTTTACACATATTCATAGTAAAAAGTATTCAGAGACTCTACACATCTAGTTTAAATCCATAGCAAAAAGTCAAGTTTTATATAACCCCCAACTCAAAAGAAAAAATTCTCTTAAAATAAAATTCTAACATTTTGCTCATTTAAATTTTGGATTACATTAACACGGCCTTACGATGATGTTTAAAATTAATCACACACCTCTCATTTTTTATATATATATAACACACACACGAGCCGTACCCGGCCATGCGTTGCTGTGGCTCAGTTTGTTTAAATGGAAAAAGAAAAGAAAATGCATGTTTCTAATATGTTTAATTTTCCAATACTTTGATAATAAGTATATAAAAACACTCCTGAATTCGAATGGTAATAAAACTGGAGATTATCGGTTAGTAACAAACAAATATTTGTATAGATTATCCAATTATTAGAAACATGCATTTTCTTTTTTTCCATTTATTTCAACTGAGCCACAAAAGTCACATTTAATATTCGTGTTCGGCTGTTGTCGAAGGAAAACGACATATTAAAATTTTTTTTTTTTTAAATATTGTAATATTTTTCGATAATAAGTATATAAAAACACTCCTGAATTCGAATAAAATGCTCTCTGAAAATTTTAAACCACTTAGTTGTATAAAACTGAAGATTATCGGTTAGTAACAAACATTTACATATATATATACACACACAAACTTTTCGGGAATTAAAATGTTTAAAATTGTATAAAAATTTACTAGATATGTAATGTCTTAAAGCTGAACAAATATTGATGCAGAATTAAGCAAATTATATTTTCTATTAAATCATCATATTAATAGCTTTCAAAATTCAGTATTCACATTTGGGGTACTATTTTCTTTTAACAGTTCCAATTTAAAATTGTTTAATCTATTTCATTCACACGTTCAGAATTTTGTCTTTTTATCATATAATCCTACCTATTAAAGTAGTGCCACACAAATGAGTGGAAAGTGAAAAAAAAAAAAAAAAATCTAAGTTTTGTTTTTTTTTTCATAAAATAACCGATTCATTTATTCAATGAACACTGAAAACTTCATCGGATAATTCACAAAAAAAAAAAAAAAAAATTGTTAGAATAGGAAAGGTCCATCGTGACCATGTTGTTCGGTAGATTTTACTGTGATGTTCAATGTAAATTTACTAAGTTTTGTCCTATAATTTTTGACCAGTATTAAAATGGTATAAAGAAAATTTCAGTGTTTACGGGTTTTTTCCTTTATTTTTTATTTTTTTCTAAAAAGAATCTTTAACAATTTTTTTGTCATTGTACTGAATATACAGTGGGGGGGGGGAGATATAGTGCGCTAGTATTTCATACTTAGCAATCTGGTTATATTTTCCATTCATTGTATCTAATGAAAAAAATAAAAAGTTAAAAATAGCTATTTTATCTGGATTTATTAAAATAGTAAATTTAAAAGTCAGTTTGTTAAATACCAAATTCTTTTTTCTTTATGTTCATTTTTACCGACTAAATGCCCCAAAATTGTTAAAAAAAAAACTAGTATCCAATTTTAGATGTTCTTATCTTAGTGCAGCTTTTGCATACTTGAATGTTAATTTGCTGGAGAAAAATGGAATAATCAACCTGCCCTCATCTTGAATTAACCTACATTAAATTATTAGAATGATAGATAATAAACATTTAAAATGTTTCATAGTACTGCAACTTTTAATAAACAGAATATCATGTCTATTACAAAAGGAATAAAATGACAGGAATCAAAGCCGGAGTTGGCAAATTGAACCCACTTAAACCTTTGAAAATAATTTAAATTTTTCTGGCGGGTGTCAGGGCACAAGTTACATCATATGGTCCCGTATGTACAAATTTTTAAGAAAAATTTTACCTGTTTTTTTATTCCTGAAAATGAGTTTATCCGTCCTTTTATTTTGATTTTATTTCGAGTTGATATTGTCAATAGCGTTCTGTTAGTTTCCTTTAACATTTATCAATACAAGGAACAAACAAAGTTTACCGATAAAAAAACAAAACAAACAGGAATACACTCGTTAGAGATTAGGTTTCAATGATCCTTAAAGATTATCGTGTAAATGTCATGAAAATGACGAAAAATCGGAGAATTTCGACATGCTTAGCAAACAGGACCTGCCACTGTGCACCGTCAAATTCTTTGGAAAAAAATTTTCAAATGTGACAAATTCATTGAATAGAGGAAGTTCTCAGCGACTTGAAAAGAGAATACATTTTTGAAGAAAAAAAAAAGGGGGGATATGCTTATTCCGAAACTCGGCCGTTTAAACGACTTGCCCATCAAATTAAGTTTTATTTAAAAAAAACTGCATTCAACAAAAGATGTTTCGGAGCATGAGACAAGTGAGTATGTGTGGGGAAAAGGGAATTTTTCCTGAAACAAAAATTAAAACAGCTCTTCAAAAGCAATAAACCTAAAAAGTACTAGGGTTTCTTGGTTAATAAGTCCCTAACTGAATGCATTCAATTTTTTACCGCCATTTACACAGGTGAAATATCAATCTTTTGATGCAAAGTTACTTATAAATTCTCAATGAAACGTAAAATAAACAGAGTTGCCTCTAACTGTTTTTGTGTGTGTGTGTGTGTGTGTGCGCGCACACACGTCAAAATGTATTTTATTCCTAAGAAAATGGAATTAAATACTTTAATGTACAGTGTATTGTCACAAACAGTGATATGCAATAAGTCAATACGAACATTTAGAGTTCTGGATTAAATTTACGATCGTAATAAGAGTATCGTGTAATTTATTCAATACAAAATTTTATGACTAAACAACAAAATGATACGTTTACTTAACTTTACACGTGAATCTTGCCTGTCTAAACCTATAAAGGGCAACGTGGGATTCATCACTTTAAAACGAAAAAGAATATACTCGGAGAAAAATTTAAAAAAAAGAACCTGTAAAGGTCATATCCGGCAGCTTTTTCAGAACCCTTGGTTGGCGTGAAGGCATTTTCTGTAAGTTTTTTGAACTTAAGAATAGTTTTCCCCATGTTGCACATCTTTTTGGCAGGAGACGAGCCGTTTTGCTCTCTTAGTATCGTCGACATTGTGAAATTGAACATAAGAAAAAAAATCGGCGCCAAAATGTCATGTGAACACAAACTTAACAGAGGTTGGCTAAAAAAAAATACAGGAAATCGGAACAACATTCACTAAAGAGTGCACTAACTTCGATCTTTTCACAACTGCTAATAAATATTCTAAATAAATTTAGACGATTTTCTCGTAGTCCTAGTAAGTTAATCTAAAACATGATCACTACAGTTTTTCTTCTTCCCTCTCTTTATTTTTTTTTTTTAAGCTGAGTTCCCGTTATAACAGCAGTCTGATATTAATATTTTTAATTATAGAGTGAAGGATTTTAATTTATTAGCTCTACATAGTTTTACCGAAAATTTGGCTGATTTAAAAAACAAAAAAAACCCCCGGATATTCAGCATGAACACGAGTCCTACTAATTATCATTCAGTTTCAAATTGAATCGCTCTAATAATAATAATAATAATAATAATCTCGATATAATATCTGGATATTGCTTTCCAGTTATAAATATGCATTACTAAAAGAAGAAACATATTTTTAATTTTAACTATAGATTGTTGCTTTCTTTTGTGCTAACAGTGAGAAACTAATCAAACTCGACTTTTATTTTAAACTTGATAAAGTTCGACATGGCAACACACCTACAAACATTGTTTAAACTTTTTAAATAAATTATTAAAGCACTAGATAAGCAGACATTCATAGAAAAATTCCTTTCAGAGAAAAAATATAATTTCCATGGAAATAAGAACGAAATAAACTTAAAAGTACTTTAAGATAAAAAAAACTCCTGTTTTCAGCAAAAGAAGGAAAATAGCACGATATCCAGTGTCTACAATCAAGGCTTTATTGTTAAATGTATCTTACTATTATAGAAGTAAGCGTTACCTAAAGTCAAAAGGATCGAGGAGACTTATTGTCATTTGACTCAAACAAAAAAAAAATTACTACTGTTATGAAATCATTATGTTATTAGCGGTAGCGGAAAATAATACAAGTGCAAAAAAAAAGTTGTAATCACAGCCGACCACAAGGTCCGATATTTGAGGGAAAGTATGAGGAAAAAGTCTTTTTTTAAGAGGGTAAAATTGACACCCGTAAATTAAATTCATCCAGTTACAGCAAAAGTAACTAATAGTCTATTGATTAATTTAAAAATACTGATTTGATTAATTAGAGTATTTTATCTAAATAATAATTTATTAGTCTTTTTTGTTTGTTTTTTTTTTTTTTGTGTGTGTGAGTTATTATTGGACAATATTTTTCTATGGAGGCCTACTTGAGAACCAATATAAAAGGCATCACGTGGAAAATAAAACCTTTTCCGAAAATTTATTTTTTAAAAATTTTAAAAAACACAGATTATTATGTTTTTGGTCATCCTGTTGCGGAGCCGATAAGCGCGTCGACTCCGCAAATAATTTAAGGGTATTAAAGCGTGCGAGTGTGTGGCAGCCAAAGACAATGAAGGGAGACAGAAGGCAAGTCAATAGGTACAACAAAAGTGACGATTTTATTTGCCGGAATTACAAGCGTGTATGTAAATGTCCGTGGCGGTTGTATGTAGTCTTCAGCTAGGATGGGTTACGTCGTTAGCTGGTATGGTCGCGTTGTAGATGTTCGCAGTTGGGCGTTCGACGAGGGTAGCTGGCGTAGGTCGAGTCGTGGAGATACAGCTGGATGCTTGATGCTGGTGAGGTGAGATCGGTCGAGGCGTTGGATGCAGTTGGACAGTCGTCGCGGGCAAGCTGAGGTCGGTCGAGTCGTTGCGGAAAGCCGAAGTCGGTCGCTGGTAAATCGATGTCCCGGTTTTGACATTTCGTTGGTATGGTCGAGTCGTGGTTGCTAGCTTGTAACAGTGAGTCGTTACGTGAGCTAGTGGTTGCAATGCTAGTGTAGTCCGTATTAGCGAGTCGTTACGTGGACTAGATGCTGCATTGCTAGGGTAGTCCGTAACGGCGAGTCGTTACGTGGACTGCATCGCCGGAGCGTCGTGGTCGGTAGTCATGGCTTTGTCGTGCCAGATAGCTGTGCGGGCGTATCGTTTACGGTGGCTATGGCTTTATCGAGCCAGATAGCCGTGCGGGCGTATCGAGGCGGTAGCTAAGGCTGTTTCGCGCCAAAGCTCTGCACTGTCGAGCGAACGGGCCAGGAGGCCGAGGCTAAGATTGGCGTTATCTTAGCGCTGCGCGGATGGTGGAGCGGTAGCTAAAGGCCAACCCATGCCTTTAGCGCTGCGCAGCCAAACGGATGAGCGGAACCGAGCGATGGTTAAGACCGGCTGGTCTTAGTGAGTCCTCTTCGTGTTTGCCTCCAGGCCGTCTATTTCGACTGATCATTAATGACCGCCAGAGATGCACCGACCCGCAGAAGGTGACCTCTGATAGCCCTTAAAAAGGACCGTAAAAAAAGGTTGTTGAATCCACTACTAGAAGTGGCGGTGAGGTGGGTGCAACCACGATAACGTAGGACCCGAGCCTCGTGGAGCCGAAGTGGCCCCTGACAGCGTCCACGTAGACCTCTGAATTTTCGCCGCCTGAAGCATTTTTATATGGAAGAAAGGGAATTCCACTTCTGTCGCGCCACGTGGATAGAAAGTTCTTCTACAAAAAAATGGACGCAGAAAATAAATACTTCTTTAGCCCGGTATAGGCTAGCGAAAAGTATTACTTCCATTTTTATAGAATTATTTCTGGCAGAAGTGTTTTGCAAATGTTGATAAATATTAATTTATCCCCTTCTTAGCTGTAACGGCCGGTTAGAATCGAAAAAGGGCTTCATCATTTCCGGTCGTACCCGGATGTTATTTCTCTAGGGCGAAAGGTGTAATCTGATCTGTTTACGTTCGTAGGCCGGTCGCGGCAATCCTTTAGAATAGGTATTCCCAACCTTTTTTACGACTCGTACCCCTAAAGAACTTATATTATCTCGAACCCCACCACTATATATACACAAAAGAAATATCTCATGGAAATGAAGAAAGCAATTTACTCTAAATTTGAATGACAGATTGATTTAAGATAATTTTGGAATGATATGAAAAGGAAGAAAAAACTGTTACAACAATTTTAAATACGAACAAATTGTACGAACAAATTAAGCATTTAATTCAATGTAAGTGTAAATTAAACATTTTCAAAAGACTAAAATCTTGTTGCGGAGCCGATAAGCGAGTCGACCCCGCAAATGAATTCTAGTTTAATGCGTGCGAGTAGTAACAACCAAAGACAATGAAAAGGACAAAGGGGCAAGGTAACAAATCAACAAGAATGGCAATTTATTGTCAGAAATTACAGACGTGGTCGTAGTGTTCCGGTCTCCAGCTAGATGGACGATGTCAGTAACTGGTATGTTCGAGTCGTAGGTGCGGTTGGATGATCATTGCTGGGAGCTGAGATCAGTCGAGTCGTAGAACGCAGGAGCGCCTGTAACAGCGTCGTGGTCGAAGTCGGTGCTAGCAGCTTGGTAGCCTACAGATCGAGCGAGCGTGGTTTGCTAAGACTCAATCGCGTCTTAATACTGTGGACCGAGTGAACGAACGACGAGATGGTGGCTAAGGTTTGCCAGGCCTTAGCATATACGCAGTCGAGCGAGTGGATCGATGAAGCTAGGGCTTTGTCGTGCCCCTAGCTGTGCGAGCGTATCGTTTATGGTAGCTATGGCTTTGTCGTGCCAGATAGCTGTGTAGGGGTATCGTTTACGGTAGCTATGGCTTTGTCGCGCCAGATAGCTGTGCGGGCGTATCGTTTACGGTAGCTAAGCTTTTTGGCGCCAAAGCTGTGTGAGCGTATCGGGCGGTAGCTATGGCTTTGTCGTGCCAAAACTGTGAGAGCGAATCGAGACGATAGCTAAGGATTTTCGCGCCAAAGCTGTACAGGCTTTTTCGCACGCAACCACAGCCGGTCGAGAGCGCCCCACCACAGGACACAAAGCAACGCCGCAAAGAACGAGCCGTTATTTATCCTACGCCCCACCAGCGTACGAATATGGCACAAGGCCGTTTTTAAGGTGGGTCCTATCGCAGGGCCGAAGCCCAACGCGGCAGGCAGTTCCAAAAATGACTCGTACCCCGTCGGCATTCCCCTTTTCGGGGCGCCTCAGGCGCCGGGCGATAAACCCAACCCCTCCGAAGAGGGTTAAAGCCTGGGGGGACGGCCCCCTGAGGCCAGAGGTGATGTATCCAGTGGTGGAACACACCCGAACGGACTGTTCGGCTCGCAACCACAGCCGGTCGAGAGCGCCCCACCACAGGACACAAAGCATCACCAAAAAAAAAAAAAACGAGCCGACGAGCGTTGAAAAAGGGCTTGTTGATATTACGAAGGTGCTATGACACACAGCCCCAGCCGTGTGAATAGGAAATTCTTTTATAAAAAATGGGTGTAGCAATTAAGTACTTTTTTAACCTGCTATAAGCTGGCAACGACTATTTGTTCCATTTTTATCAAGTTATTTTTGGTCGAAGTGTTTTGTAAATATTGTTAATTTTAATTTATCCCTTTTTTTTAGCTGTAATGAGATGTCAAGGTCATAAGAAAGAAAAAGGGCTTAGTCATTTCCGGCCGTACCCGGATATAATTGTCCTAAGGCGAGCGTGTAATCTGATCTTTTTACGTTTATCGGCAGGTCGCGGCAATCTAACATTACGAAATTAACATATAAAATCTAAAATCTAATGACTTGTTTGTTTCTGTTTCTTGGATATGATTTTTTTCAAAACGTGGTAATTTGATGCTGATAGCAATCCGCATGTCTGCCTGTGGATTCATACGATTTCTAGATCTTGTTTTAATTGACAAAAGAGAACTAAATCCAGATTCACATATGTAGTTCCAAATGAGATAAAAACACGAAGTACTTTTTTTTTTTTACAAAGTCTTGGAAACACATTTACTGTTGAATACCAATACTCTAAAGTCTTGATTTTATATTCCATTTCAAGAGCCCGATTTGTCAGTAAATCAATAAGATCTCCCTTCAGCTTGTCATCATCCAACATATTATCCAAATTGTAGGAGGATGGATTCATTATCCATTCTCCTGAAATCTTGGGGGTGTCCTCGTGGTGTAATGGTTAAAGCGTTGGACTGCGGAATCGTAGTACGCGAGTTCGTACTCCAGTCGAGCTATTACGTTCACTTCCGGGCAGATACCCTTGGGAAAGGTATGAGCTCCCTTATCCTCCCAGCTATGGGTTAAATAGTACCACTACTGTTCTTCTAGGAGAATGGATTTGGCATTAAATAACCTAAAAAGAGTTGATATGCCATTAAACAAAGAAACCAAACCAAACCAAACCTGAAATCTTCAATTTACCAACTGCAAAATATCAATCAAATGATTTTGACAGTGTAGAGAAGAGGAAAATCTTGTATTTTGGTTTGGCGCTCAATTTATTTCGACACTTAATTTCAACCAATCAGGATGACTAATCCTATTCAGCCCGGACCTTCATTTCCACCCACCAAAGCTTGTAAGCCGCCAAACCCAGTCTCTTTGGCTTGAGAACGCCGACCAGTACAGACGTCCCATTGGCCGTTCTTCAATAGTGATGCTTTTTAACTGGGCAACGACGCCCAGTGTGGATATCCCACTGTGGCTCTAGAATAGCAGCAGCATAGACAAACGAGGGAACCATCTAATTTATGGATTCCTTACGAGGAATCCCAGTTGAATATAAATTAGATGCATACAACATGCCTCGCACAGGCCCAACGTTGTGTCACCCCAAAATTGGCTATGTCGATCTGAGCGTAACTCCGCTCTCGACACACTAGCTCCCAATTCACCGCTGGTCCACATTAATGGAGATAACGCCTACTCTGCCCCAAATACCAGACGCGAAACTCACGGTGATATCCAAGTGCAATTCCTACAACTGCGACATGTCTTTCGTCAAAAATGCAAAAGTTCAATCCCTCACGTCTGACAACATACGCTGCCTTCTCATGACGCCATTTCGTCTCAACACTAACAAGCCTAAACTCCACGAGTCTTGCAGCACCAAAAGCAAACCATATTCCATGCTGCAATAAAAACCTATTCATAAAAACACCTTTCGACCTTCGCTATCTTACTTCATCTTCAACCACCTTTTATAACCTAACAACTATTAACGAGGGGACTAACAACTCTCATCGAGGAAACAACACAACGTAAACACACATACGTTACACCATCTTCCTCGCTGAACCAAACAAACTTTCCCTCATTACTAACAAATCAACTTCTCCAGCTAAAATCATCCAGGCCAAAAACCCCATACAAAAATCTTGTACAACAGCATTTCCAAATGACTCACAATATCTTCACGCAAAGTAAGAATTAGAGATCGGTTATCATGAACAATTTCTTCAAGTGATATAAAATTTGAAAGACTATCTCTTTCGACTCATCAACGTCTAAGAAATAAGCATCAACTTCTCGCAACATTTCAATATATTCATATATTTTCCTTGAAGATAGACACTCAGTTCATTTATACCGGTGAAAATATCAGCTAAACAAGCTAGCATTGGCATGAAATTTTGTAATTCCAATTCACCAACCAGGTCATAGTTGTAGGGAACGAATAAATAAATTAAAAAAATTAAAAATTAAATTTTAAAAAATAAATAAATAAAAAGAAAACTATTAAATTTGAAGAAACTCCCAGAGGTCTCTAACGGAAAAGGAGATGACGCATGCGTAAAAGAAAAAAGGTGTGGGAATGATTTTGGCCGGAGATTTTGTTGTTGTTAGCGAGAGGGAAGTGTTGTTTGTGTTTAGCGAGGAAGATGATGTAACGTATGTGTGTTTACGTTGAGTTGTTTCCTCGCTTAGTGTTGTTAGTCTCCTCGCTAGGTTGTGAGAAATAAAAGGAGGATGAAGAAATAAGATGGCGAGAGTTGAAATGGGTTTTTGTGAATAGGTTTTTATTTGCAGCATGGAATATTGGGTTTGCTTTTGTGCTGCAAGACTCGTGAAAGGTTGTGAGTATTGAGACGAAATAGAGTTATGAGATGTTGAGAAGGTTGAGATGGCAGCGTGTGTCGTCGGACGTGTGAGGGATTGTGTTTTAGAGTCACCGTGGTTTTTGTCCATCTGGTGAAGAGGCATGCGTTGGTCTCCATTAAAGTGGCCCAGAAGTGAATTGGAAGCTAGTGTGTCGAGAGCGGATTACGCGTCGGATCGACATAGCCAATTTTGGGGTGACATAAAGTTGTGTCTGTGTGAGGCATGTTGAATGTATCTAATTTATATTCAACTGGGATTCCTTGTAAGGAATCCATAAATTAGATGGGTCCTCTCGTGTGTCCATGCTGCTGCTGCTGCTATTCTAGAGCCACAGTGAAACGTCTGCACTGGGCGGCGTTCTCGAACCAAAGAGAGTGTGTTTGGCAGCTTAACCAATCTGTTAGCCGGAAATGAAGGTCCGGGCTGAAAAGGATAGATCATCCTGATTGGGTAAAATTAAGTGTCGAATTAAATTGCGCGCCAAACCAAAATACAAAATGTTTCTTTCCCCTACAAAGGCTTTCCTCTTGACAAAGGGAGCAAATTATTCTTTCTCTTTCAGGCAGTGTCTGTCGAACCAACAACACCATTTTGCTGTTTGTGTTTTAAGTTTTTTTCTTACCTAATTGACTTTATAGCGATGGGGATAACATTATTATTATTATTGTTGGGGTTTTTAGGTTTAAGTTGGTTTTGCGTTGGTTATGTTGGTATTACGTTGGTTGCGTTGGTATTTCGTTGGTAGTTATCCCTCGCTAAATGTTGATGGAAAATAAAGGTGGTGGAAAAGAACGAAGACGTCGTTAGGTTTTAATGGCAGCATGAAGTAAAGGGGTTTACACTGGTATGCTGCGAGGTCTCGTAGTAAGGAAAGAAGGTAGGAAGTTGTTAGAGTGTATCATCTAATTTGTTTTTAACTAGAATCCCTTGGTCTAGAAGAATAGACCCAAGGGATCCATAAACTATACCTTGTTCAGTTCAAAATGGGAATAGTTCAGTTCAAAATGGAAAAATTATTATAAGTATAGATATAAAAAATATTTTATAAATTATTTTAGCAATAAAATTGTTAACATTTTATAATATAAAAAAAATTCTTCCAGTCATTTATTAGAACACAACATCTTCTAATGCTACAGCTGCAGGAATTTTAGATTGAATTCCAGCTATGAAACGATTGCATGCTTCTGGTGTAACCCTTCCCAATTCTTCCTCAATTAATGAAGTCAAAGCTCTTGGTCTTTGTGCAGTAATTGACAAGCCATCTCTTCTCTCCATTGCAAAAATACTCACAATTTTAGCAGCCAATTCCTGCTTGACGTAAGCTTTGATTAAAGACCATACTTGTTCAATCGGATTAAACATTGGACTGTATGGTCCCAACCTAAGCACTTCACATCCTAGAAATTCTTTTCACTAAAAACTTCTTCAATGTTTGAGTGACATGGGGCATTGTCAACAACCATCATAACTGGACCCCCATATTGTCTCTTTGCAGTTTTTTTATATTTATATTTTATATTTATACACGTGAACACACAATCTATCTAGTAATGGAGTATCTTTATTTACATCTAAGGGAGCTAAATCTACTGAGCCGGCCTCACTTTCATGGTGCTGCTTCGTATCCGTGTTTTACGGAGCTATATACATCATAACATCCCTCTGATCAAGTGATGTTTATACTGAGTTCAAGGTGATGTGTGATGCTGTAAAAGTCCACACTTTGTAATAGTGTGTGAGTTCATTATTGAATGAAACTAGTAAAGTTCAGAGTAATCAAAGTAAGGTCTCTATGTGCTTTTTTCTTTTCTTTTTTTTTCTCTTTCCTTTGTTCCCCTTTCTCCTTCTCAATTTTTGGCTTTGTGCGTCTACCTTTCGATAGGCCATGGTCCTTTAATCGTGCTGGCACTTGGACAGGACGACTAGATCTACGGGGTTGGATTTCATGTGTCTGTGATGTGCATGTTTGTATGGGAGTGTATTGGGGGTCAGCTGGTGTTTGGTCGGGTAATATATCTAGCTGCCGGGGGCGGATATTCAGGGGCTCAGTGGGTGCCCGGTCAGGAAATGTGGCCTGTTGGCGCAGGTGGATCCTGTTTCTCCTGTACTGTTGTCCATATACCTGGACCATGTAGCTGCGTGGTGGTGCTTTGCAAGTGACTATACCAGGCATCCAGTCACTGTTAGGGGTTTATGGATGATGCTTCACCCTGACAGGTTGTCCTATGGCGAGGTCTGGTAATTGTTTGGCATGCCGGTCATAATAGCTTTTGGTTGTCTGTCTTTTCTTTTCTGAGTGCCTGCTGTACGTCCATTTGTACTTGAGGCATGTAGTCCGTGGCTTTGCATGGTAGCATTAAGCGGGTGCGCCTTGATAGGAGTCGTTGCGCAGGTGAACTGCTGCACATGCCTGGTGTGGTTGCATTGCGCCATTCCAGGATGGCTTTCCACATGTCAGTTCCATCTTTTGTAGTTTTTTTTATGATCCCCTTCATCAATTTCACTGCTGCTTCCGCTCGTCCATTGGATTGATGATAGTGTGGGCTGGATGTTATGTGGTTGACATCCCATGATTTTAGGAATCTGCGAAACACGCTGCTGATGAAATTGGTGTCGTTATCGGTGATCAGGGTCGCTGGTGCACCGTGTGTGGCAAAGACAGGTTTAATTGCTTTGATGAGGGCGTTGCTACTGAGGTCAGGGTGCTGTCTTAGTTCTATAAAGTCTGAGTAGATATCCACCAGCACTACATAGTGTCTGCCATTTATTTCAAAACAGTCGCTGGCCACTAATTGCCATGGGTGAGTCGGAATTGGGTAGGACATCAGAGGTTGTCGTTGTTGTTGCGGTTGGGCGAGCTGGCAGGTTTCACAGCGCCGGACAGCTTCAGTGATTTCCGCATGCATCCGTGGCCAAAACATTATCTCACGGGCAGTATCTAGGGTGTACTAGATGCCCAAGTGGGACCTGTGTGCCCTGATGACCATCTCTGGCCTCAGCTTTGTCGGTATGATGAGGCGTGTGCCTCGATAAGCTAGGCCATTTTCTGTGGCTAGTTCATCACGGTATAGTCAGTATTCCCTGATATTGAGTGGACTGTCGTTTTTGTCAGCTGGCCAGCCTTTTTTTGTGATTTCTATTAGTGTCGTGTCCTGGCCAGTTTCTTCCTTGATCCGTGCGAGGCGGTGGTCAGAGACGAAGTGGTGATCTTCCAGTTCAAACTTTTCCGTGAGCTCATGTATTTCGAATATGGTGGCTTTGTCCTCCCCGGCTGTCTCAGTGGCTGGCATTGAGGCTCATGATAGTGTGTCACTGATATACATCTGTGGTCCTGGTTTGTACTCCACGTCCAGAGAGTATTTCTGAAGTCAAAGCCACATTCGTTGCAGTCGCTTTGGGCTGGTGTGGATGGATTTCGACAGTATAGTCTCCAGTGGTTTGTGGTCGGAGAATACTTTCACCTTCTCCTTGCCGAGGATGTACTGCTCGAAACGTTCTGCAGCGAACACAATGGCGAGGCATTCCTTCTCAATTTGAGCATAGTTTCGCTCCGTTTTAGTAAGTGCTATGGACGCATACGCGATGGGGTGTCCACCCTGTTTTATTACAGCTCCAAGACCAACCTCCGAACTATCGCATTCCAGTGAGACTTCCTTGTTAACATCATAATATTGGAGGACTGGAGCTTGGGTGATGAGTTCTTTAATCCTACTGAACGCCGTTTCGTGTTGTGGCAACCAGTCAAATACAGAGTCCTTGTCCAGTATGCGTCGCAGCGGTTCACATACAGTGCTTAGTTTGGGTGTAAACTTGGCAAGGTAGTTTGCGACCCCTAGGACTCTCTGAACGCCTTGGACGTCTGTGGGGCATTGCATCTGCGAAACTGTCTTAACTTTCTCCGGGTCTGCTGCTAAGCCCTGTGCACTAAAGATGTGTCCCATGTAACTGACAGAAGTTTGTTTGAAGTTTAACGTTTTGGGGTTGAGTTTTAAACCCTTTTCCCAGCATCTTTCGATAAGTGCTCTGAATGCTGTGTTGTGACTTTTGTCGGCCTCCGCATCATTCTCACCAGAACCATATATTATAGTGTCATCTGCGATAACTTGAGTGTTGTCCAGTCCCTCGAAACAGTGGTCGAGCCGTCGTTGCCATTCCTCCGGGGCTGAGCTAATCCCAAATGGCATTCTAAACCACCGTATCCTGCCAAATGGAGTCCAACACGTTGTCAAGTATGAAGATGACTCATCCAGTGCAACCTGAAGAAACCCATTCTTAGCGTCTACGACCGAGAAGAACCTAGCCTTGCTCATCTTTGTTGCTATTTCCTCGACTGTTGGAGTTGGGTAGTAGTTACGCTGGATTGCCTTATTCAAATGGTATGGGTCAATGCATAAAGGTGAATCCACCTGCGAAAATAAAGCCCTAATCAGGTCGCAGACAAGACAGCCCCCATAAAACCATGATCAACCTTATCGAAGGCCTTGAACTGATCTAAATTGATCAGCGCGACACCAACATCAACTTTCTCTTTGATCGGGCGTACCAAATGAAGACTGTCCTAGATATTCCTACCCTTAACAGCGCAACATTGTTCGGGCCAAATTAGACTAGGTAAGGCGGTCTGCCAAGACCTTCGTCAAAATCTTCAAGTCAGTATTTAAGACCGTTAAAAGGCGAAAGTTACTTATCCCATCCCCATCATGTTTGTCCTTACAAGCAACTTCAATATACCCACTAGTGAAGCGTTGGAGTATGGAACCCGGCTCCATCGAGTTGTTATAGATTGTTGCCAACAAAGGCACAAACACGTGCGACAGCCTCAAGTACATTTCGTAGGGTAGACCGTTGATCCAGGGAAACCTGTCAGTCCCGACTCTTTTCAACGCTTCTTGAATTTCTTCCTCCGTTATGCGTCCCTCATACCAAGCTGCTTCCGTCGCCGCGTGGCGAGGGAAGTTGACGAGATGGGTGTCGAACTGAGCAGAGTTCCGCCCAGGCTCCCAAGAGAGAAGTTCTCGAAACTCTACAAATGCCTTCGTTTGTAGTCTGACGTTGCCCGCTCGGTGATGTGACATTCGCGAAATGCCGTTGAGCCGCATGCTTAGCTCCTCAGCCCATAATTCCTGAGTCATATTCGTTGCTCCGTAAGACTTTCATTTTAATCTAGCTCTAACTACGAGAGCTTGGTACTTTTTGTCGATGGAAAAAACCAGCTCCGCCTTAGGTATTTTAGTTTCAACACTATCTCTCACGTTAACGGTACTATCTTAGCTTCTCACGCTCTGTGGCATGATAATAAGCGTTCATGTAAATATATATATTGTCACGCCGCCATGTACCCAGTGAGCTTGCAGGGTGCTGTTTGTTCCTGCCAAGTCCACCAGTTAACGCAGGGCACAGACGTTGGCTGTGGTTTGCCGACGCTATTTAATGTCACAGAAATCACAAACTCCCTAGCTGAACCACATTTTCAAACCACCAGGTGGGTTATAGGTGAATTATTAAAAGTCAACACAGCTAACTGGCTAGCTTTCCTCCTCAAATACAAGGTCTTCGACAAATACAATACTTCCACAACAAAAAAGGACTGCCGTGTTTGGGTTAACAAGATTAATAACAATATTCTTTTATTGAATAAAAAAAAGAAACAAAGAAAAAGAAAAAAAAACAATTCAGGTAAAAGTCAGGAGCGAGAAAGTCTTTCTGTATCTCGGAAGAGCCTCCATTAAAATATTCGTATCCCAGACGAGGTCCCCATTTAATATCTGTTAATGGCGGAAGGTGCGAATATAGTTCGACAATGGTAGACATGTTCCGCTTTCCTTTGGACTTTTGAGATTTAATGGAGGAGCTCGTTCTCCAAATCTCAAGTTTATCATTAGGGGGATATTCCCTCTTCTTTCTCCTATATCTTATCAAAGTTATTCTTTCCTCTCGTAATTTGTCTTTATTCACGTCAGCACGAATACAGCAAGAGAAATTTGAATATACTTTAATTGTATGTTCACTTACTTGGGACTCTGTGGAGTTTATTCTCTTCTCTTTTCCCTCTCATTATTGGGTTTCCATAACACGTTGGTAAAAGGACACACGTCTTATTTCAGATAAGACCAAGATTAATAATTGTCTCTTTCCTTGCAGACAAGTCTTTTCTTTGAGTATTCGTTTAATGAGGCTCACCATACCTCGGAGTTGAATTCATTCAAAGGGGAAGTTTTTTCTTTTCTCTCAGTGTTCTCTGCATGGCATGGCTTTGGAATTTGGGTTTCTTGCATATCCCAAATTATGTTCTTAGTTTTTCAACGAACAAAAGACAACTGCTTATGTGTCTTCATCCTTCGACGAATAAATGGCAACTGCTTAATTTCCGTAGTTTGAAAATTTACGTGTTGGCTTTGTGGCCATTTCTTCCTCAGTACCAATCATGGTCGCAGGTCTGCTTCTCCGCTGACGCATACATAGCTAATAGTGAGTGGGGTTCTCCCATGCCTATGTCAGCTTGTACTAATAGAGAGGGTTGAAGAGAAACGGCCCTCCTACTTCCACTATTCTGCTTACTACTATAATCTGCTAATGGCCGGCGAGTCGCACCTCCTTCCCCATAACTCGGCGAATGTATGAGGGTGTCATATTTCCTCGTCACAATATATAGATAGATAGATAGATAGATGTGTGCGTGAGTCTCTGTGTGTGTTCGTGGATGCGTAGCCAAAGAAGGGATCTTATATTCTCTTCGGCATCCTTGACTGGCGTCAGAGTGTCTAGAGGGACTCCTTTGTCTACTTTGGCATGAAGACCACACAAACTGAGAAAACCTGCGAAACAGGAAGAGAAGAATGAAGAGACTTACTCAGGTAGGGGTGAGACTCCGCAGAAGTCAGTCCGGTGCAGAGAAACAGTCTGTCCGAAACAGAGGGTCAGACATTTCAGTCAGTCAGGAGTGAGACTCCGAAGTGGTCTGTTGGGAGTGAGGCTCTGGAGCATGGAGTCAAGACACAAAGCGATGAAGACGATAGCCAGATGAGTCAGCATTTTTTATTGCTATGTAGGACTTTCACAGACTTCTCGCATTAGCCATAATAAATACACACAAAATACTTAAAGTGCCAGACTTCACCTTCCTGAATTTTGCAGTTCTAAATCCGTGTTTGTTCTTCCTTCCACCCTGTTTGTTGTTTGTTGTTTTTTAAAGATGTTTGTGTAACCTGTGAAATGCCCACATGGCTGGGTGTGAGAGTTAATAATGGGGTCCACATCACTAGATGAACGTTCAAACCAGCAAAAAACCCAAAAAAATCGCCGTTTGTGAGTAGTTTCTTAGTGGTGCCACGACCAGGATGACCTTGCAACATCCCTCGAGGAAAAGAAAAAGAAAGAAAAAAGAAGAAAAAGAACTGCAACGACCAAAAATGATTCCCAGGAAGGATGAGATCATGAACAGAAAAAGAAGGAACAGGAAAACAGAAAGACAGAAGAAACGCCGAGAGACCTCCAGATGTGTGAACAGTAGAAGAAGAAAAAAAAACAAAAACAAAGCGAATGAAAATGTGTGTGGAGAGACATGTCAAACAAACAAAAAAATCCCTCACACACGAAGAGACATTTTTTTTTTGTTAACGTAAAAAAGAAAAAAGAGAAACCTACAAAGGTAAGGAGTCCACTCTTTATCACCAAGCCCCATTCTCTGCGCCTGGGTACAAAAAAAATAGATCATAAAGAATTTTAGAATGTAAAAAAAAAACTAAGTAGTATACAAAATAAGTAATGTATTTCAGGAAGGTGAAGTCTGGCACTTTAAGTATTTTGTGTGTATTTATTATGGCTAACGCAAGAAGTCTGTGTGTGTGTGTGTGTGGTTAAACTGTTGAGTGGAACCCCCCATAGCTGTTAGGCTGGTCCTGGTAGGAGGGAAGGGAAGAAACCCCTTTCTTCCGCTGTCTCCTTCCCACGTTTTATTTATTTATTTACTTTTGCCTTTAGTAGTCAAAAAGTTTAGTAGCCAGTTTAATGTTAAAATTTTTTTTTATTGTTACTTCTGAGAAGTTTGATACTATTTACCAACCCCTCCGCTCGGGCAGGATACGACACAAGGTCAATTTTTAAGCGGAGTTTAACAGGTTTGAATTCAGAGTTTTCCTTCTCCTAGACTAGTTGCCTAACCAAGGCTGAAGAACCTAGTCTGTCCTACTATTTACCCATAGCTGGAGGGAGAATAATTGGATTCATACCGTTCCCAAGGGTATTAGTGCTATGTGAAATGCAATCAGTCTCGTCCAGGATTTGAACTCGTGTCGCCGTGTCCATTTCCTACGACGATAACAACTACATCACGGGCATGTCCAAAAAATCTGAGAAGTTTGATAAGACTTTTTTATGCTAGAGAAGTGATAAGTCACCGATAAAAAAATTAGTGGAAAGGACCTCAATCATAATTCTTTTCCGTGATACCTTTCATTTGATTTTTCTCTGTCTCTTTCGCTTCGAAAACCTTTCCTTTGTGTTGATTGAGATAATGGGTTGATTTTAGACTGGGATGTGAAAAAGATCCCGATGATAAAGATATGAATAAAATTGATAAAGGCGATGCGTATAAAGTGGATATTGATAATGGAATTACGAGGATAAAGATATGTGTAATGATCCTATTTACCCAACCCCTCCGCTTGGGCAGGATATGACACAAGGTCAATTTTTAAGTGGAGTTTAACAGGTTTGAATTTAGAGTTTTCCTAGACTAGTTGCCTCACCAAGGCTGAAGAACCCAGTCTGTCCTACTATTTACCCATAGCTGGAGGGAGAATAATTGGATTCATACCTTTCCCAAGGGTATTAGTGCTATGTGAAATGAAATCATTCTCGTCCAAGATTTGAACTCATGTCGCCGTGTCCATTTCCTACGATGATAACAATTACACCACAAGCACCTCCTAAAAATTACACCACGGGCACCTCTAAAACAATTACACCATGGGCACCTCCAAAGATATGTGTAATGATTCGAGATGAGAAGAAGAAAGAGACGCAAAGCAAAGTGAGGGTTGGAGCGGTGATGGAAATGTAGAGAAATCAGGGAATTAAATAGCAATACTTGAAATCATTAAATCTCTGCGAGTAAAACTGTAGTGAGAAATAATAACCACTACTTGGCCGTGCAAACTAATTATATCCTATAAACTACCTTATGTTAGATAGAAATACTTGAAACCATTTACTCGTGTGCAAGTAAATGAGCAATGTTTTATTCTTTTTAAGGTATTGTAGCAGAAGGAATTTTCAAATTTTGGTTTGGCGCGTAATTTAATTTGATGCATAATTTCACCCAATCAGGATGACTTATCCTATTCAGCCTGGAGCATCTTTCTGGGCAAACTGGGGAAAAGCCGTAAAACACCCTCTTTGGCAGAACAACTCCATTCTGTACAGACTGTTGCGGAGTCGATGCGCTTATCAGCTCCGCAAATGATTTCAGTTAAAGGTTAATGCGTGCACGAGTAGTGACAGCCAGAGACAATGAAGGAAACAAAGGCGAGATAACAGATACAACAAAAGTGACGATTTTATTGTCAGAATTGCAAACGTGTATGTAAAGTCCGTAGCGATTGTATGTGGTCTTCAGCTAGGATGGGTTATGTCGATAGCTGGCATAGGTCGAGTCATGGAGATACAGCTAGATGTTTGATGCGGGTAAGCTGAGGTTGGTCGGGTCGTTGGATGCAGCTGGACAGTCGTTGCGGGCAGCTGAGGTTGGTCGAGTCGTTGAATGCAGCTGGACGATCGTAGCGGGAAGCTGAGGTCGGTCGAGTCGGTGAATGCAGCTGGACGATCGTAGCGGGAAGCTGAGGTCAGTCGAGTCGTTGAATGCAGCTGGACAATTGTTACGGGAAGCTGAGGTTGGTCGAGTCATTGGTAAATCGATGTCCTGGTTTCTTTGGGTTAACCGGGCGGGGGGCTGTCGATTTGGTTGCTAGCCCGTAACAGCAAGTTGTTATATGGGCCAGATAGCTATGCGGGCGTATCGTTTATGGTAGCTGTGGCTTTGTCGTGCCAGATAGCTGTGTGGGCGTATCGCTTACGGTGGCTATGGCTTTGTCGCGCCAAAGCTATGCGGGCATATCGTTTACGGTTTCTATGACTTTGTCGTGCCATATAGCTGTGCTGGCGTATCGTTGACGGTAGCTATGGCTTTGTCGTGCAAGATAGCTGTGCAGGTATATCGTTGATGGTAGCTATGGCTTTGTCGTGCCAGATAGCTGTGCGGGCGTATCGTTGGCGGTAGCTATGGCTTTTCGTGTCAAAGCTGTGCGAACGTATCGGACGATAGCTAAGGCTTTTCACGCCAAAGCTGTGCGGTAGCTAAAGCTTTTCACGCCAAAGCTGTGCGGATGTATCGGATGGTAGCTAAGGCTTGCGTGCCAAAGCTGTGCAGACGTATTGAGATGATAGCTAAGGCTTGCGCGCCAAAGCTCTGCATTGTTGAGCGAACGGGCCTGGAGGCCGAGGCTAAGATTGGCGTTATCTTAGTGCTGTGCAGATGGTAGAGCAGTAACTAAAAGCTAACCCGTGCCTCTAGCGCTGTGCAGCCAAACGGGCGAGCGGAACCAAGCAATGGTTAAGACCAGCTGGTCTTAGTGAGTCCTCTTCGTGTTTGCCTCCAGGCCGTCTATTTTGACTGGTTGTTAAGGAACGTCAGAGATACTCCGACCCACAGAAGGGGACCTCTCATGGCCCTTAAAAGGACCGTAAGCTTATATCGATGCGATGGGAAAAAAAAGGGTTGAATCTGCCACTAAAAGTGGCGGTAAGGTGGATGCAACCACGATAACGTAGGATCCAAGCCTTGTTGAGCCGAAGTGGCCCCTGACAGCGTCCACGTAGACGTCTGAATTTTCGCCGCCTGAAGCCTTTTTCATATGGAAGAAAGGGAACTCCACTTCTGTCGCGCCACGTGAATAGAAAGTTCTACAAAAAATGGACGCAGAAAATAAGTACTTCTATAGCCCGGTATAGGCTAGCGGAGAGTATTACTTCCATTTTTATAGAATTATTTCTGGCAGAAGTGTTTTGCAAATGTTGATAAATGTTAATTTATCCCTTTCTTAGCTGTAACGGCCGGTTAGAGTCGAAAAAGGGCTTCATCATTTCCGGCCGTACCCGGATGTTATTTTTCTAGGGCGAAAGGTGTAATCCGATCTATTTACGTTTGTAGGCCGGTCGCGGCAAGACGTCTACCGTCTGCTTTCCAATGGCAGCAGCAGCAGGGCACCATGAGGAAAGCAGCCAAATTCTTGGACTCCTTGGTTATTTTTCTTAGACCAAGGATTCCCAGTTGAATATGGATTAGATACATTCAATACGCCACACATAGGAACAACTTTACGTCACCCCCAAAATTGGCTATGTCGACTGCGATGTCTAATTTCGCTTCGGCACCTAGCGACTACTTCACCTCTGGGCAACATTTTCTGGAGACATTCACGCTTCTCCACAAATAACCAGAACCACAAAATAACGTTGACTTCAACATCTATTTCCTCAACCAGCAAACACGACTTTTGCTACATACAGCGAACATAATCCCTCGCACGTCCAACGACATGCGCTGCTTTCTCTATTCTCTCATAACTTCATTTCGTGTCTTTACTTCTTTCCTTTCCCATGAGACTTGCAGCACAAACGCAAACTCTATATTCCATGCTGCCATTAAAAACTATCATAAAAACATTTCGACTTCGTACTTCTCTCTCTCTCTCTCTCTCTCTCTTCTATATACCTTTATTAACAACAACAATTAGCGAGGGAATAACACACGTGCAAGAATACATTTCTTCACCCTCAACCAACGAACAAACATTTCCTTCTCGCTAAAGTATGTTCTCTACAATATATGCATTTACAAATCATGCATATCTAATATACGGGGACTGGATTTGGCATTAAATAACCCATAGTGGTTGATATGCCATAAAACCCAAGCAACCAACCAGGGATAAGGCGAAGAAAAAAAGGAAGAGAAGAAAGAGAATGATGAAAATGAAAAGGTGAAGAAAGGCAGAAAGTTTATGATGGATAAATGAAAAGAAAAAGAAGAGAGGTATAAAAAGAAAGAGAAACAATTATAAAAGAGAATGAAAGTAAGGTTCATGAAAAGAAAAAGAAAAAAAAAAAGTGTTGTGTTAGTTTCAAACACAACTGGTTAATGTAAAACTGCGCAGAGATGTGGGTGCAGGGGTGTGCATAGGGGACTCCTCACCCCACAAAAAAAAAGGAAAAAAAAGGAAAAATAGGAAAAGAAAAACAAAAAGAAAAAAAAAAAAAAGGAAATGATAAAAGAAAAAGAGAAATTGTTAAGGTAAGGAATTTTTGTCACTCTACATCTATACCTGTCTCCTAACTATAAAGTTTAAAAAAAGATTATTAACGAAAAAGAGGGAGAAGGCACAATATCTCCCCATTTAATTTTTTTTAAGTTAAATAACAAAAAAAAAAGAACGGTTTGGTTTGGTTTGTTTGTTTAATGGCATATCAACTCTTTCTAAGTTATTTAATGCCAAAGCCATTCTCCTAAAAGAACAGTAGTGGTACTATTTAACCCATAGATGGGAGGATAAGGGGGTTCATAACTTTCCCAAGGGTATTTGCCCGAAAGTGAACGTAATAGCGCAACTGGAGTACGTGTAATCGCTTTAACCATTACACCACGAGGACCCCCCCCCAAAGAAGGAATGGAGATATATATATATATATATATATATAAAATAATGGTGATAGTATTAGTTGTAATTATTATTATCATTATTTACTCCTTCAGAGTTTTTCACACCAGCGATCAAATGCGCAGCTAGTTCAAAAATTACCTAGCAAACTAGGTTGTTGCTTACAATAGTGTAAAACCAAAAAGGGACCGCTTAAGATTTTACTGTACTATCACCACACCCACTACAACAGAAGTGAAAAAAAGAAAAAAGTCATCAGCATGTCTGAAGAAAGGCCATTTGTATCATTGGGGGAATGACTGCCACTCTGTGTTGTACGATGAGGCTGTTGAACTTTGAGAATCCAGTCTGTCCTTTGACATTTATGAAGAGGTGGTATATCCTCCAATGGGATGATATTTTTATGATGAATATCTAGGATAATAAGGATTTTCTCTTTTGTTTTAAGTGGCACCGAATGCGTCCAATTTTGATACCTTTATCGGTCTTCACAAAATAAGAACTGACATACTTTAGCTTGTTAAGCACCTCTTCCTTCATTTCCCATTTATTTTTTCACTGTATCCATACTGTATCACCAGGATTGAGTCAGAAAGAGTTCAAGTCAAATTGGTGGATTTTTTTTGTTTATATATTTGGTGATGTTCGATATGAGGCAGGGGCATTCGGAGATTTCTACCCATAAGTTGTGTTGCTGGTGATGGTACATCATTAAATGGAGTAGTTCGTAATGTATGGGTCTTGGTTGCTATTCATTTCCTTCTCAGAATGCTTTTGATGGTTTGGATAGTGCATTCTACAAGACCATTGGATTGTGGATAGAGAGCACTGGATGTTTCATGTTGGAAATCCCATTCCTTAGCAAATATTTTGAATTCAATTGCTTTGAAATCAAGACCATTGTCACGAATGATTGTTTAGGGAATGCCAAATTTTAAAAACAGGCTCTTAGATATATAGCAGTGGGAGATTGTTTGTGAAAGAGTGCATGTCGAAAAATTTGGTGGTATAATAAATAGTGAGCCCAAAACATCACAGTGATCACGTAGGTTTTTTTTGTGGAGTTCAAATATGTCTGTGCCAATTTTAGTCCATGGTACTTCAGATATTTTAATTGGTTTAGCGGGCTGTTAGTTGCGTTCATCAAGACAGGTCCTGCAGTTGGTAAGAATGTTTTTGATTTTTGGTGTGATACCAGACCAGCAGATATCTTCACTTGCTCGGACGATACACTTTTCAATGTCTTTGTGTCCCAAGTAGATGAGATTTCGGACTTCTACAGCTGGAATGATTATTCTGTTCCTTTTTAGCAGTATTCCATTTAATAGAAAGATGTCTTCTCTGCTATTGTAGAACAGTTTTACCTACGGTTTTATTTTTTTTTTTTTGAGTCATCCTTGAAGAGTATATTTGACTAAGAGTTTTAGAGACTATTCAGTTGCTATTTGTTGTTGTTGTTGAGTTTCTTGTCAGTCATTCGTCGCGATTTGTTGAGGTTTACTTTGGCTTCCATGTCTTTAGAGGATATTTCGGTTTGACAGTCATTTAAGTATTCTGGTGATAGTATATCAGGGACTACTGCATCTTTCTCTGGGATGTAATTGAGAATGAATTCATTGTCAACATGAATGACTGGATGCGTGATGGTATTTTGGTAAGTGACTTGTTGAAGATTGACGATAAAGGTTTGTGGTTGTTTTCAACTTCAAAGTGATATACATATTTAAATTCATGGAATCTTTTGCAACCAAATAAAACGCTAAAAGCCTCTCATTCTAAATGGCAGTAGTTCTACTTACTTGGAGGAGTGGCACATGTTGCATATGCTATAGGCTGTAAATGTTTCTTGCTCTTTTGTTCAAGTTTGGTTCCTAAACTAAGTATACTTGAGTCAGTCGAGATTTTTGTTCTGCTGTGGCTGATCAAATGACCATTCACTGTCATTTTGGAGTCATGTACGAAATTGAGCAGTGATTTGGGAGAAGATAGTAATGAATTTTCATTGCTCATACAGAGAAAACTTTGTAACTCTTCTTTGATATTAGGGTTAGGCATTTTTTGCAGTTGCTTCTATCTTGGAAAGAATCAGGTCCTTCTGAGATAATTTCATGTCTCAAGTAGATGAAGTCAGTAGCAAGAAAAACACATTTGCTTTGGTTGAGCTTAAGACCATGTTGCCTGAGACGGTCAATTACGAGTTTGAGTCTCTGGTTGTATTGTTCTAAGTTGGATGACCACACGATTATATCATCCTGAACATTGCTGGTTTCCTCCATAACCTCAATGACACGGCCCATTTCGATCTTAAATATCTCTCATGTGCTATGAATACCATATGACGGGCAAGTAACTCTATAACGACCAAAGGGAGTATTAAATGTGAATAGTTTAAAACTATCCTTATCAACAAGAATCAGTCAAAATCTATTGAATTAATCTTAGAGAAGTATTATGTGCCATTCATATCGGAGATTGAAAATGTTTCTGTTTTATAGCTTCAAGTTGCTGGGATCAAGACCAATACATAGAGAACCATTTGGCTTTTCCACAATTACTTGGGAATTTAGCTATTCGGTCAGTTCATTAAGTGGTTTATTGATGCCCATTTTAGTTATTCTGTTCAGTTCTACTTTTAATCTCTTTTTCAATGCAAAGGGAATCTTTCTGGGAGGATTGATCACTGGGGAATTGAAGGATCAACAATTATGTGGTGTGTTGTGCTTAAAGTTCCAATTTCACCAAAACAGCCCCAGTATTTTTCTGGGAGGATTGATCACTGGGGAATTGAAGGACCAACAATTATGTGGTGTGTTGTGCTTAAAGTTCCAATTTCACCAAAACAGCCCCAGTATTTTTCTGGGAGGATTGATCACTGGGGAATTGAAGGATCAACAATTATGTGGTGTGTTGTGCTCAAAGTTCCAATTTCACCAAAACAGCCCCGGTATTTTTCTGGGAGGATTGATCACTGGGGAATTGAAGGATCAACAATTATGAGGTGTGTTTTTTTTAACACAGCTAATTCCATTTCTGATAGCATGTTCTAAAAGAATTGTTTTTACATAATTTGTATGAGGCGCTGATAGTTAAATAATACTGAGTAAACAATTTTAGTTTCAAGTAAATATTCTTAATACAAATAATTTACTAATAATTTACATGTCCTATACTATGCACAATGTTCAAAGAGCAACCAAAGAGTGTTTGGCAATAAGAATTTTTTTCTACTTCTACAGCAGTACCCAGCATGTCTTGGATGATTTAGTAGGTGGATGGTAAGTGGCTGTACAGCTGCTGTTTTGTATGGTGCTGGAACAAGGATTTGTTCACAACAACATGCAGCATTCTTGTCTAGTTCTTATTTAGCTTTTTCTACAGTTAGTCCAAGTAGTGCAACCATATAGTAGTACTAACATGGCTATAACTTGGAAAAATTTCAGTGTTATTCTATCAGAGAGATCAGATTTCCATATTGAGCATGTGTAAAATTCAATAATTTTAACTAAAATTTTATGACCCAGGAACTTGTTGTTAATAGTGGTCTATGACTAGTGGATCGAAAGGAGTCATAAAAAAGGATTTTAAACAACATTTCATATTTATAATGTCCATTATATCAAAAATTTTGAGGATTAAAAAATAATGTTAAGATTGGACTGGAAATTACTGAGTTATAGCATTTTAAGTATATTGCTCAAATGAAAATTTTCCTATAATGTGTTGTATTTGCCTGGTTATGTTAACAATGGCAAGAGTGGAGGGTGTCTGAGGTACAGTCCCAATTAGAATTCTGTGAGAAAGAATCTTTACAATTCACAAATCCATGCTGGTGTTACAAGTTAGGCTGCTGTGATCTCGTGTTGTTTGTTAGTATTGTGTCCATGAAGTTTCTTTAAATTTGACCAGGTTATGTTCAACCATACAGCACTGGTCTGCTGAAATGCTGCAACAAAATACTGGGTATTGAATTTATTTGATCCTGGATTCACTTCTTACTATTTCCATTGTCCTTTCTGAACTGTTCTTCCTTTACTTCATTCTAATAAGATCAACCTGTCTCCATTTTTGCTAATAAAAATCTACCAAAAGGTCTTCTAATGCATAAACAGTATCCTACACAGTTATGTGAGAATTTAAGATGCTTTTTTTTCAGGGAAGCAAAGAATTTTTACACATTTAGAGTAAATACTCAGATGGATTTTGTCTATTGAAAAATTAATTGTTCTGAGAAATGGCAGATATTAAAATTTGAATGTGCAAAATGTAAGAAGTGCATGTGTCTCAGAATGAATTTATGTGTGTTGTCATGATTTCAGTTAGACATAAACCGTCTAAGGAGAATATTTCTCTTGTATTTATAAGGGATAATCAGGCTTCAAGATTACTTCAAATAAAAATGTATTATTGTGTTTTGATTTTGTGATGTAGTATGCTATAGAGAGAGAGTGAAGGGGAGGTTAATACACTTACCCCTCTTTATTTGAATCAACAGACATTAAGAAAGATCAGGGACCGACTGTTAAAGTGGTAGGGGTAAGCTATCTGTATCCTTTGCACTTTAGTCTGTTGAAACTAAAGAAGTCAAGGTCAATCAGGTGGCATGATTCGGTGAGGTAGTGGAAGAAGAAAAGTCGAATGGTTGGTCGACAGAATCTTTGCGCCAAATCCAGCATTGCAACAAGATTGCTGAGTTCAGCCAGCTCCGGGAAAAGATAGCTTACCTGTAAAAAGAGAGAAAATCTGAAAATTGAAAACCCATCAAAGATAAGTACAGCTCAAACCATTTTCCTTTTCCAAATCTTAAATATTGGAAAGTTATATGTATTCAAAAACTGTAGATGTTCTATTTCATTAATAGTTAAAATTATTGAATGAACATTGCTACACACCTCAGTCCGGCGGCTTAGTCACTTTTATTCAAGAAAGAGAAAAAGAAAGAGAAAAAAAAGAGAAAGAAGAAAAAGGACTGTTGAAAGACATTTTTGTTTGACGTTTCCTGTTGGCTTAATATTGCCGGTATTTCAAAAAGAAAAGAGAAAAGAAAAAAGAACTGTTTCTTAAATCTCATTATTATTTGTTTGATTGCCGCATATTAAAATTTTGTTATATTTTAAATGCACCCTTGTGTTGAAATGTTTTGATTGTGTTCTTTCCTCTGTTGATTTGACTTCTTTTGCCATGTATCTTGTCTTTTATTAATTCTCGCTAAATGTTTATTGCCTCCTTAAACATTACAAGAGGAATTGGAAATCTGTCTACAGTTAATATTATCTAACCTAGAAGTTTGTTCCTCTATGATATGAGGGGGTAGGGGACAAAAGACTTGGTGGTGTATGTGAAAGTGAATTGGCAACCCCTTACCAATGTCTGAGACCAGTCTAACCTCGATTTAACATCCACATTATTTGTTTGTTTCTCATATGCCTGAAATAGGAGTCTTGACTGGGATTTATTTTGTGGAGTGTCAAGTGCCAGGCTGCTCTCGGCGATACACATTCTATGTAACAGCCTTCTACTGAGGACAATGACCGACACGTCAATCTCTTGAGGTCAGAGTAGAATTCAACGTCACAATTCATAAATCTATTCAGCATGTTTTTGTTGTGTTAATGGTAACTTTTGGGAGATTCCATATATGCAAAATGTGAATCCATATGGAACTGTCTACAAAGGAAACTTCAAGAATGTTGGGAACTTGGGAGGGTTGAATTTTAACTTTTCAAATTTTTGTGATATGATGAAATGAAGTGACAGCCAAGAAATTGCATCTTTTCAAAATGTCTCTAATTTTAAAAAAAAGTTAATCTTACTGGTAGAAAATGATTGTAGTATTTATATTCAGAACTTGTATAGAATGGATTTTTGCTCAGTGTTCAGGAATGCAAAGAAATATACCCAACAAAGTATGATGATATAACATTTGTATATAGTATGGTTGGAAATTGGTTGATTGGTTTTACAGCATGTCAACCCTTGGTGAGTTTTTTAATCCAGAAGTCAGTTTTTTTTTCAAGCAATTATGATTTCAAGTATTTTTAATTAATAATAATAATCATTTGTTTGAGCACAGTTATATAGTTTCAAGTATTCCTATCTAATACAAATAATTTACACATAGTTGTATAGCTTCAAGTACATTTATCTAATACAAATAATTTGCATAGTTATATGGTTTCAAATATTCTGATATAACATTAATAATTTACACATGGTTTCAAGTAACCCACAATAATAATAATAATAATAATAATAATCCTTAGCAAGCAATTATAGCTTCAAGTAATTATTTTTAATACTAATAATTTCTATACAGTTATATGGTTTTAAGTATTCCTAATACTGACATCTTTTAAACAGATCTATCTGACCCCTAAATGGGGTCTGAGAGTAGTGGTACCAAAGTGATACTCCAGAGGACAAGAAATAGAGCCTGAATACCAGATGCAGTTTAGTGTCATAACCAGGATAACACCCCATTTTGAGAGCATCTTTATTAGGAGATGCAATCAACAGATTCTAAATCTCAACAATAGGGTAGATATACAATAGGAAAACTTATTTTTGGACCTTAATGAAACAAAGAACAGACAACAACATTATAAAACAAAAAAATAGTTTATTTTTCAACTCTTGAACAATTTCATTATAGAATATATAAAAACAGAATCTAAAGTTAAATGTTTAAGAATGACAAACTCATGATCATTTCAACATTAAAGTTCTGTTGTAATTTTACGATCAGACTTTGATTTGGTCAGTTAAGTATAGAAATATTAAGAATATTAGTTTGTCACAAGTGACAATGTTTTGGTATGTTTTTGTAAGTGTGAGCTGAGAGGAGTTGATAAGGTAAGATCAGTTCAAACAGAATGGCCATTAGTGATGATAGCAGCAGTAGCAGTGTATACTTGATCTGAAATTAGTGAGGCACAGTCCTGACATGGTGATGAAATGGACATAAAACAGACACAGTGATACATTTAACATATTTTGCATCATAAAGATCAGACAAGAAAAAAAAAAGACATAACAAGGATTTACAGAAAGAAATAAACAAAAGTATAATGAGAAATACATTACAAGTAAAGAATGTGAAAAACACAGATAAACAACAAACTGCAATTGTGGCAATGATGCAAGTGATAACATAAGGCCACAACCAACACTCATTTGAATCAATTTGAGCCTTTGTATTGACTAATTGAAATAAGGCTTTCACAGATATAGTTTTTGATAGATTGATTGTTTATTTCAACAGATATGGGTTAAATATGGTAGCCAAACATATGCAAAATTAGAGAAAATGCTTTTAGCTCCTTGGCAAAAATTAGTGAGATTTACAAATCTCATGGTGATTTTTGCATATAAATCAGATAAGCAAGTAAAAAGGCAGAAATATAATTGGCTATTTCATTTAATGGCTAGTGTTAACTTACTTAAATGTAATATTTTTAGATTGTGATACTAAAAGCAAAATTGAATCTGCACTGAAATTAATGTAAAAATGATCTTTCTCAAAATGTCCTTACTTAGTTTTAAGTGTTTAAATAAAAGCTTATGACAGATTGAACCTATTCATATACACATTTGAATAAGTATATATACACTATAAAGTGAATCCCTATTGAAATTGATTTAGAGAATGCCTCTCACTCACCAACACAGTTTTTAATAATAAAAAAATTAGGTTGTTTTTATAATATTTTTGATACTTTTGTTAACAACATCATCTGGAGTGATTCCATGACTGGCCAGTTCTTCTGTAACTCTTTGTAAGTAAGTTGGGTCTGGGTATCCACATCTGAAAGAGAGAAAAAAAGATTCAAAATAAATGAGTCAATCTCTTAAAACCAAGTAAATATCAAAAAGTTACTGATATTATGTTTTTAGAAGCAGGATTAAGCAAAACAAATGTGTTTCAAAAGGAAATAGTCTGAGATAGAAGAAGTGAAGTGGTTATTGACTCAGAGCAAAGAGAGGATTACATCAGTCATCATGCAGTCAAGCCACACTGTGGGTTCTGAGATGGCTCGAAAGACTGATTCTTGTATGAAACTGGCTGGTAGAATGGTAACAAGGAAATATCCCTGGAGGTTGGAGTAGTTGTATCCAACGTTTGCACTCAGGTTTTTTGCAGGAGTGGTAAATATGGAGCTGAATCAAACTGGAGTCAATAGTTACCTCTACTACTTCAATAATAAATGTGTTAAAATCGCTGAAGAAGATCAATTAACAAGCAACAAACAACAGCAATTGATAGTCAGCACAATGGACAAATGTAGTCTCTGATGTACAGCAAGCTGAGACAAACTGTCAGGGGCTAAGTTATGCATGCTTTTATAAAGAGACGAAAAACACCAATGATTGACTGTAGTGGGGACTTTGCATACATCAAGTAGAGAATTTGCATCCACAACATATTTACAAGTTAATTTCAAGAGTATTTTCAGAGTCAAAGTATTTGTATAAAGAGTGAAATCTTTGATGTTAAGCATATTATTGTCCAGTATCATAAACTGCAAGAGTTAAGTATATGTCAGAGGCATAAAAAGCCATCATTCATGCATTGTTGGAAGCTGGCAAGACTCAAAACCATATAACTGTTCAGGTGGGATGCTTTCAGTCTGCCATTTTGGAAATGATAAGACAAACTTGTTCAAAATGATGCAAACCCAAGACCATAGGATCCTTATTTCCAATCAATTTGCCAATTGTGGTGAAATTTCAAAGCATTGAATGATGTTTGTATTGCTATTTCTTGATCAATAACACTCTGGAGACTCCATCAGGTTGGATATGACAGTAAGATACTACTAACATCAAAACAGAAATGAAAGCACTTAATATAAGCTCAAGATTATCAAAATTAGTCAGTTGATCAATGGAACCAAGTCATCTTCAATGACAAATCAAGATTCCATATTCTCTTTGGTGATTATGGCCAGTATATCTGGAGAAGGTCATATGAGAGATATGTCAAATACATGAAAAAAAGCATAAAATTCCCTCAATCTGTAATGGTTTGGGGTTGCATGTCTACCACCAGTACCAGAAAGATTTGCTTCTTGAAAAGACTGATTAATACTGCTGTCCATTAATGTTATGGTACCTAACCTGCAGTTGGTAACGAACTCTTTTGTGACTATTAATACTGGGGACTGTACTTATTCCTGGTGAACACTTGGTAGTCAGACAGGTTTCTAACACTTTGTACATATGTTGTATTATACTTTGTTATTATACTTTGTTCAACACAAACACGAGTTGTGTTATTCTTCCGGACCCTTTACTGGTCCACAACAATTAGAATGTCCAAGTTCATTTCTTTATCGCATACATTGAGGTTTAGGTTTGAGGACAATGAAATCATCTTCCAGCATAACAGTGCTCTGCCACACACAGCAAAATCTAGAAAGAAATGGTTCAAGAAGAGATACTTGTTCTTGGTAGGCCTGCAAATAGCTCAGATGCAAATCCAATAGAGAGTTTTTTGGGAATACTTAAAAAAGATTAAGAAAATACTATCCATCAAACCTTGAAGAATTGAAATGAGTTATTACTGATGTGTGAGCATTGGCGTCACCAGAGACTCATGATTTAATATGTTCTCTACCAGAATGAATGAAAGAAATAGCAATTACAAAAGGTTCTATTACAAAGTATTAGGTGTACAAACACAGTTCTTTAATTGTGTGTTCATTAATAAATATTTTTTCTTGATACCCACCCCCAGCTTTTTTTGTCTTTTTATTACTAGATATAATAATCTTCAAATTTCAAAAATTTTGCATTTCAAAGAAAACTTAGTTCATTAGTGAAATACAACAAGATTATTTTCATCTATCAAATTGCTTTATTGTTAGGAGTAAACTGTCAAAATTTAAACAAATTTGAATAAGACATATAAAAGTTATTTGCAAAAAAACTGAATATCTTATTTTATTAAATTGGTGTTTTGTGCTCTTTCTATCTGTCTTACACACTCAAAAGTTAAGTGCCATTGTTTTTTCTGATGGATTCAAAATGACTCACAAAATGCAATTGTATATTTTTACCAAGACTAAATTCAAAATCTGTATATGTTATGCAATTGATATTATGCATGATATATGGAAGATGTGTATTTTAAAGGCAACTTTATAAAGGTAATTTATGAAACAATGTTGTGAGAAACAAATATGCTTCTGCATAATTATATTACCTATAATCACAATTATCACCCCCCCCTCAAAAAAAAAAAAACTCAAACATTCTTGGGCTTGTAGTACGATGAGGTCAATAACCACCATTTTTATAAATGCTACTTAACAAATAAATCATAATGCTGCTTAATAATCTTTTGATTTTTTCTGGACTGTCTGTGCAAGATCTGCAGAATACAGAACGTAAAATGTTCTGCAAGCCAGAGAAGAATGTCAGTGGCATTTTAAGGCAGATATTTCCAAACAGCAAATTCTCTATAGGGTTGGACATTAGTGAGTGATCATCAAAATGATGGTTGATTGGATTTTATGGCATATCAACTCTTATAGGTTATTTAATGCCAAATCCTGTTTATACATATCAAATATATGATTTGTAAACAAATAGTTTGTAGATAACATTTTTAAATGAGCCAGGACTCATTGGTTTGCAAGTATTGCTATCAAATACTAATAATTCTATTTAGTATTAATCATTTGGTTGCACACAGTGACATGATTTCAAGTATTACTCACACTAATACTTTTATTTGCACACAGTCAACACTATTCATACATTTGCACACTGTTATATGGTTTCAAGTATTGCTATCTAACATGAATAATTCTATTTAATATTAATCCTTTGTTTGCACATACTTAGATGGTTTCAAGTATTGCTATCTAACATGAATGATTCTATTTAATATTAATCCTTTGTTTGCACATACTTAGATGGTTTCAAGTATTGCTATCTAACATGAATAATTCTATTTAATATTAATCCTTTGTTTGCACATACTTAGATGGTTTCAAGTATTGCTATCTAACATGAATAATTCTATTCAATATTAATCCTTTGTTCGCACATACTTAGATGGTTTCAAGTATTGCTATCTAACATGAATAATTCTATTTAATATTAATCCTTTATTCGCACATACCTAGATGGTTTCAAGTATTGCTATCTAACATGAATAATTCTATTTAATATTAATCCTTTGTTTGCACATACTTAGATGGTTTCAAGTATTGCTATCTAACATGAATAATTCTATTTAATATTAATCCTTTGTTTGCACATACTTAGATGGTTTCAAGTATTGCTATCTAACATGAATAATTCTATTTAATATTAATCCTTTGTTCGCACATACTTAGATGGTTTCAAGTATTGCTATCTAACATCAATAGTTTTATTTGCATACAGTTAAATGGTTTCAACCATCACTATGTAACACAAACAACTTAATAATTTAACATCTGTCATTTGTTTGCACGCAGTTAAATAGTTAATAGTTTGACCCATAGATGGAATCCTAAAATGTACTGCCACTCTGAGTCAGAGTGAACTTGGGAGCAATGGTAATGAAGGGGTAATTCACACTCTCCAGAGTTCCAGGACTGGAACCTCACCATCAGATAGGTTGATGTCATATCCAGGACACTTGTTAGGGGAGGGGAATCTTAAACTCTCTGCAGAGATGCAGTCAGCATATTCTACAGTCCCAGCTATCTGAGTTGACATCAAAATAAGGATTTATTCCTGGTACCTTTGGCCATTGAATTTGGCTTGCAATACCACAAGATCAAGCTTGTAGTCATATGAACAGTTAGCCCAGATCACAAGTGAGCCAAATGGAACAACTTCCTCCACATTCCCTAACACACCTCTAATTTAAGCTCTACCATTAGTCACATGCAATAGAAACTGACTTCTATGAGACCATTATAACCTCTTTCAAGAGTGTTCCAACCAATTCTGACATGGCACTACAGAAAACCTACATATTTTGGAGTGAGATCACCAATCTTTAGCCTTCTTTTAATAGTATAAAAAGATATTCTAAATTTGATCAGTCATTGACTTTGAAGAAAGCAACTTGTATGAAACAACTGATTACTCTATGGCTTTATGTTGAACTGTCTTCCAATTTGTCAACTAGACAATCCAATACAATACATCCCAAATATCTACTAGTGCTGATTGTCCCTAATTCTTCACATTAGCATAATACTATATCTGAGTTGAGATTAGAAACGCTCTGCTTTCTCAAGATAGAGCCATTATTTACATTTATTAGATGAAGTATTGTCAATAATTAATATCAACAATTTTGATGAGTATAATTTATTTAATTCAAAAAGATTTTAGTTGCTTCTTTTTCTTGCAATTCACTTGAGTTGTTTTTTAACGAGAGTTGTAGTAAACAGCAACTAAAATTAAAAATATGAATGAAAATACTAGTCTAAATTAATACTTCATTTAAAAAATATAAAAAAATAAAATACACTGTACATGTTGTGCATTGAAAGTCATGAAGAACGATATTGTCAGAAATTAAAGAAAGTACTACTGAGAGGATAATTCTTATTAGATTAGTGTAAATGTTTTTAACATTATTTTTGGACAAAATTTTTATTCATATAAATTCATAGCATCATTATGATTGGTATAAATTAATTCAATGAGTCCTTTGCTAAATTTTTCTATATCCTGAATTTGTTTGAATCAGACAAAAAGTTGCAGTGATAATTTTAAGCTAATAGATCTTATGCTGCATGTGAAAAGACTTCAATCATAAAACTATTTTTCCTGAAAATATTCACATGCACTCAGATATGACAACTTGCCATGAAAATCAACATTCAAAATCTTACTTTTTGCCAGGGCTTGAAAACTAAGCACTAGCACTTATGGAAACTACATGAACCACATATTTTCTAGTAACTCCAAACCAATATGAATAAGATAGAAAAGAAACACATACTGAAGTTTTCCACCATTAATACTTGTCTTGTGATGAATATCATTCCAAGTAATGACATTTTTGGCAACTGTGGTTGTGGATTCTCCAACTGTGAATATGAGATGTCGTTCAAAAGCTAATTGCAACATCTTTAAAACAACACTTCCTTCTTCATTAACTGGCAGATATGCATTTCTTGTCACTGTCCTCTGCAAAAAAAAATTTTAAAATTGATCTTGTCTAAAACAATAAAATGGAATAAATTTGGTTATAAAATTAGTTCAAATTTAAAAAAAAAGAAGATTTTTGTCTCACTTTGTATATTAATTTCTGTTCATTATTTTTTCAATTTTTAAAATTAGTTTCAAATTTTCATTGGCCTCAGACATGTTCTCTTGTATATAAACATGTATGGTTAACAAAAAGAATTTTAAAAAAAAACTTTGTCAATATTCTTTTATATACTCTGTAAGACAAAAGTAATAACATTATTGACTACCTGATTACATGTGTTTGATCAGATAAACTCAATATGAAACAGATTTCTAAGTTCTAAATGAGAAATATTTGCTTCTTTATTGAATAAATCCTAATGTTTATTATGAAACCTGCAAAAATAATAATAAAAACCTATTTTTTCTTATCCATAAAAATATATAGTATCATTTATTATTATTTAGTATTTTTGCGGCTTTACAGCTTTCTGTTAAAAAAATCCTGTTATATCTTAAGGTTGAATATTGTTCAAGAAAAAAATGAAATACATATGTAAATATAGGAAAATCACGGGAAAGGCATGAATCTACTTCACCCTATGCTTTGTCATACCATCAAATATCTTGACAAAATGTCTGGCATCCTTTCACAGCTAACAAACAAAAGAGTGGATGAGTAAGCGCTAAGGAAACAACACTCTTTCATCACAATTTTCATAAAAGCTGTTACCACCATAGTTAATCTTGACAGGTGACAATACAGGAGGCAATGGATAAATTGTTGCCATAACAAATTATTAATTTTATGCTTTGTTTTTTCCAGGTATTATCTATTGTGCAGAAAACTAAACTTAGTTAGGCACTGTCAGTGAGCAAAAGAGCACCATGACGCAATTCACTCCTGTACTAGTTGGCATTCACACCAGGAGCTCCAATATAAAGATTTCACAGTGTTTTGGTGTCAATTTGAGAACAGTGCAGAGAATTTGAAAAGAATTTGATGGATCACAAACATATGGTAGCTCGGAAAGCTCCCTCTGATCATTCTGATAAGAAAAGAACTCCCAAATTCATTGTTGAGATCCAACCCATGATTGACAATGATCCAGCAAGTCAAGCAGGTCAATAAACAGGGACACAGGAGTATCTGAGTTTCTTAGCAGTCAGCTAGTGCTCAAAGACGAGAAAGGGTCGAGTTTTATCACAGGCCATGAAGGACAAGAGGAAAGATCACACCGCAAAGCTTTTGAACAAACTCAAGCATCCCCTCCAATCAAAAATCCTCTGGCTTTTCACAAATGAGAAAAATATCTGCCAGGATATGATGGTGAACTCACAGAACAACCATTGACTTCTTCTATCCACGCAAGATGTACGAATATTGATGAAAAGCAAACACCCAGTCCACATTATGGTGTTTGGGGTGGTAACTAGCAATAGTGATATTATGCCTCCATTCATCTTTCTACATGGCCTCAGACTCAACATGGAGACCTACATCAAATGCTTGGAGGAGGCAGTGCTGCCCTGGATCAAGAGGATGGATGCTGGAAAACTCTACAGCTGGCAACAGAGCTTTGTGCCATGCTCCACAAGTAGCCAGTGTTGGCTGTCAGAAAATTTCTGTAACCCCCCATTATCTTTAACATCTGCCCACTTAACTCCCCAAATTGCAATCCCCTTGATTATTATGTGTGGGGAGCAGTTGAGTTTGAAAGTAACAAAATTCCATGTAACACCAAAGATGAACTGAAAGTAAGAATAACAATACAATTTACCAATTTAAACAAGGGGACTGTTAGAAGGGCTTGCAGGAGATTCTGACATTGTCTGGAAGCCGTGGTTGAAGCCAATGGTGATTCCTTTTCATTAAATTTCATCAATAGTATTTTCATTAAATTTCATCAATAGTATTTCAAGATATTTTCATGAAATTATTGTAAATTGTCATCTGATACCCATTGCACTTGGTATATTGTTAATGTATAAGCTTCCATAACATTTTGAATAATTTTTTTTCTTATCTATAAGAATACACAGCATCGTTCATTATTATTCAGTCTTCTAAGTATTTTTGCTGGCTTTTACAGTGATAGTCTAGAAGATTAGGAGAATATATTGCATGTGAAAGGGCTTCCCATAACAATTGTCACATCGTACTTCCAACATGAGGACACAAAACTGTCAAGCACTAAAATCAATTTCCATGCCCAGAAAAAGGTCTTTTCTTTTCCAATGAATCATTCAAACCAGCCAATTGCATCGTTACAATTCATAATAAAGAATTGCCTTTGGATTTCACTAGAAGAGTTATTTTTTTCCATCCAGCAAATTATGAATATGTTGAGATATTAAAGGCGATGATGAATCCTGCACTCTTGCATCAACCTAATATGTCAAGTCATCCCATAAGTAATGTCTAAATTTAAAGCCAGAAGAAAAGATATTTTTCTAAATTCGTGCTGGATCAAAATTTATTCACCAACAAAGATTCCATCATTAGTAATAATCTCCTTTCAATGATTTACAAATTTAATAATTTTGTAAAAGCATATTGGTTTTAAAAGTAAAATGACTTTTTTTTGCTGCATGTATGGCACCATAGCTTCTAAAACTGGGGAGTGAACGTGTGTCTTGTGGCTGCTGGAATATAAATCAAGAAGGATGGAAAAATTGGTAGCACTGGAAACAAATGTGAAAAGAGCTGAATACAGGACTAAGACGGGTAGGGCACAATCAGGACTTTCACACAGGAACACAGTACATAAGGGATGAATGCACAAGCAAAGGACAAATGAAATTTCAGGCAACTCAAATTGGGTAAAGCACAACAATCACGACAACATTAAGTATGATACATAGTTGATTACTGCTTCTCAAATAAAATATACCTGCTTTTATTGAGCCGAAAGTATTAGTAGTTGGCTTGCAAAATGAATTATTTACATAACTAACACTACCCCGATTTTTTCTTCATATCCAGGCATTCTGGGGTTCCCACTGACCTGATTCTAACTGAGCAGCCATTTTCTTTTTTTCTTACAAACACAGCACACCAGATGTCATCTCTTTTATTGAGTAATATGCATTATAACAACAAAATTGGGACACCACAGACTTTCTGTCTAATTGGTCATAATACAGAATAATGAAGTAGGGAGGAAGAAAAGTTCAAATTTTAGGAAAATATCTATCAAAATAATTTAGCTATAAATAAGTAGTATGCAGCCCACAGGATGCATAATTGAGACCTTTGTCTTAGCAGCTCTCTAGACATATTTATCTTTAGCAGGGTTATCTAAGTTAAATTATACACTTTGGTTTAATTTGGTTTTATGGCATATTAACCATTGTAGGTTATTTAATGCCAATTCCATCTTTACACAAATAAACAGTTCTTTTTCAAACAATTCTGTTCTGTTCTTCAAAAATAATGAGAGGCAAATCTATCATTTGGTGATGAAAAGTCTTTATTCAGACTGTTCAATGCAAAATGAGAGAGAGAGAGAGAGAGAGTGATATTATAAGGCTCTATATACAAATCTGCAGCTACAAAGAGGCACCCCTCCAACCTGACCAATTTGTACCAACATTTAACCCCAACTATGGATTTCAACTCAACTGACTTCTTTTCAAAATTCTCTATTTTTTATATATTCCAAAATTAAGTATTTCATCAGCCAAATCATCAGTGTGACATCATCTTGCTAAATCATTGCATTATTAATCTTATTTAATTTCAATCAAATCTATCAAGCAACATAACTTCAACTTTGTTTAGTTTTCATTTCCTGTCCCAAAACCTTATTATGACAAGGGTTGATTGTCATATCCTAGCACACATTGACTTCAATGATAAGTACACTTACTCTAAAAGATCTCGATCCAGTCCACAACCTCACTAAATTAAATTATAAAATAACTAATATAATTAATTACTAAATAAAATAATCAATATAATTAATTATCACCCTAATTATTTTACAATTACTAAAAAGATGACCTGATTATATAAACACATATATATATAACACATTGTGGACCATATATATATATATATATATATATATATATATGCATGTAGCTATGTATAGAGCACTGATACAATGGAGAAGTACTAGAGAGTAAGTAGACTGCAGAGATACTCTGGACCAAACCCTATGTAAATAATCAATCATTTTTTTATGGGTACAATCTTATAATCTATAAAAAGAGCAAGATAAAGATAAAGATAGATGAGTACACAGGAAGAAAAAGAAAAAAAATTAAAAGATTTGAATAGATAAGTAAGTAAATGAAAAACAGGCTAAGAATGTTTTGGTACTGTCATAGATAACCAGACACAAAGAGCTTTTTGCCATATCAACTTTCACAATTAATTTCTATGCATGATGATAATATTGTTATATACTTATAAGGGTAAAATATAGAATAAATACCTTAGTGGATGGACTTGTGATTTTGTATGTTATATAATAAGTGTCAGTGTTTTGATATCCAGACAAAGGAAACTTCAATACAGAAATACTCATTGTTCCTGGAGGCTGATTGCCAGTTTCAATCCCATAAGGAATTTTGCACTGAGGACATTTTGGACTGTAATTAAAGGCTTGTTTGATGCAGTCTGTACAGAACATATGTCTGCATTTTTTTAGAGTTATTGGTTTTTTCATATTTTCCATACAGATCGAACATATTTGACTGAAAAAAAAAAAGAAAGAAAAATTCAACGTGTATTTATCCTATGTTACATTTGTACCTTAATTCAATTTTCTTCAATTGATTTTTAAAATTGAGATAGAAAGATGTTGTTGCTTGAAATTCTGAGATACAGAAATTTTTACAAATATAGATAATTAATTAACTGAATTTCTGAGATGATGATTTCTATCATTCAGGGTTTTCAAACTATTGTCTTCATCTTTATTGATATATTCACAACATTTTGTCCGATGTGTCCTCTGGCCTTCTTCAGGTGTTTCTTGTCAAACTCGGGAGCCTACATGAAACTTCAAACCACGTCCTTTATTTAATCCGTGAGGATCGCTTGCTCTGATTCCATTAATCATTAAATAAAGGACATGGTTGGAAGCTCCTGAGTTCAACATGAAACACCTGAAGAAGGCTTGAGGACACATTGGCTGAACCGTTGTGAATATAACAATCAAGATGAAGACAATAGTCCAAAAACCCTGAATTAAAAAAAAAAAACAACATAGATAATTAAACTTTTTCTTTGCATATTTGATATTAAAAAATTTTCATTGATCTATTCTTCAGGTCTTAGGTATAATATTCTATGATTAAGAAAAACAGAAAAAATAAAAAACATGGTAACAGAAAAAAAAAATGGATAAATCTGGTTGATATATCAACCAGATTTATCCATTTCTGTAGAATCATCCAAGTGTTAAATAATTGGTTGGCTGATCAATGCAGAGAGGGTAATAGATGTATGATCACATCATTCAAAAGTCAAAAGTGATAACAGGTTGTGAAGGAAGACCATTAATCTTTAGTGTTCTTTTAAAATTTCTTGCTGTAATGGCCTATCAAACTTTGTTGGTTATTTAATTTCAAAGACACCCTTATAGAAAAACAGCAGTGATACTATTTAACCCATTGCTGGAAAGGATAAGGGGGTTCATGCCTTTCACAAGGCTATTAGTTTGAAAGTGAACATAATAATGTGACTAGAGTTTTAACTCACTATAATGTTGGCATTTCTGGTGTAACGGTTTCTATCTTAGGAAATGGACACATGACCCAAGTTCAAAACCTGGATGAGGCTGTTTGCATTTCACATAATATCCTTGGGACAGCTATGAGTAAATAGTGGGGCAAGTGGTCCAAGAGAAGGAAAATTCTGAATTTAAACCTGTTAAACCCTGATTAAAAATTGACCTGTGTTGCATTCTGCTTGTGTGAAGGAATAGTTAAATATATTGTCTGATGTCGGAGTTCAGCACGTTAACAATGGGGACAAGTTTGACTTTAAGAGGATTACTGGTTTCTTTCATAAGTAACTTCCCATGTCTGTATGGGGTATTATAAATGCAGTTTTCCATATAACTTTTCTCTTGCGAATGACCCATTCTAATAAAGAGCTTATGAAGAACAGTTTTGCTACTGAACACCACTCTTATGTTTCATTCCACAAATTATTTGAACTATAATCTTCATTTTTGTTGCTTTATCAGAACATTTTGGCTTTTGTTTTCTAACTTTTCTTAGGTGTACATTATACTTGGTATCCCCCACTTTTTTTTTAATTTGTTCTCACTTTAACTGAATCCAGCAACTTGACAAGTGAACCAAATCCTGCTTTTCTGATTTTGTATTTTTTGCCATTTCTATAGCAAAAATTTAACTTTTGGCACATTTTCTTCCATCAAATGCCTGTGTCCTTTCTGAATAATTTAAACTTTCAAAAAAGTATTTTCCCCATGAAGCAAATCCCCAACTCCAGCAATTCATCTTGGTTATATTAAGTAAAAATCTTTATAGAAAAATTTTATATTTGCATTAGAGTAGCCATGATCCTATTCAAACAAGAAAAGAGACACTCAAATTTCAGAAATAATTCTTTTAATATCTTTTTTATTTTTAAAATTCATCAAGCACCCAAAGTTTGATGGGCTAGTTACTTGCCTATCAACCACAAAAAAATTATCCGAATGGGTATTGTGGTGTGAGGCCATATTTATTATGGTATTGGATATTGACACTTATGGGTGACAAAAGATATCTTTTGCTAGGGCACCAGGGATTAACCCTGATCTTCCCCTTTTTCATGCACATGAAAAATGCCTATAATGATTCATGATTTGAATATATTTAACAATAGTGGATACTTACGTAGGAGATAATGATGATGATCTCGCCTCAGAAGATGATAGAGACTTAAGGAGATTTTTAGGGGATTGGCTGTTGCTAAGACTGTTTGATTCCTCATTGATGAATATTAAATGAGATTTGAAAAAATTTTGAATTTCTATAACCATCACATTATTCATGTCAACAAAATGAACTTCTTTAAGGCAAGAGTTGGGATTTTTCTTACAGAACACCAAAATACCAATGTAATAACCTTTCACACAAATGTTTATTGGTACTCCAAATATAGCTGCAAAAAAAACAAAACATTACTGTTACATTCATATACATTAATTTTTAAAGGAATAAATTAGATAAAAACTTAGACTTAAATATATATTTGAATTTACATTCATTGATTCTCAAAAGCCAATGCCCTCATTTTTGTTTTTTGATCACAAATTTAGAATTAAAAAATTGTAAAATAAAAGAAATATAAGTCAATAAAAGCAATGATTAATAGCAAGGTTATGAAGAAAAAATATATTCATAAGATTGGTCAAGGAATGTGCAGCCATTTAATATGAATGAAAATGTAGTTTAGCTAGGAGCAATATGGCCTTTATCCCCATTGAGATATTGCACAGAATTTCAGACAACAGTTACCATTGATGTATGTTAGCAAAATATTTCATACATCCCAACCCATTCTAGCAGCAAAGTCTAAAATATATCAACTGCATCCCCTGCAGAGGGTTAAGATCCCCAGCAAAAAAGTGCATCTTCTTGGTGAGGCTCCAATTCTGAGACTTTGGGAGTCACCCCTTCATTATCATTACTCCTAGGTCCACTTTGACTCAGGTCTCATTCAAAGGTCAAATAGATTTGTTTGAGATAATGAAGTGTTTACCTATTTCAAAGGTGCAAATACATTTTTGAAACATATAATTATTGAACAAAAATAAAATAACCCAACAAAAGTTGGCATGTCATAAAATCAATCGATAACATCCAAACATCAAAAAATGAATGGAAAAATGAGACTTTATCCTATTTACCAACCCCTCCGCTCGGGCAGGATATGACACAAGGTCAATCTTTAAGCGGAGTTTAACAGGTTTGAATTCAGAGTTTTCCTTCTCCTAGACTAGTTGCCTAACCAAGGCTGAAGAACCTAGTCTGTCCTACTATTTACCCATAGCTGGAGGGAGAATAATTGGATTCATACCTTTCCCAAGGGTATTAGTGCTATGTGAAATGCAATCAGTCTCGTCCAGGATTTGAACTCGTGTCGCCGTGTTCATTTCCTACAACGATAACCATTACACCACGGGCACCTCGGGAAAAAAAAAAAAAAAAAAAAATGAGACTTTATCATACAATCATTAACATTTTATGAAAACACTATCAAGGACATTTATTTTTGTTTTAAGTTTCTAGTATTTAATATGAAATTGAATTTTTAGTTAATTTTGAAACCATTCTTTTTTCTCTATCATTCTATTTCAAAATCAACACCAATGCATTTGACATTATATACATAATTCTATTTTATTAGTATAATTTGTATTCATTCCAGATTACTACTTTTTGTTTTCTTTAATTGATTGGCATGCACACACACACACACACACACACACACACACACACACACACACACAATTAAAAAAATACTAACCAGAACTTATTGCTGGTAAAGCCAAACTTTGAAAGTTGAGGTTCTGAGCTTCCTCTAAAGAATTTGATATAGCCAGGGCAATTTTCTCAAGATAATATTCATCCTTTCTTCTAAGAATATAGATTGGTCCAACAGCATGGATGATACTTTTGTAGTGTTTAAGATTGCCAGCTGAGGTTGATAATACTTCCCCATCATTCAATGTTCTGCCATTAAGTTTAAATTGCCCTTCTTTGTGGACAGCATCTCCAGCAGCATTAATAATTACTTGAGCAATTCCTCCACAATGTTGAAGATATCCATTAGCTGCATTAACAATACCATCTACATTGACATTCAAAATATCTCCTTGATAAACTTTGACAAGGAGACCATTTTCAGTTTGAAAACAGCAAATATCTTGACTGTTTTGAGTAAAAACTTCCTTTTTTGCAGGATATTGTGTCGATAAAGCAGTAGGAATATACTGCTGAGCTGCCTCATAGTTTTCACTGAATCTTTTTTGAGTGGCCAGGGTTGCTGCAGGTGAAGTGGCTGAAACAGTATCATTGATTGTTGTTAAACTGTCATTTTGTTTAAATCTGTCTTTGGACACAGGCAAAGGTATTTTTTTTCCCAGCCAGACTTCAAGGAAACATTTTGATTCCTGAGTGAGTTTCCAGTCAAGACTTTCAATAACCACATTCTGGCCACTGTTAGTCACAATAAATCTTATCAGGGGGTATATTTGTCTTGCTTTCAAAAGGCAGTAATCAAGAACATTACTGCTCACTGGTTGGACAATATTCACTTGTTCTTGATGAATGTTTTTCTTCACTTCAAATATTAGTGACTTCAGCTTGTCTTTATCCTTTCCTGATAGGTGGAAGTGGTAAAATTTCTCTTTCTTGTTGTCCAGTTGCTGAATGATATTTGGAATCTCTGAATGCAAATCCTTGAAGAAGAAAACATCTGCAAAGTCTTTAAGTGGTATTTTAATGGATGATAGACTGAGCTACAATAAGATAAATAAATAAAAGTATTCAATAAATAAGGTGAATTTAAAAAATAAAAAAACAAAATAAATTTATTTTTTTCAGAATTCTTTTCCATAAACAATTGTTTCAAAATGTTTTATAGCAAAAATTATTTTAATCATGTAAAAATATTTGTTTTGAGGCTATTCAAATGGCAGAAAATCAAATAGAGTGCTTCAGGCTTGAAAAGGTCATGATAAAGAAAGAGATTATGTTGAAAAGTAAAGATTGTTGTAGAGCACAGATTTAAAAGTTGGTTTCACTGCTCATTACTATTGCAGTGAGCATGATGCTTAATGGGTACCTCATTACAGTAGCTTTGTGGAAGATTAGATCAAGTCTTATAAGTAAATATAGTTATTTCTTAAGCTTAGCTTAGTCTGGAACAAAGCTACACCAATAAGATATTTGTAACATGATATGAAAAGTCCAAGTTATAAAGAGAACAAGAGGTTAATTTCTATGTAAGGAGAGAGAGAGAGAAGAAAAAATAAGAGAAAAAAACAGACATTGAATCCATGGGAACAGCCAGCTCAGTGACTCAGGCTTAAGCACTCCTTGTGGGTCAGCCAGTCATGGGTAGATGATTATAGTAAATAAAAATGACAAGAAAAAACCCTGATGTCCCAAATCTTCTGCACAGGTGTGGAACCAGCGGAAACAGGTATGTTCCTCCCTCCACACGAAGAGGTAAAGCAAGAACAATGTGAAGATAGTTGAAAGTTGTGGCCCCTCAACAAACAAGCATGTGTTAGAACTAGAAGAAGATTCTGCTCTCCTTTTCTCCTCATATGTTAATTCTTTTTGTCCAGCTAACAGGGTCAACTCAGCTTTCATACTCTCTTCCTTTCTCCCAACATCTACTTAAAAAGTGTAGTAGCAAGCAAACTTTTGTGTTAGTGAACTAAGACAGAGTTTTGTGTGTTCGTCAATTTTTCCCACGGCGAGATAAAAACAGGGTCTGATAACTACTTAAAACGTAGCAATACAGCCATTAACACATTTGCACGTGGTGGTACAACCATATATTTGGTGTGTTATAGTACAAAATACTATTTGGTGCAGTAACATTAAAACCTTCTATTTAGTATCGTTATGGAACATATTTAGAAAAGTCTGACTTATTACATTAATGAATTGCCCTACAAAATTAGCTTGCTCATCACTGCTAAATAGTAAAGTGTTTTTGTTTTTTTACAAACCTTTGCTCCAAATCTTGTTTTAATTCCATGTCAAATCATACCAAAGACTCAAAAAATGGTACTTGATGCCACTTTGCTTAACAGTCAGCATTATAAAGTAAGGATCAAGGGTAAAGTGGAGCAATCCAGGGAATGGAGTAGCGCCCTCTTCTAGACCTCGGTGTAGAAGGTATTGAAAAGAGAGCCTTCGAGTCACACACGACTAAGGTTGCCAACTTTACTTTTTACTATATCAGTAAAGTTTAGTTTCAAGTCATTAAAAGAGATCATTTTTTATTATATTGTAATGGCTGCCATATTAGAATACTTTTTTATGATTCTGTCAAAAATAGCATATTTGTTTATTTCAACACTGAAGACAAAAGTAAATAATAATATTTGTGTATGTATATACTAGCTATGGATAAAATAATTGAAAAATCCACCTCACCCAATAAGACAACTAGTATTTAATTATTTTGAACTCTAAGATGAAGGGATTTTAGACTAGTCTTTTCTTCATCTTATCTTTTTATCACAACTTTATAGGTTGAAAACTTTCCAACAGTTAAAGTAATGTGAAAAAAGAATAAATAGGTAGCTTTCAACAAAAATTGAATTTCAATCCCATTTATCTGACTAAATGCCGACTGAATCAATTCAACTATGGCAGATGACAGTGAATTTAGAAACCTTATGAAACTTTAGCACCTTTTAATCAAAAAGAGATTAAATAAATAATTTTAAAATACACTCTGTTAATTATTCAAGAAGCTTTTTAACTTTAAAATTGTTTTAGTTTTTTACAGCGTATTAACCCTTGCAAGTTGTTTAATGCCAAATCCTGTTCATACATATACACTAAATATATATGATTTGTAAACGAATAGTTTATAGCTAACAATTTTTAAACAAACCAGAGCTCATTCGTTTGCACACAGTTGAATGGTTTCAAGTATTGCTATTTAACACAAAATGTTTTATTTGCACACAGTTAAATGGTTCCAAGTATTGCTATGTAATACTAATAATTCAATTTGTTTGCACACAGTTAAATGGGTTCAAGTATAGAAAATGATTAAACATTACTATGTGAACCATAAATAAGACCCTAACAGAAACTAACACTTTAAATCAGAGTGGACTTGGGATTAATGGCAATGAAGGGGTACTCCACATTCCTTTAAGCTCTAGAACTAGAGCCAGGACATGCATTGGGGGGGGGTCTTATACCCTCTGCAGAAATGCTGTTAGTGAATTTTGTAGCCTCAGCCGACCTGGCTTTATAATTGTTTACATTTTAAATATGATTTACATTTTTAGTTTTAAATTTACATTTCATTTGAATCTTTAAAGAAATGCAAATATTATAATAAAAAAATTGTAGAGATCTTTCACAAATGAATTGTTTCAAATTGATATGAATTGTTGATGTGTGTGTAATATTTAAGATGAAGTATCTGTAACAATAATGAGAATAAATATTTTCTCTGTCCATATTTCTTATTATACTAAAGTAATCAGAGAGGAAGTGAATAATATGAATATACAGGCACAAAATAAGATATTCTATTTTGGGGTCTGCATCTGCTGATAGTAATTTGACTCATACAACTATTTGCATAAAAAACAATTATAGTCATCACTGTTTTTTATGAATAAGACTGATATCTTTCTCAAATAAAAAAAAGAATTAAAATATATTCTTGAATTTTTTCATTGGCAATAATTATGAGAAATGTGCTCAATTCAATAAGTAAGCTAGGCCAACATACGAAAAGTTAACAAAATTATCCGAATGCTAGTTGCTATAAAGTACTATTCTACCTAAATTATCTAGAAGACTTTATCTCTGTCTAGCCCAAGAAATTATCTAGTAGTAAGTGTCAGGCTAGGCAAAGGGGGAAAGAAACGTATAAAAAATAAAGGAGATGGGAATGGGAATGGTAACACTTTTGGTGTCTGAAAGAGAAGTGTGTTTATATTTCTTAAAAACAAAAACAACCAGTTCCCATAAAGTAATTTATTTCAAGAGAAATAAATTTTACAGAATCCGGCTTAGCATATTTTCCCCTATGCTTGTCAAAAATATTGAATTTAAGGTAACAAAAATAACATACATTCAAGTAATGACAATATTATAACCAAAAAAAAAAAGGAGAATATAAAAAATATAACAACTGACTTGCTCAAAGCAATGCCATCAAGCACCTACTGTTAGTTTAACTTTTGTTAATGATAAAATACTATTCTTTGGTATTTTATGTTAAAGTTCTTTTCGAAGCCAATTTTTAGGATTTGTTTTTTTCTCAGCGTCTCCTTCTTGCGTAGAATCAACCAGGACAACCGTGTTCTAGTTTCCTGTGTAGACTTGTTGAAAACAAAGTTTACTATTTCTTTAAGTGTACTTTGAGTAGACCACTGCTTTCTCCTTTTAGAGATGAATAGATGAATATCTGTGTTTCGACTTGAATTTTCTTCTGTTGAGTCTACAGAGGCATTTACCAAATCTACTGACCAAGCCAACTGCTTCTCTAGTTGACAAAAAAGTCCAATAATTCCACCTCCAGACCTTAGACTCAACTTTCTTTTGAAGGAGACAGCATACTGAAACCACAATTAGCATGCAGTAGGCTGATTGTTTCAAAAAGTAACAATAAAAACCCTGTAAGGAAAAGAGCGAGCCAGGCAGTTCCTACTGCTCAAGTCAGAAAAAAAACAAAAACAAAAAGAAGGAGTTCCCTTGCGGGTCGCACTTAAATAACAGTAGGGGCTGGGGATAATGGCTCAACTTCGAAACAGCCAAACATATTCAAGCAGACAATAACAGCCGAATTTACAAATTCCAACATAACTTGTCTATATAAGAATGAACTGATGTCTATATGTTTATGTATTACATAGCAGAAAAAATGACACATCATAGAGTAATTTTTGTAAGCACAGTACATTTAAAAGATACTTGAAAGATAAAACAATTTCAAATCAAATCAAATTATCAATTTATGAATAATTTTAATTAATCAAACATTAGAAAAAATCTGTCCAATGCAAATAAGTGTTCATTACAGTATTGCTTCTATTGATTTATCAGCATATTGATATACTGACAACAATACTTTAATAATTATTATTAATAATTAATCTTAATAATCTATAATACTATCATTTGATTCATTTATCAAATGTGATACTATGTTCTGGGGTTAGTTACCATTTGTGGCACTCTTGCTTGGTCTGGCACGAAATGTAACACTATGCTTGGGTACGTTACTACTGTAACAATTTCTTGGCATGGAACCACTGTAACAATATTGTGGTCTCTAACACCCAATACCAATACCAGTGCCAAATTGTGCATAACAACTTTTGAGGTACCAAACGTAATAATAATAATTGGTCTTATCCTGGTAACGGCGCCAAATGAGATACTATAGTAGTCACAGTACTTTAACTTTGGTTTTATCTTGGTAATTGTGCCAAATGCATTTCTAGATAAGTTTGTCTATCAATCGTCTGTGCCTATGCTGTGTTTGAAAAATCCACAGATAGGGAATGACATAATTCATCCTGAACTTCTGATGGTCGGGATAATTGATTGGTACAAAGTTGCCTGGGTGTCGGCAACTCAAAGACAAGAAGAACTCTCTGTTAACAATAAACAATCATTTATTGGAATGTATTGGTGTAACAGTAATATGTCCAATACTTTTTAGAAAATTGTCACTTTATTATCCAGATATACTGTTAGATATTCAGACTGCATACAGTAGCACAAAGGGGAGAGAAAGTCTGTTAGGGTCTATGAAAAGAGACACAAAGAGACATGCACCTCTGCCCGACCAACATCTCACCCCAACTGACAACTTTTTCAAAATTCACAAATTTTTATATATCTCAATTCAGGATATCGGTAGTGTGATGTCATCTCACAGGTGTCCCCAAATCCACTGTTTTCCTTTCCCCAATCAAACTTGTGACAAGATGTGAATCTATTTTGTTTACATTTGGTCTTCCTTTGTTGAACTGACAGGTACCATCTCCTGGTCGGGGTGTACTCTCTTGAATTTCCCAATTTGACTTACATTTCTGCTCAAAGATTTTAGCTAACAGGCAATTGAAAAACTTGCAGCCCAACTAAACCAGATATTCAAGTAATTAATCCAATCAATCATCAAGTAATTAATCAAGAAATTAATCCAATCAACCATCACGTCAACTAGGTTACATTCCTCCCATCCATAATAATGAAATTTTGTCAAAGACAAAATTTATTTAAACTTATACAACGATATGTAATGATTTTTCTTTTTTTCTGTACTTTTTCACTTTCCCAATTTACAATAAACCTGTAATCTCTCTCTTGAGCTGTGATGACCCCCCCGCAAAATTCAGTAATAACAATTCCAAAGAACACAAAACAAAAATACATGAAATTATTAGTACAGCCCAAAATAAATTTAAAAAACAAAAGTCAAACTAGGAGACTGTTCGTATCATTCTTTTCTTTCTCTTTCTTTCGCTCTTTTTTGTCTTTTTTTTTCATCATACATTATTCTTTTTTTTTTTTAGTTTGCATATTCTTCTCATTCTTTTCTCTCCTTTTTTTCTTCGTGTTTTTTTTTTGCTCATACCAAAATTTCAAATGTCTATTTCACCTACCATGAATCATTTCTCTTTTTACTTTTCTTCCTAAGCTATGACCTAATGTCTTTTTCAATGTAGTAATCCTAATGAATTTTCTCTCTGATTTCTCTTTGTTTTCTAATCATTTTTCCATACACATATATCTTATTTTTCTGTACAATTGCTCATTCTCTGTATATCTGTCTTTTTCAGATAACCTAAGCTAAAATTGGTTCATGCACTCCCTTTTGCCATTTTTTTTCAACAAGTATCTCCTCAAAAGAAGAATGACTTGCATTCTTTACCCTAAGCACAATTTGAAACTGAGTCCAAAATTTTCCAGTGCATACCATGGGACACACCAAGACTTCACACATATATTTCTTAATCTAAGATCCACTTTTTCAAAATATCCTCTTCAACACATGGGTGCGAAATGTTATAACTTCAACTAACACAGTAGTCTGGTCTCTTACCAACACCCCAAAATTTCTTGAACCCTGTTTCCAGAGGGACCCTCACAAAATATTGGCCTGTAACCAGTACCTCAAAATTCTCGACCACATTCTAGAGGGAGCCTCATAAAACGCTTGCCAAAAATTTCCATCCCATCTAGGAAGACCACATAGAACCTTATCTGGCTTCTACCAGTACCCAAAAATTCTTGATCCTTTATAGGGAAACATCTACAAAACCTTGTCTGGTTTCTACCAGTACCCAAAAATGTCAATCCATCACAGGGAGACTTCCACAAAAACCTTTCCGATACAAATTTTTGTCAAAACCACTGACTATTCACCAAACAATGGATCCAAAGGTATATGCCTATCATCTTGACAACATCCCATGGCAGTCCAGAATTACCTGGATGCCAAGAATCAAACATGAACCATAAAAAAGATATCACCATGTGTACGATTAGCGTTTACAAGTTACTACAAAATTTCATTCATAAAAAATTTTGTTTATGTCATATAAAAAATGCGCATTTTCAATCCTCTATTAAAATCCATTCATAAAAATTTGTTGACTATCCAAGTCCATTCATGGAAAATTTTAAATTCTCATGTCCTTCAAATTTGAAGATTTGTTAAGAAACCTGTCATTTTTTATATTATATATCACAGAAACAATATTTTCTGTTGTTCAAACAACAACTGTCTGTTTGTCTTTCTCTTTCTCTTTTTCTTCCCTTGCTTCTGGTAACCCAAAATCTAGCAGTCCTTTCCCTTGGTCGGGGTGTGCTCACTTGAATTTTCCAATTTGACTTACATTCCAAGATTTTAGTTAACTTAACAGCCAACTAAACCAGATAATCAAGTAATTAATACAATCAATCATCACAGTAACTGGATTATAAATCATTAGCACTTGCAAATAATTATACTATAAATTATATGAATAGGAAGTGACTTGATATCAACCAAAAGCTGTTGAAATCCAATTTAGCAAGAGAAGGAAAGATATTGGTGTTTCTCTGAACACCTGTAATGCTTTTAGCTCAAATAGATTTCTTGTCCTTTGTCAAAAGCATTTACTTGGGATTTTTTTATTACTGATTATTATAAATCATAAAATCCTTTACCAGTTTTCTTTTAAGTCTCAGAAAATATACAGGTTGCAATGGAAAAATTATTGTCGAAATAACACAAAAATGAAAATAACACTAACATCTCAGATATATTTACAAAAATTACAAGAAAATATCTTGAAATACTATTGATGAAATTTATTGAAAGGAATCACCATTGGCTTCAACCACGGCTTCCAGACAATGTCAGAATCTCCTACTACAAGCCCTTCTGACAGTCCCCTTATTTAAATTGGTAAATTGTGTTGTTATTCTTGCTGTCAGTTCATCTTTGGTGTTACATGGAATTTTGTTACTTTCAAACTCAACTGCTCCCCACACATAATAATCAAGGGGATTGCAATTTGAGGAGTTAAGTGGGCAGATGTTAAAGATAATGGGGGGGGGGTTTACAGAAAATTTCTGACAGCCAACACTGGCTACTTGTGGAGCATGGCACAAAGCTCTGTTGCCAGCTGTAGAGTCTTCCAGCATCCATCCTCTTGATCCAGGGCAGCACTGCCTCCTCCAAGCACTTGATGTAGGTCTCCATGTTGAGTCTGAGGCCATGTAGAAAGATAAATGGAGGCATAATATCACTATTGCCAGTTACCACCCCAAATACCATAATGTGGACTGGGTGTTTGCTTTTCATCAATATTCGTACATCTTGCGTGGATAGAAGAAGTCAATGGTTGTTCTGTGAGTTTGCCATCATATCCTGGCAGATATTTTTCTCATTTGTGAAAAGCCAGAGGATTTTTGGTTGGAGGGGATGCTTGAGTTTGTTCAAAAGCTCTGCGGTGTGATCTTTCCTCTTGTCCTTCATGGCCTGTGATAAAACTCGACCCTTTCTCGTCTTTGAGCACTAGCTGACTGCTAAGAAACTCAGATACTCCTGTGTCCCTGTTTATTGACCTGCTTGACTTGCTGGATCATTGTCAATCATGGGTTGGATCTCAACAATGAATTTGGGAGTTCTTTTCTTATCAGAATGATCAGAGGGAGCTTTCCGAGCTACCATAAGTTTGTGATCCATCAAACTCTTATCAAATTCACTGCACTGTCCTCAGATTGACACCAGAACACTGTGAAATCTTTATATTGGAGCTCCTGGTGTGAATGCCAACTAGTACAGCATATTATTTCTAAATTTCTGTAGGAGTGAATTGCATCATGGTGCTGCTTTGCTCATAGCCAGTGCCCAACTTAGTCTAGTTTGCTATACAATAGACAAAACCTGAAATAAACAAAGCATATGCATGAAATTGATATCTTAAAATGTTATCATATTTACCCAACCCCTCCGCTCAGGCAGGATATGACACAAGGTCAATTTTTTAAGCGGAGTTTAACAGGTTTGAATTCAGAGTTTTCCTTCTCCTAGACTAGTTGCCTCACCAAGGCTGAAGAACTTAGTCTGCCCTACTATTTACCCATAGCTGGTGGGAGAATAATTGGATTCATACCTTTCCCAAGGGTATTAGTGCTATGTGAAATGCAATCGGTCTTGTCCAGGATTTGAACTTGTGTCGCCGTGTCCATTTCCTACAACGATAACCATTACACCACGGGCACCTCCCTTTTTTACCAACCCCTCTGTTTGGGCAGGATGTAACACAAGGTCAATTTGTAAGTGAAGTTTAACAGGTTTGAATTCAGAGTTTTCCTTCTCCTAGACTAGTTGCCTCACCAAGGCTGAAGAATCTAGTCTGCCCTACTATTTACCCATAGGTGTAGGGAGAATAATTGGATTCATACCTTTCCCAAGGGTATTAGTACTATGTGAAATGCTATCAGTCTTGGCCAGGATATCTTAAAATGTTATATAGTGATAATTAACCCATCACACTCAGTACAAATTAAAAATAATATCTACCCTTATGTATTTACACACAGATAAGCTACTAATGTATTACAGCATATTATTTACTGTACTGAAAGATTTATGATACTTACTTGCTTCAGATGTTCCTCTAAGGCACTAATTGCAAGTAGAAGATTTTCTTTTATACAAGAATAATTCACAAACTGGATCCATTTAATTGATTTTAGATTTTCTTTTGATGTCTCCTGGGGCATAACAGGTTTTGGTAAGCCTGAAAGAAAAATTTTGTGTTTTATTAGCTAAAATATATGAGAGGATGTACAGAGGCCATAATCAAATACTACTCCATTTTAAATAAGGGACAAAATTTGGTATAATTTGGACAGTGCTCGATATTTGTGATAGAACTATTATATAATATAATAAATAAATCTATATATATATATAACTGGATTCCTGGTGTCTTTATATGACAATCATCAGGCAAAAAAGCCTTTTTCGCCTTATAGCTGTTGTATAAAGACGGCATGAAACAAGTGGTTGCAGACAAGCTTCCATATTATTAAATCTATATAAACTCTAATATATATATATATATATATATATATATATATATAAATGACTTGGCATTAGATATGCAACATTTTCAGCCTACTTGAATAGAATAAATAAGCGAAGCAAAACATATTTTTTTAGTAACTATGGACTTGTCTATACTTACTCAAAAACAGTAAATGAGGAATTATGACTATTATCAGTGGAAGGGTGTATGTACGTTGTACCATTGACATAAATGTGGTGAACCTTCATAGTTAGCAGTGTTCAGTTGAGCAAACTAATGGACCACTTATAGAAACCGCATGCAGCACACCAGCAATTGCTGAACATGGATATTCTCAACTTTGCAGCTTATTCACTGACAGTGCTCCATGCAAGTCCTGACTGCACAAATGTGAAAACTTGGAGGCTCTATAGGTTTCACATAAACTGTAAATAGACGCAGCAAAAGGACCCTCTCAGTAGTGCTATACAGACACTGTCTTGACTTTTGGCACATAAACTTCAAATGTGCAGTGCAAGAGAACTTACATGATTATCAACCCTCTTGGTGGTTATCTTGTATCAAACCTACCAAGAGGCACTAAAAGAAAACAACAGTCAGTGCCATCCATGCAGCAAGAAAGAAAGCAACCATCTACTGCAACCACTTCTGATCCACATGCAAAACTAAAGCAGAAGCCTTGAGCATCAAACTTAACTTTCTTCCTACTAATGTTCATCCAGAAAAACTTTGTACAACTTCAAATGGAACCATAAATCTTTCCAACTTATTCTATAAATTTCATGAATACACCTTCAATTTTTTAGCTGACGTTCATTTACTTTTTATTAATTTGCTCTTTGCTTCTGTGCATGCATTAACATGCATGTATTATAAAACATTTAATATCTTTCTTTGTGTAATAGGTACATATATAAATATAAAATATATAAAATAGATATATATCAATAAAAAAATTAACATATATATATATATATATATATATATATATATATATATTTGAATTAAAATATATATATATATATATATATATATATATATATATATATATAGTACATGCATTTACCAAATCCTCCACACAGGCAAAATGTGACACATGGTCAATTTTTAAGCAGAGTTTATCAGGTTTGAATTCAGAATTTTGCTTCTCCTAAACTGATTGGCATACCAAGACTGGCCTACTCTACTATTTGTTAATAATTAGAGGGAAAATAGTTGGATTCATACCTTTCCCAAATGTACTAGCACAATGGAAAATACAAACAGCCTTGTTCAGGATTTGAACTCATATCACAGTGTCCATTTCCTACGATAATAACAATTACATCATGGGCACACACACACACACACACACACACACACACACACACATATATATATATATATATATATATATATATATATATATATATATATTCGTGTTTTTTGATTTTATCAAAAACACATAACAGGATGGAAATAAATTTATAATCCTAATGTGAACGGTTTTGTTTTTTTCTTTAAGAAGAATATATATATATATATATATATATATATATATATATATATATATATATATATATATATTAATAAATGAATATTGATGATAGAAAATCAAAATATTCACTTAATCAAATGCTTATTTCCATTTTCCCCGAGTTGAAATAAAAGAATAAATCACATTTTTGCATTTTTGATGGAGGAGGTAAAAAATTGATGGTCCCAGTTGTAATTATTGATTATGGGTAAGATATCAAGAATAGATTGACAGGCAAAGTATTTTTCGAGTACAATTTGGAATAGTGTAAACAAAAGCTGATCTCATAGCCAAAAGTACTGGTGGATTAATCCAGTGAGGGAGAAATGTAAACAGGTTTTGCAAGAACTACTTACATAATTAGTTTGGGGGAGGGGGGATGATGATGATGATGATTATGTGCACATTGACTTACATGAATCTTACATGAGTATGTCATAGTATATAAGAAAACCCTAAAAAAGGAAAGGTTCACACATGGTTAGTGAAATTTTAAGTGAAAGCAAGTATAAGAGCAATATGGCTCCTTTTGTAGATGTGTTACTTTTTCTAGCATATTTTAAATACAACAGCCCCCTGAGTGAGTGATTACTATTCTACTAAACTAAATGCAGACCACACATGCCTTTGTAGAGGTTTAAGACAAGAAAGAAATTGTTCTTACAGCCTGAAAATTAAATGAAAAAGAAGATAGCCAGACATTCTTTAAATTAAAACTTAAGGAATATTCAGGAGTAGAGGAAAGGAAAAAAAGGGGGAATAGGCCAAATGGGAGAAAGAAAAAGTAAAGGGGGGGAGAAAGAAAAGGAAACAACAGTGCACTTCATCAGTTGCTGGGCAGACAAACACCACAGGTCAACTGTCAGAATGACATAGTTCAGAAAACTACTGTTACTCATTTTTAAGGGTGGCAGCAACTGATGAAGTTAAAATACAGCCATTGAAAGATTATTATGACTCTCACTCAAGCCATATGTCCAAACTACATTGCCCTTTCATGCAGGTAAAAAAGGGACACATTCAGCTGAGGTCAGAGCTTTGGCACCAGTGGTTGAAAAATCATCTACAGAACTCAAACACAACAAAAATTACTTGTATGCAAAAGCACAATACAAATAGTGACATTCAAACTTAGAACTTTAAATTGAATCAGCCAACTACTGGAGCTGACAGTGTCAGTGGTAGAGTATGACATAAACATAGTATGTGTATAAGAACACAGATACTATATGAGCAAAGTAGAAATAAAATACAACAATACTGGTAACAAATGGATGTTTGTCTTGGCATCTGGATGGAAAAACTGTCAACGCAGTCATAGGTGGGGTAGGAATGCTTCTAAGAAGGTACAAAGTGAACTAACTAATGCTTACCTAAAAGAAAAACCAGAATACATCCAAGATCAGGTCAATAAGATTAGACGCTCAATTGAAGATAGAAAATCTCGGATAGTGTGGTAGATAGGAAGTGAAGTGAGTAAAAGAAAAAGCACCATGTAAGCAAAACTAAAAGCTGCCAGTCAAGAAGAATGGATACACTTCTGGAAAGAACATTTTAAGAATTTGCTAAGTCCCCCCAAAGTTATGGATGAACCCATCACAAAAATTATTGATATCAAACTAGGACAGTTTACCCAAGAAGAACTCGATGTGGTCCTAATAAAAATTAACAACAGGAAAGCTGCTAGTCTCGATGAAATACCTCCAGAAGTATGGAAGACAAGGAAATTCAATGACATAGTGCTCCGTTACTGCAACACCATATATAACCAGAACATAATAGACAGATGGACAAAGGGCTGCATCCTTTCTTTCCTCAAGAAGAGTGACCTTGGAATAGCTAAGAACTACCAGTTACTTCCATAGCAGCCAAGATTTACAAGATTCTACTACTCAACTGCATTAAACCTGAAATTGAGAAAATTCTAAGGAAAAGCCAAAATGCCTTTTGTAGGAATTGGTCCATAACATCACAAATTCTGTTAATCAGTTGACTTTTAGGTGTTGTGCAAAAAACCTTGAAGATACACTCCTATTTCTAGATTTCTCCAAGGCATTTGACTCCATACACAGAAAGAAGATGGAGTAAATACTTCTAGCCTACAGTCTATCCAGGGAGACCATTGCAGCCATAATGATGCTCAATAAAAACATGAAAGTAAAAGTACACTCATCGGCTGGAGACACAGACTTCTTCAACATTGTTGCAGGTGTACTGCAAGGGGATACATTAGCACCATGCCTGTTCATAATCTGCCTAGACTATGTACTTCAGACGTTGATAGATTTAATGAAAGAAAATGGCCTTACACTGGAAAAAGCAAGAAGCAGACAATACTCTGCACAAACTATTACAGATGCAGACTAGCGCTTAAGGCAAATACACCCACCCAGATCAAATCTCTGCTGCATAGTCTGGAGTGGGCAGCAAGTGACATAGCCCTTCATCTGAATGCAGACAAAACTGAGTACATGAGCTTTAATCAGTGATGATATCCCCACACTAAACAGTGGCTCTTTGAAACTAATGGACAAGTTTACCTACCTCAGAAGCAGCATCTCATCTACTGAAAATGATATCAATACATGACTAGCGAAGGCATAGAGAGCTATTGATAGGCTATCAGACATATGGAAGTTAGATCTATCCGAGAAAATAAAATGTAATTTTCCCATACTACTGTATGGACGCACCACAAGGATGCTGACAAAGCATATAGAGAAAAAGCTTGATGGCAATTGCACAAGAATGCTATGAGCTATATTAAATAAACCCTGGAAGCAACATTTCACAAAACAGCAGCTGCACGGCCACCTACCACCTATCATGAATATCATTCAAGTTAGACAATCAAAACATGCGGGACACTACTGGAGGAGCAAAGATGAACTCATAAGTGATCTTCTCTTATGGACCCTTCACACAAACGTGCAAGTGGATGACCAGCAAGAACTTATCTACAACAGCTCTATACAGATACAGGATGTAGCCTGGAATACCTGCTGAAAATGATGGATGAAAGAGACGGATGGCAAGTGAGAGAGAGAGTTAAAAAAATCCACGTGAGCAGCACCACATGATGATGATGATATATATAAATGAATAATGTATATATATTATGTATATGAATAATATATTTTTTATATATATATTTCAAAATGAATAGGTCCACTAAGAGGTATATACATATATATACATTGATACATATTTGATTGAACATGATAGACACTTTTTGTCTACATATTTTTTTGTTAAATCTTTTGAATTGCCATATTGATCTAATGATATTCTGTGGGAATTTGTTGATAAACCTTCCTTAATTAGTTATTTCCCAACTTTGGGCCATCATCAGGGGAGGATGAATTACAAAATCAAATATGTACCAATGAAGAAATGCTGCCAAAATATAAACAAGAAATGGAAAAATAGTGCGATGAATTACGAGGCATACTCCTCTTTCGAGGGTGTGTCCTCCGATCACCGAATAGTCACGGCAAAAATATGGCTAAGCCTACGAAAAAACGCCAAACGAACAGCGACCACCAAACACTATGACTGGGCCCTTTTGAACAACAGAGATATAAGAGATAAATACGTATTAGAATTAAGAAACAGATTCGAAACACTACAAGAGAAGACGGAAAAAAGTACACCAAACGACAAATATGAAAATTTCGTCAATGCGCACCTTGAGCCAGCAGCGAAATGCATTCCAACAAAACTCAAAACTAAATATAGAGTCCCATGGGAAACTTTAGCGGTGAGAGAAAAATGTGCACTAGTGAAAACAGCCTCCAAAAACTATCGAAAAAACCTAACAAACACAAATGCCTTAAAACTAAAAACGGCACAATATCAATTAGCAGGCATATATATAAAGGAACAGACAGAATACATTCAAAATCAGATAGATAAGATTAGAGACTCGGTGGAAGATGGACAATCTAGGATAGCCTGGCAAACAATAAACAAAGTGAGTAGAAGAAAGAACACAGCCAAAGCAAAACTGAAAGCTGCAAACCAACAAGAAAGAATAAAACTGTGGAAACAGCACTTCGAAAACCTACTAGGAAACCCACCGAAAATAACACATGAACCAATCACCAGAATAATTAGCGAACAATTAGACATTAAACTAGGACCGTTCACACAAGAAGAACTCAACTCGGTTCTCAGAAAAATTAAAAATAGGAAAGCTGCAGGGCTGGACGAGATTCCCCCAGAAGTATGGAAGACCAGACAATTTGACGACATACTGCTCCGACACTGCAACGCAGTATACAATCAAAATCCGATAGATAGATGGATGAAGTGATGCATACTCCCCTTCCCTAAAAAGGGCGACCTCGGATTAGCCAAAAACTACCGAGGCATAACACTTACATCCATAGCAGCCAAAATCTACAATGCCCTACTACGAAACCGCATAGAACCCAAAATCGACAACATAGGAAAAACCAAAATGGCTTCCGAAGAAATAGATCCACGACCTCAAAAATATTAACCATCCGTAGAATCCTTGAAGGTGTACGGGCAAAAAACCTACAAGCGACATTAATATTTGTCGACTTTACCAAGGCCTTCGATTCCATTCACAGAGGAAAGATGGAACAAATCCTACTAGCGTACGGCATACCTAAAGGAACCGTAGCAGCAATAATGATTCTCTATAGAAACACCAAAGTAAAAGTATGATCACCAGATGGAGACACAGAATACTTCGACATTGTAGCAGGAGTACTACAAGGGGACACGCTGGCTCCGTACCTCTTTATCATTTGTCTAGACTACGTACTTAGAACATCGATTGACAAAATCAGAGAGAATAGCTTTGAACTGACGAAGAAAAGAAGCACAAGGTACCCCGCAAAAACAATTACCGACACCGACTACACCGATGACATAGCAATACTGGCAAATACATTCGACCAAGCCGAAACACTATTACATAGTTTGGAATGAGCAGCCACAGGCATAGGCCTCTATGTTAATGCACACAAAACGGAATATATGTGCTATAATCAAACAGGAGACATCTCCACTCTAGACGGAACCCCTCTTAAACTAGTAGACAAATTCACTTACTTAGGAAGCAGTGTCGCATCAACAGAAAAGGACATCGACACGAGGTTAATGAAAGCATGGACAGCTATCAATAGGCTATTGATTATATGGAAATCAGACCTAACCGATAAAATGAAACGCAGTTCCTTCCAGGCAGCGGTCACATTGATACTGCTATATGGATGCACTATATGGACACTAACAAAACGGCTGGAGAAGAAGCTAGACGGCAATTACACAAGAATGCTGCGAGCAATCTTGAACAAGTCCTGGCGATAACACCCCACAAAACACCAACTGTACGGCCACCTGCCTCCTATCATGAAAACTATTCAAGTTAGACGAACCAGACATGCAGGACACTGCTGGAGAAGCAGGGACGAACTCATAAGAGATGTACTCTTATGGACCCCCACACATGGCCGTGCAAAAGCAGGATGACCAGCACGAACATACATTCAGCAGCTATGTGAGGATACGGGATGTTGTCCTGAAGACCTGCCTAGGGCGATGAACGATAGGGAGGAGTGGCGAGAGAGGGTCAGGGATATCCGTGCTACCAGCACGACATGATACTATTTACCAACCCCTCCGCTCGGGCAGGATATGACACAAGGTCAATTTTTAAGCGGAGTTTAACAGGTTTGAATTCAGAGTTTTCCTTCTCCTAGACTAGTTGCCTCACCAAGGCTGAAGAACCTAGTCTGTCCTACTATTTACCCATAGCTGGAGGGAGAATAATTGGATTCATACCTTTCCCAAGGGTATTAGTGCTATGTGAAATGCAATCAGTCTCGTCCAGGATTTGAACTCGTGTCGCCGTGTCCAATTCCTACGACGATAACGACTACACCACGGGCACCTGATGATGATGATGATATATATATATATATATATACATACATATATACAGTTGCTGTCTTGGGGGATGTTGCCTTCAGGATTTGTTCAATACAGCTTGTAACATTCTTGTGCAATTACCATCAAGATTTTTCTCCATACGTTTAGTCAGTGTCCATGTGGTGCATCCATATAGGAGTATTGATACGACTGCAGCTTGGAAAAAACTACATTTTATTTTATCAGAAAGGTCTGACTTCCATATGTTTGATAGCTTATCAATAGCTCTCCATGCCTTAGCTAGTTACATATTGATGTTATTTTCAGTTGATGTGATGCTGTTTCTAAGGTAGGTAAACTTGTCCACTTGTTTCAGAGAACCACCTTTTTTTGCCACTTTGATTAAAACATATGAACTCTGTTTTTACTGCATCACATGGAGGCCTATGCAACCTGCTGCTTGTTCCAGACTATGTAGCAGGGATTCAGGCTGGGTGAGTGCATTTGCCAGAAGCACTGTCATCAGCATAGTTCGTGTTTGTAATCATTTGTGCTCGGTATCATCTGCTTCTTGCCTTTGTCAAAGTAAACTCATTTCTTTCATTAAATCTATTGATGTCGAAGCACTTAGTCTAGGTAAATAATAAACAGGTATTGGGATAATGTGTCCTCTTGCAGCACTTCTGCTACAATGTCAAAGGAGTCTGTGTCTCCATCTGGTGAGCAAACTTGTACTTCTGTATTTTTATATAAGATCATTATGGCTGTGATGGGTTGTTTGGGGAGACCGTAGGGCATAAGCATTTGCTCCATCTTCTGTCTGTGCATGGAGTCAAATGCTTTGTAGAATACAAATAATAATGTCAACTCAAGGTTTTGGGCACGAACACCTAAAATTTGACAGATTGTCAAAATTTGTGATGTTGTGGATTGATTTCTCTGAAAGTCATTTTGGTTCTTCCTAAGAATTTTCTCAATTTCTGGTTCAATGCAGTTTAGTAGCAGAGCATTGTAGATCTTAGCCATTATGGATGTAAGGGTTATACTTCAATTGTTCTTAGCTATTCTGAGGTCACCTTTGTGGGGAAAGGGAGGATGCAGTTCTTTGTCCATCTGTCTATTATGTTCTGGTTATATATGGCATTGCAGTATCGGAGCAGTATTTTGCTGAATTTCCTTGTTTTTCATACTGCTGGGGGTATTTCATCAAGACTTGCAGTTTTCCTATTTTTAATTTTTCTTAGTACTTCATCGAGTTCTTCTTGCAGAAACTGTCCAAGTTTGATGTCTAGTTGATTGCTAATAATTTTCGTGATAGGTTCATTCATAACTTTGGGGGATTTTCCAAGCAGATTCATTAAATGTTGTTTCCACAAGTGTATTTGTTCTTCTTGGCTGGCAGCTTTTAGTTTAGCTTTCGCAGTATTCTTCCTTCTACTCACTTCATTTACTGTCTGCCACGCTATCCAAGTCTCTAATCATATTGATCTGGTCTTGGTTGTATTCATTTTTTTTTTTTTTTAGGTATGCATTGGTAAGTTCACTTTGTGCTTGGTTAAGTTTCTTAGCATTCGCACTAGTTGGGTTCCTCTTATTGCATAGGGATGCAGTTTTCACATTGACTCATTTTATCTTAACTGCTAATGTCTTCCACGGAACTCTATGTTTTGCTCTTAGTTTGGTTGGTATGCATTCTGCTGCTGCATCTGTGTGGGTATTGATGAAGTTCTCATATTTGTAATTCAGATTAAGGCTTTTTAATATCTCCAGAAGTGCATCGAATGTGTTTCTTTGTGTTATCACTAATATCCCTATTGTTAAGCATGGACCAGTCATTGTGGTTGTTTGTGCTGCATTCCAGCATAAGGCTCAGACATATCTTTGCCATGATGATTTGGTGATTGAAAGACTCATACCTTCAAAAGAGTAACATGCCGAACAATTCAATGTGACTTAATCCATTTCTTATTCATGATGATGTAGTCAATTTGTGCTTTAGGATTATTTGTGTAAATGTATGTCAATACTTTTTTCTTTCTTTTCTGAAATTTTGTATTAAAGCATATTAATCCATTTTCTAGTGTGAAGTCCATTAAGTGTTCCACATTTCTTTTCGACGAGTTGTGTAAACTGAATTTGTTGTTTATATTTTTACCTATTTTGGCATTCATGTCAACACCGATGATTAGAATGCTATGTTTCAAACAAGGGAGGATAGCTCATTATAGAAGGTGTGATGGTCCATTTCATCACTAGCAATGGTAGGGCTGTAGCAGATGATTGTTGTGCTGGGGTTATGTTAAACGGAGCTACCATTATTCTGGGTTGTATTTTCTCAATGCTATTAAGTGATTTTAGGGCACGTGGACTGAAAAGCATTCCTACACCACCTATGACTGCATTGACAGAGTTTTTTCCATGCAGATGCCAAGACAAACATCCATCCATTACCAGTATTGTGCTATTTTATTTCTACTTCACTGGTATGGTATCTATGTACTTATACGCATACTATGAGTAGCAAAAATTGGGGTGAAAATTGCCACTTATCTCAGTGCAAACGTCAGCACATATCCTCCGCATTCAAGATATATTTTTTTGACCGAAAAAAACATGGCTGCCCTGAGTGAGCTTATATTGCAAATGGTCACAAATTTTCACACCAGCAGTCATGTAAAACCATGGAAAGTGAAGACATGCATGCAATTGAGGGCAGGCAGAAAAGAACATAAAAACAACAAATGTCGTCACTCAGAGATTTTTTTTGTGTTTGCGTTGGATACAAATTGATTAGAGAAGCGGCGATCAGTTTAAGGAGACAAAGGAGGGGATAATTGTGGAATACGAAAGGAGGTTTTTGGTCAGACATCGCATTTTTTTTGTGTGTCATTTAGAGACACGACAACAACTTTATCAAGTTCACTATGTCTATTTTATGATCTATCCAAGACGTTGTCAGCTCCAGTAATTAGTGCATTTTATTTAAAATTGTAAGATTAAATGTTGCTATTTGTATTGTGCTTTTGCATTTAAGTAATTTTTGTTTGTGTTTGAGTTCTGTAGCAGATTTTTCAAACACTGGGGCCAGAGCTCTAACCTCAGCAGAATGTCCCTGTATTTTGCCTACATGGAGAGCGATGTGGTTTGGATATATGGTTTGAGCGAGAGTCATGGTAATCTTTTGATGGTCATATTTTAACCTCATCAATAGATACCACCCTAAAAGATGAGTAGCAGTAGTTCCTTGACTGAACTATTTGACCCCAGCCGTTGACCTGTGTGGTGTTCGTCTGCCCAGCAACTGATGAAGTGTGCTATTGAACCTTCGCTGGGTTCATCCCCTTACTTCATGTCAACCCCGCTGCTTCCCATGGCCCCAAAGGTTCAACTTGTGAACAAAAAAAAGGTTCTTTTTCCTTTCCCTTTTTTACATTCTTTTTCTCCTCTTGTCTTTCCTGCCTATCTATTCCTTAATTTTTGACTTAGTTTAAGTCCACAGTTGAGCTATTTTAAAATTCACAAAAAATTGTAGGTCCTGAGCTATTGGCTGGTATTTCTGGGTTGTCATAAGTGCCCTAATTAAAGCAGATGGCTGGTAGGATGGAAGGTCATGAGGATTGTGACTGCATGGGTGTGGTGGGGTAAAAATGGAAAACTCTGGAACAACATGTGGGTGTTTATAACTCAATAAAAAGACCCCAAATTTAAGACATATCCTCATCCCATATTTGAACTACAGACAACTGTCATTCCCCAATGAAACAGAAAAAACAAAAATCTTGAGCTTCTGTGTTTTGAATGGAAAAAGGACTTGGTTAGTTTACTATTGTCTTTAAAACTAAACTTTTTAAATACATATTTTAGATTTTATTTTGTCTATGAAAGTAAAATCTTTGCTGAATATTTTCTGTGATTTAAATGAAAGACAAATCTATTAATTTGAAGTCCAGTTTTCAGGAAAATTATTTCAAAAACCAAGCTAAAATATTTTTTTTTACTTCCGTTAGAAATTCTGTATAGTCTTTGAATACATAAGTTAGAGTAAAAATAAAATATCTTTAAGATTGCAAGAATCTGTAAATAAGGATACATTATAGAGTATCCAGAAGCAAATATGAAACGGGAACAAAATTTTTACTGGGGTTAATCCTACAATATATATATCTATATAGGCATATATATACATATAAAGTAAAAGTAAAGTTGGCGACCTTAGTCGAGGGTGACCTGAAGGCTCCCTTTTCGATAGCTACTACACTGACGTGTAGGGTAGGGCACTACTCCTTTCTCTGGATTGCTCCATTTTTTCCTTGATCCTTACCTTATAATGCTGAGTATTAATAAGCAAGGCAGCATCGAGGACCATTTTTTGAGTCTTTGGTATGACTCAACCTGGGATTGAACCCTGGTCTCCTAGACCATTGGCAAACACTCTACTCATTAGGCCAGTGGCTCAGTTATATACATATACATCTATGCAGACATACATACATACATATATATATACACACACACACTCACACTCACACACACATACATATATATATATATATACATATGTAACGAAGTACATTGGGAGGATTAATACTTCATTGAAAATTTGTATCTAAAAAATTTAAGAAAAATCTGTTCTAAATGATATGTGTGGGTGGTGGGCTGATACACCGTGGGCGGTGAGTGAGTGCATCCGTCCTTGGAAATTAAGGTTAAATTTGGCGCATAAGAATGACTAAAAAGTATAAACGGAAAACTTTGTCATATCTAAAGTTGTAGGGTTAAAATTGTAATTTTAAACAAAGCCATTAGGTGCCTTTTTCTTTGAACACTGTTTGGTTTGACATTTAGCAAAACACGTAGTTTGATTCTCTGAAGTTAAAAATATATATGATTGTATCGTTTCCTGTAAACAATTGTAGATTGTTGAAAGCGGTGTGTAGTTAAGAGTTAAATACTCAAAAATATAAATGATGCAGTTATAGCTTTTGGAAGTTATCAAAGCTCATTGTTGACCTTGCACTTGTGAGTGTCAAGATGGAAGAAAAATGAAAGAGTGAGGTAGATATAATGGAATATTGAATAATGAAATGTAATTTTATCGGCAAATCTTTTATATTTATTTTTTTAAATTTTATTTGTTTGCCTCTAAGAGAGATCGTCCCCAACTTTTGAAGGGTATGTTTCGAATCCATAGTTGTTTTTGCGACAACATTCCTCACCCACCATCCACCTGACCCAATTCAACTTAGCGGCATTTCATAGCCAACAAGACGACTTCTTATACACCCGCTTCATCATTGCATATTTGACGATTATATACCTGCTAATGTAAATAAACCTGTATTTTAAAGTTTATTTGCGAGTTGAGATTCTTATTTTTCAACTACATCAGACAAATTTACTATGGCACATCATCATTGATCTTATCATTGGTGGTGTGAAACACAACGACTAATGGGGCAGGAACGAAGACAATAAGATGATCAAAACAATAATCCATATACCCTTTGTACCAGCAGACCAACGGCTAGATTATCATCGGCAGCAACTCGCTAGGACGGAAAGAAAAGCAAGAATTAGAGTTTTGTCAGAGTGGGGCAGCCGAATAAGAGAAGACCAAGCCAGTTTGAACACCGGTCAATCAGAAGAGTCCTGATTGATGTATAGACTGTATCAGTGATCGATCAAAGATTCACGACCGGGAAGGTGTATACATATACATATATATATATATATACATATATATATACATACATGCATATATATATATATATATAAACACATAAAATAGGTTTATGGTTCTTACTAACTCACTTGGTGAGTTAATGGAGGACAAAATGTTGCAGTATTGTTAAATAGTGTTCAATATCAATGACAAAGCATTTACGTATATATATATATATATATATATGGTTGCCACAAGCGTAAGGCAAGCTTCTTCAAATGAATTGAGCTCTTGGTAGCCGTTAAGTGGATATATGTAAACAAAAACAAATGTGATATATAAGCGTTTAAATTTCCTTTGCTTGTGCTGGTTTCCTTGTGGCTGAGTGGTAGAATCTTGGATTGGCGTTACAGTCAGCCAGGTTTTGATCCCAACTTCAGGAATCTAGCCTGTCTAGCCACACTGATGAGTTCTAATAGAACGAAACAGTCTGTCTGTGGATGACAATATATATGCTCCCCTACCCTGGTGGGGTTGAGCTCTCTAGCGAAGGAATTAATGGTTGCCATTAGCATAAGGCAAGGCTCCTCAAATGAATTGAGCTCTCGGTAGCCGTTAAGCGGATATATGTAAACAAAAACAAATGTGATACATAAGCGTTTAAATTACTGATGAGTTCTGATAGAACGAAAGAGTCTGTCTGTGGATGACAATATATATATATATATATTACATGGTACCGTCTGTGACCCTGGGTTTCATGCAATCAGCAATCATTGGACAGAGTGAAAATCTTTAAAAAAAAGCCAATTAATATGGCTAATTTTTTGTTCGAAAAGTGGGGGTTATTTGTGTGTGTGCCTAAGTTTGTATGTTATTGAACGTTAGTATGTTTATGTATGTGCAGTTGCTTGCACATACATATGTATGTATGTGTGTTTTTACTGGCATACATCTTTTACATATTTATTTCCGCTGTCTGTTGGTGGGAAAGAGTGAAACAAAGGAAGAGAGAAGAGAAGAGTAGGTGAGGGAGGAGGAAATGGATTGTTGAGAATTTCTTTTTCTTTCTAACTTTATGGTTGCTAAAGGTTTATTTTGATTTGAATATGAAAAGTCTGTTTTGTGGGGAATTTTGTTGAGTGATGATGATGATTAAAATTAAAATCATTATCACATAACCTTTTTTTTTAATGTGGTATATTATTAAATAATAAAAAAAATAAAAATAAAAAAAAAAATTAAAAAAAAAGGTTATGTGATAATGATTTTAATTTTAATCATCATCAGGTAATAAAATTGGGTTACTTTTTGCAAAAATAAAAAATAAATATATAATCTAAAAAAAAAAAATTAAATAAATAAAGAATAAAAAATGAAAACAATAAAAAATAATAGAATAATAATGAAATAAAAAAGTAATGTCATAAAGTGTCATCATGGTCTTTGACAATACTTATGGGTGTTTATAATGAAATAATGTGAAAAAATAGTACTTATAATTATTGACAATACAAAAATATTACTTTGATTCACTGGCAATACTTGTGGGTGTTCATAATGTGATAATGTAGGGAAAATGGTATTTGCAGTTGGTGGTTCTGTTGTATAATTCGTGTGGTGTCAGGAATGGCTGATGGTTGGTACGGCAATAAGAAAGATGTTGAAGAAACAGGTGGGATATGGTGAAAGGACAAGGAAGAAGCTTTGGTAAGTAATATGAACATAGATGGCAGAAATATATATAAATATAGAAATAATTGTGATGTTTAAAAAATGAGAAGAGGTAAGGAATTTAGTTTGTATTTTAGTTAAGTGCTTGTGTCGAATTGGGATAGATGTTTGTTTTTGTGATGACATTATGAGTTTATCTCGGATTTGTGGTTTAGGAGTGTATATTGTCACGTGGTCTCCCACTGGGAGAAGAGAAATAAGGGATTACTACTATTCTCGTGTTTGAATTAGCAAGCCGTCAAAGAATGACCGTTAAGAGAGATGGTAATGTAGGTCAATCCCGAAGTAACAAATCCAGGTCAGAATGGAAACCAACAGATGTTTGCACTTAGTGACCAGGGGAAGGAAGAAGATAGAAGCCAAATGATTGGCTAGAACCCTAAGGCGGAAGTGGGAGCTCCTTCCATCAGCGGAAATAGGGAATAAGAAAATCAGTTTTGGGAACAGACGTTGTCGTGAACAGATGGGGCGATGCCCATGCCAAGACTTCAGGTAAGAAAAGACGGAAAGTATCTCGGACAAGAAGGAGAAGAAGCCATACCATCAAGCTAGACCTAAAAATAAAATAAATGCCGTCAACCCGAGAATAAAGAGAAAAAAAAAAGGAAAATACTCCCCAAAGGAAAGTCGTCATAAAGATAAGTAAACTTTAAGACTGTTTCTCCCTATACCCAATTATATTCTCTCTCTCTCTCTCTCTCAATTTGAGGAAAGACTAAAGAAGAAAGAAAAGAAAAGAAGAAAGACATTTATGTTTATGTACTATCCGTTAACAATATAGCCAACGCGTTGAATATGTGTATCAACGTGTGTAGTAAAAAGATTGATATATTTTCATGTTCCCACGTGTTGAAGTTGTTCATTTGTGTCGTCTGCTACCAAGTTGTTATTTCATGTTTCTTTTTCAGCTTCTATTCGCCCTATGTTAGTTTCGCTTAAATTATCCTATATGAATTCCTTTAAAAATATTACACGGGGAAAACCGGAGTTGTCGACTACTATAATTAATATTATTACATCTAAACCTAGAGGTCCATATCTTCCATTGTTCTAGGGGAGGAAGAACTAGTGGCCTTGGTGGGTGTGTGTATAGTGTGAAATTTGGAAACCCCTTGATAACGGCGGTCAGTCTAGCCATAAATTAACTCCCACATAATATGCCAGTTCCTACATGCCCGAGAAAGGACTCTGAACAAGGACTTATTCTACAAGGGATCAAGTGCCAGGCTGCCCCTTCCTCACATGTGCAAAAAATTAAACCCCCGTTTGGTGATAACAATATTTAAATGCACCAGTTCCCATACGCGTTTAAATGGTTGCTCATCCAGGGATCTTTTTATTTTAATTTGCCGTCACAATATCGTGATTGGTGGTTGATTATTGCAACTTTTTCATAGAGGCAAAGTAAGCATCTTCTTGATATTTTGTTGTAGGTGGGGGCTGATTTTATAACTTCCCAAAGTATGCTTGGTGTAATATTCTTGTCTTTCAGTTTCCAAATGTGTATGCTGATAGAGTTGTACTGTTCATTCAATAACACACAAACTTAGGCACATACACAAATAACCCCTACTCTTTGAACAAAAAAAAAACATTAATCGGCTTTTTTTTTAAAGATCTTCTCTCTGTACAACAATTGCTGATTGCATGAAACCCAGGGTCATAGACTGTAACATGTAATATAATAATGTATATATATATATATATATATATATGTACATACATACATACATATATATATGTATATTTTGGCAGCATTTCTTCATTGATACATATTTGATTGAACATTATAGGCTTTTTTTGTCTAATTATTTTTTGTTAATCCTTTCAAGTTGCTGTATCGATCTTATGATATTCAGCAAGAATTGGTTGATAAACCTACCATAGTTATTTCCCAGGTACTTTCTGCCCAACCATGAGCCATCATCACAGGAGGATGTATCACAAAAGTGATGTAATGTTTGTACATACATTACTACTTTGTAAGAATGAGCGTATAAATGAGTCTCAACACTCATTCTTATCTAGCAGCCATTGCCCCTTATGGCCATGTAAATGTTTACGGAAAGACAATGGAACTGAGTTCACTTCTGAACCGTTTCAACAGTTACTTGTACTTAACAGAATTAAACATGACCAGTCAGCTACTTATTCTCCATATCAAAATGGAACCACTTAGTGTTTGTGGTGCACCTTATTTTCCATGGCAAGGTGTCTCTTTATTGAGTCAAAATTGCCCCAAAACTTGTGTGTTTACACATTGATAGCTTCAGCGTACATTAGAAATTGTTGTTATAATAGAAACACGAGAAAAACTCCATATGAAAGTTTTACTGGTTTGAAACCAAATTTAAATAAGATGAATATTTTTTGGGATGACTTGATTTTCTTATGTACAAAATAAAACGAAATTAGATCCTCGCTGTGAAAAAAGCATCTTTGTCGACTATGATAAACAAAGTCCAGCTTACTTGATTTATTTTCTGAAATCAACAGCTATTAAAAAAGTTAGGTATGTAAAATTCACTGATTCTTATGATAATAGCCCACTAATGAAACACTATGGACATACAGAATTTTCGAACTATATAGGCAACACATATGATGAACAACTGAAAGATAACCTCAACATTAAAGGGGAGGGGCAAATAAGACTGTATTCAATCCAACAGAGAAGAAAACCCAATTTTTTGTAGTTGAAAACTTTGAATTTAGTGGAGTTGACTACTGTTATACAATGCATACAACCCCCACTAATTATAATGAGGCCATTAATACAGAGGACTCTAGATACTGGATTTTCACAATGCGAAAGGAATTTGATTCCTTAGTAGAAAATAATACTTTTGAATGGCAGAAAACACCAAGAAATAAAAAATTTTGTTAGCAATAGGTGGTAATTTACTGTAAAAAGTAAACATGATGTAAGTTATGAGTATAAAGCCCGATTTGTGGCCAAGGGCTACTCACAAATATATAGTAAAGATTATAGAGAAACTTTTGCCCAACAACAAATATGGCTTCCATAAGGTTACTATTGCAAATAGCAGTCCAGTATGACTTGTTAATTCATCATATGGATGTTAAGAGTACATATCTAAATGCCCCCTTAGACTATGAAATATACGTTGACCTACCAGAAGGCTTTAAAGGTAAGAATTTGAATTATGTTCGGAAAAAATCCTTATATGGGTTAAAACAGAGCAGTCGAACTTGGAATAAAATATTCCATACTTATTTAACTACACAAAATTTTGAGCAGTCACCTGTGGACCTCTGTATGTATGTTCAAAATGCTAATCAAATATCCATCATTTTATTGTGGGTAGATGATATATTAATAGCTTCAAAAACTGAGGCAGACCTAATGAAAATTAAGACAATACTGAACTCTTGATTCAAAATGACTGATCTTGGGAAATTATCATGGTTTTTAGGAATACATTTTGAATGCAAAAATAGTACTATTAAAATGAATCGACCTAGATATATCAAGAAAATATTATCTAGGTTTGGCATGGCAGCTTGCAAACTACACTCAACTCCATGTGAAATGGATATAAGAAAACACGTGACAAAGTCGATTTAATAGATAGCAAACCTTACCATGAAATTATTGGCAGTCTGATATATACAAAGTTGTCCCAAGACCTAGCGAAACAAAATTCTTTTAATTTAAAGAAAGCAAAGCACGTCTTACATCATTTAAAAGGCACAATCAATCAGTCACTAATATTTAAGAAATTGCAGAAACCCTTGAAATTAGAAGGATTTTGTGATGCAGATTGGGCTAATTTAGGTGATAGAAAAAGCATGAGTGGATATTGCTTTAGATTGGCAAAAGACAACCCAATGATTTCATGGAAACCTAAAAACCAAAATTCAGTTGCTTTGTCAACATGTGAAGCAGAATTTATAGCTATCTCATTAGCAAGTCAAAAAGCTCTGTATCTTAGAGCACCATTGAGAACTGAGATAGAACACTTAAACACCCAACAATTATTCATTGTAATAATCAGTCCAGTATTGTTTTGGAAAAAAAAACAGTCATCCATCAAAGATCAAAATATATTGATTTAAAATTTCAGTTTATAGGTGATGAAATAAATAAAGGGTACATTCTTTTAGAATACATTGAAACAGAGAAAAATGTAGCTGACATGTTCATGAAGCCAATGATGGGAATAAAATGAAACACTTTCAGAAAGTTTATAATAGGCAATTGAATCTTAACTTAGTAAATTAGGCATTTTAGCTCAATTGGCTGGGGCAGAAGAATACATTGATCATATCTCAGTAGAGGGGTAGCCCCCCAAGTGAGTGTCCGGGATATGACATTAAATCAGCCTATTAATCTTAGCAAAAAACTAAATCACTAATCGTGTTTTTGTGTCAATTATCCTTTAAGGAAAAAAAAGAGACAAATAATAATTGTATTAATAATAATACTAATAATCTTAAAAAAATTATTCACAATTTTTGATTTAAT